>QXTE01000227.1:2047911-2105490 GCA_003942145.1 Platysternon megacephalum
TCCAGATCATTAATGAAGATATTGAACAAAACCGGCCCCAGGACCGACCCTTGGGGCACTCCGCTTGAAACCGGCTGCCAACTAGACATGGAGCCGTTGATCACTACCCGTTGAGCCCGACGATCTAGCCAGCTTTCTATCCACCTTATAGTCCATTCATCCAGCCCATACTTCTTTAACTTGCCGGCAAGAATACTGTGGGAGACCGTATCAAAAGCTTTGCTAAAGTCAAGGAATAACACATCCACTGCTTTCCCCTCATCCACAGACCCAGTTATCTCCTCATAGAAGGCAATTAAGTTAGTCAGGCATGACTTGCCCTTGGTGAATCCATGCTGATATCAGCGTCTTAAGGGCCTAACTGGCTCCTACTACTTCAGTTGACTGCCTGTTCTCCTCAAGTGGGTTCAGGGAAGCAGCAGGAAACAGGAAGCTCCCCGAGAAGCTGGTGTTAATCAGTCCAGGCTCCTGGGGGTGCTAGAGCGGTACATAAGAGGCTCCTCCTCCTCTCTCTCCCTGCAGCTCCTGCTGCTTTCTGTTATTCCCTCTCACCTTTTCTCCTGCCTGCCTGTTATGTCTCTTGTGCCCTCCTTCCTCCAGCACAGCACTCCACCATCTCTGTGTGTCTAGAGCAGAGAGAATACATATGCACCAGCAGCAGACACAATATTCTACACTCTGGGGCCTAGTGGCGCCCCCCTCCCCCGCCCACAGTCTGGCACCTGAGGCGGCCGCCTCTGTTCGCCTCCCTCAAGTGGATTGAGGAGACACAAGGCCAATAGCTGAATGATCCAATAATCACAAGTTCTGTTGTATCACTTTAATGCACACACACACACACACACACACACACACACACACACACAGAGTGTTGTTATTTCTGTGCTTGTATAATATTGGGATTTTAAAGACCACAATCAAATACTTATTTTTTTCTCTTTAAAAAAAGCATTTATTAGAGTATCGCTTTGGACACCAAAGCAAATTTTCTGAAAAGTAAAAGCATGGTTTATGCAGGCAGTTACCATGTAAATTAAATGCACACACAATCAGATGTACACCTAAATGGTCAGTTACAGGTGTAACTACCATGACCATTGGCACAAATTAGTTACATGATTGGGAGTACAGATTGCTGAATATTTAGGACTTGATTGTTCAAAGCCATGTTCTGATAACACACTGTTTAGGGCTTTCTGTGCATCAGCTCCCAATGGTGCACAGCTGGGATCTTGTCAGTGGGGTCAAAAAAAGAGGAAAATCCCTATGTTTCTAAGCTTAAATGGATTTGAACATAACAGACCAAGATTTTTCTCTTCAGATTTAACCACAATGCAGATATAGCTCGAATCCCCACCCTCCTATTTAATCTTTTCTATCTTATCTATGTCCCCCTCAGTGCAACATGCTCTCATTGTGTCCTTTGCAGCTCACCTTTAAACTAGCAAACCAAAAGAACAAATAACTTCGAATTAGCCACCATGAGCATGGACAGCCCACGTCTCTCCTCACTCCCCCGAGCAGCAGTCACTGCTGGCACATTCTCTCCACAGCCAGATCCTGCTGATGCTGCTTGTCTTCGTGCTGGTGCTGCCTCCCACTGGCCCCTCCAACTTGACTGCCATTCTCTTGTTCTCCAGGCGGAGAATGAACTCTTTCACTGTCCATCAAAGCATCCAAGAAAGAAGAGGAAAGATCATATTTTGAAGATCTACACAATATACGTGGCGTGACCATACATTTCAGGTAGGCAACACAGGGCAGGCTTCCTGTGGGACCCTGTGATTGGTTTAATTTTTTTGCACAGGGGGCTCAGCTTTCAAAAGTCTGGAAAGTGCTGCATCAATGTAACTTTTAGCAAGTTCTGAGATGGTGACCAGCACATGTTAAACTGAATCACGATCAACGTAGACTGACACCCTGAAAAGCTTCGCTAATGAGGTTCACCCTTTTCATTACAGTTTATTAGGTAAGCATACCCAGAAGTCGTACATGTTCGAAAGATTGGTTACTTTTGTCCCCTCTAGGGCTGGATGGGAAACAGTTTTCCAATCCCGTGAAAGTTTGATATTGTCAAAAAAATTCCCATCCTGAAGCAGGATGGAAAGTTGAAATCTAGGAAGTTTTTGTGAACTGAAAATCTAAAAAAACCAATTTGGTTCAGGTAATTCGAAACAGTTTGTTTTGATAATTTCAAATATTTTTCTTTCCCTTTTTTTAGCGTCATATTACTGAAATTTCAAAACACAAAGTCATTGTGATCAAAACACCAAAACTTTCCAGTTCAATAATCTTGAAAAAAATTTTGCCAAAAAAAAAAAAGTCAAGTCGGATGTCAAAATAGCTTCAGTTTGGACAAATCAGCATTTTTCACTGAAAACATGTTTTGTCAAATAATTCCTGACTAGCTCTAGTCCCCATATTAGCAAGTGTCTGCATCTTGTCTCAAATTCTGTGTGTGTGATTAGGCAGAATCCAGGGAATCTGAGACTTACCCTTTGTAACTGTACAACCTTCATTCATAGTCCCTCTGGAGCTTGAGTGTTCAGGTATCAAAATTGTTAATTAGCCGGTTGGGCATTACGGCCCAGATCCTCAAAGAGATTTAGGCACCTTGCGCCCACAGAGTAAGGTGCCTAAATACCCTTGAAATCTGGGCCTATGTCACCAGTTAGCTCTGTTTTTAATACACTATCACACCAGAAATTCTTCACTACTCCATAGCTAGTAAGCTTTGATCCACAAGCTGTTTTTCTTCTGGCATAGATCAAATGAGTATTGCCTCATTTCAAAGCATTTGTGTGATGCCAAGGGTGAGGGGATTTATGAATGCACAAGCCTTTCCACAACAAAACCAGTTACGCACTGCATGCTATGCTGGGACTGCTAACACCAAGGTAAATTCCAGTAGGTAGCCAGCCTGAGAGGTGCCCTTTTGGGAGATCCTTTTAAAGTTAATTGATTTCTTCTCCCTAGGACAGCTCTCTGTTTTGCACAGAGACAGTATGAGACTCATTATCTGCAATAACAAATACAGCTCAGACTAGATTTTCAGCAAGACCGATGATTTGTAGTAAGAATGTTCTCAGCAACACACAAGAGCACTCACCTGTCACAATTATCAACAGAGAGACAAGGTGGGTGAGGTAATAATATCTTTTATTGGGCCAGCTTCTATTGGTTAGAGACACGCTTTCAGGCTACACAGAACCCTTCTTCCGGTTATCAACAGGTGGTTATAAAGTCTGTGTGTACCCGTGACTAGAGCATTCCAGCTGCTACCCACAAATGCTACAATCTAATGCATATTTAATAAGAAATACGTATTTCCTTATCCTCACTGCAGCTCTCTGGCACCTGCCTACAATCCATTTCTACATCTGAAAGCTCAGAAATAATCACAAATCTCACTGGCGATGGGGGATGGCAATTAGGGGTGCAGGGCAGCCTAAGTTTTGGTGTTGCAAACCCTCCGTGGCTGACTGGCTTTAACCCTAGGAATGCTGGCCTGCATTGGACACACGGAGCTGCTGCTGGGGGAAGGGTGCCATGAAATGCGTGCTTTGATAGCGAGTGAGACACATCCAGCCTGCGCTGATACAAGGCTTCACTAACATATACACCCCAATACGGCAGAACCTTGCTGGGAGGGTAGGGGAAGAATTGAGTTGATGGAAAGTGGTTGCAACTTTTATTCCCTGTGGAGTCAATAGTAAGCCAGCAATGTCCCCAAAGTGGGTGTGGTCTGCTGGGAAGAGGGAGTGGTCAAGCTGGCAAGGGGATGTACCTTGCACAGCACTGCTGGTCTGAAAGCTCCTGGACAGCTCTGGCTGAAAGCTAAAGCTCCCTGCCCAGAAAGCCACAAGGACTGTGGCACTAGCAGCACTCGCCCCAGGTAGATTCTCCCCACCCCGAGGTGCCGGCCCCACGCTGCTGCCCAAGCAGTGTGGTTCGCTTGGTGCAGCTCTCACCCACTACGTGCAATGGAGGTGAGCCAACATTAGTACAGTTTGCCAGGAGCAATTTGGCTCTGGTCCCATTTGAGGTTCTGTTCTGACCCATCTCTACCTGCACCACAAGTGTTAACTTCCCACTCCACCTCGTTACACTAAGACAACGCTGGGAGTGCACAGGATGAAAAGAACAAGATATATCGGTGGCCTTATTGAGTGACATTATTTATTAAACAGCGAGAAGCCAATTTCATGAATATTCAGAGCTTTCTGCTCTGCTACACGGAAAATAATAAGAATGAATGATTCACTGTCAAGGGTTTTTTTATATCTTTATGCTAAGGCAAGAGCACAAAATGCTACAAGTCAACCAGAAATCAAAAGGATGAGTAAATGCCAACAGCCCTCTCCAACTATTCCTGTATTTCTGCCAACCAGGCCCTTTGTAGCCACTGCAGGAGCCTAGCAGAAAGCAGGATCCAGTCCTGCACAGCCCGTTCGTATGCCCACACATATGTATAATGATCATCAGTGTCCCAGATCCTAGCACCAGGTCTCACAGCTGTCACATCTCCCCCTACAGAGGTTACATATAATCCCAGCCCACAATTATACACACGTAATACAATAAGGTCTTTCCAGGATATTACAGGAAATTGCCCTGTCATAATCAGAACATAGTTGTTGCTTTCTTGCAATTTTCATCTCTTTCAGGGGTACATGGGAGTCCCTTCTGTAGACTCCTCCCTTCGGTATTCCATGGCTCTTCGTCTCCCGTACCCCCACACGTTTGCCTTGCTGTTACCAGTGCAGTGCACCAAATGTTTTCAGATAACTGACTGCATGTACTTAGTAACTTACCTTGTTCTGTCTGTTATTACTTGGAACCACTTAAATCCTACTTTTTATACTTAATAAAATCACTTTTGTTTATTAATTAACCCAGAGTAAGTGATTAATACCTGGGGGAGCAAACAGCTGTGCATATCTCTCTATCAGTGTTATAGAGGGCAAATAATTTATGAGTTTACCCTGTATAAACTTTATACAGAGTAAAACGGATTTATTTGGGGTTTGGATCCCACTGGGAGCTGGGTGTCTGGGTGCTGGAGACAGGACCACTCGCTAAGCTGTTTTCAGTTAAGTCTGCACTTTGGGGGTTTGCTTGTCTGGCTCAACAAGGCAGGGTTCTGGAGGCCCAAACTGGCAGAGAAAATGGGCTCAGAGGTAGTCTCAGCACATCAGGTGACAGTCCCAAGGGGGGTCTCTGTGACCGAATCTGTCACACCCCAGTCTCACAACACGGGAGGATTTTCCAGGGCTCCTGGGAAGGAAAGGGAGCCAATATCCGACTCAGCTACAGAAAGAAGATGCACTCTTAAATGGATACCCTAGTGGTCAGTCCAATATGGGGGTGAAAGAACAGCCTTGCCTCTCAGGTCTAGTAGCTGGGAATGCCCCTTCCAATCCCTCTTCTTTAGTACCAGATTACAACACCCTTCCTTAAAGTAATAGTATCTTACCCTACAAGCACGGCCTGACTGCAGCAGAACCAGGCATTATGCGACATGAAACCATCTGGCCCTTAACAATTTCATCCTTCTCAGGTTATTTCTGGTACTTGCGTGACACCTTGGCCAATGCACCAGAGGATTGAATCAGGAACCTCAAAGTGCTAGAGGGAGGAGTGATGGCACCTTGAGCTAAAGAGTCAAGCTCTTCTGGGGAAGTGGGGGCATAACAGACTCTCACCTTCTATGGATTGGGCACAGAGCAGTGAGTTCTGTATCCCGCACTGATCAGTGGGTTACATTCAGGGAGTGGCAGCCAGGCTTAAAGCTATGTCTACATATCAGTCAGGGCTGTGAAGAGGCGTGATCCCTGACCAACACAGCTGCACTGGCAGAAGTCTCTAGTGTAGATGCAGTTATACTAGTGGCAGAACTTTTACTAGGATAGCTTGGTTTTTTTCAGGGGTGGTGGAATAAACTATACCAGCAACAGTTGCTGGTATAAGCTACATCCACACAAGAAGTCCTTTCCCAGTAAAGTATACCTACACAGGGACAGAGACCCTAGTGTAGACAAGGCCAAAGAATGGATTTTTGATCCCATGTGGCCAAGTTATTTATTTAGAAAGAGAAAGAATACCAGATAAAAGTGAATATTTCCTTAGTGCCTAGAGACCAGGCCAAGGGGTTACTGTGCTAATGAAGCCAGCCTCGATTGTCTGTACTTCCAGTACATCTCTAACATGACATACACTCCACTAGTCTCAGGAGTTTTGCACAATGCAGGTGTGCATCTTCGGGTGTCAGAAGATCTGCAGACACCTGAAGGGATCTGTAACTTTATAGTTTCATCGGGAGCTGTCAGCTCTACAGAGCACTCCTGGTATCACATCACTGGGGGCTGTAATGTCTCTACAGCACTGAGGTAGCCAAACCTGAGAAGGGCACTCTGCTCTAACTCAGCAGTTAACATCTTGCTCCAAAAAATTCCTTTTGGGCAGAAGTTTCACATGTTCTTCTTCAAAAAGATTTAAAAAAAAAAAATTCTGCTGGTTTGAGTTATATAAAGATGAAAATACTTATTTTGTGCCTTCAAAATATTGATCCAAGGATATATATCTATTATACTTTACAGTCAACTCACATAAAGCAGGGCTTTAAAAAAAAAAAAAAGGTCACCTGCAAATGATTGGGTTTCTGCCCTTTATTGGGTTTTTGCTTCTTTATGATGCAAAGAGAAATCTTGAAACAGGTTTTGTTTGTTTCCCTTATAAATACCAGGATTGTAAAGACTGGAGATTGTTGGTTTTACTGAAGGATCTCCAGGGCAGATGAGAAGGGGTGGTGTCTGAGCCCTGTATTGTGTTTTCTCACACCTTATTTGAAAGAGGGGCGGGGTTTGAATCTTTAACAAAGACCTCCTTTCTTCTAAGTGGTCATTAGGCACTGAAGTTAAAGAGGTGTCACAAAAAAGCAAAGCATTTTAAGACAGTCTGACTAAAACTCCCTTCTTCTCAACTGCTCAGCTTTCATGGGTTGGCTCTGGGGATGTCATTATTTCACTCGCTCTCCAGTAGCCCGACTCATCCAGAGTTGACAAAACCTGAATTCCAAATGTAAATGCCAAGCAGAAAAGAACACTTCCCCCCCTCAACCCTTTCTGGGCTTCTTCACACATCGTAAAGAAACAAAAACATTTTATTTTAGACCAATTTTATTCTCTTTCCAAGTTTCCTTTAAATGTCAGATATGGCGTGTGACTAATCCCCCTTGAGCAACAGTCACCTGCTAAAGGTGAATTCATTCCCCAGCTGTGGGAACCTTCCAGTCTTCTACCCCACCAATGACAAAGCCCCTGAACCCATCCTTCCTACCAGCATAATCCCTCCTGGCTTCCACCTCTCCCGCAGTCACATTGCCAACTGCAAACACAAGGGCAGTGAGATCTCACATTCAAATACACAACGGTGAGAAGATTTTAACATGTGATCTGGTCGTTCACTGCATAGGTAGTGGCATTTATTCATTGCACTTGTCCCTGGGAGAACACGGAGGTTGGGAACACGTCTGCAGCTGGAAAAGAATGTAAGGGGGAGATTGTCAGCGTACAAACCGAAGTGACACTGGAAGCCAGAAGGAGTTGGGTGTCTTCCTGCTGTCTTCCCCCTAGATTGTGAAATGGGCATGGGGAAGGTAAGCGCTGCCCCCAATAGGAACAGACTTCTCTAAGGCAGTAAGGAAAGGGCTGACTGGAAGGAACACCTCACTTCTTATCTCATATCTGCCCATGATTTGCTGTGTGGCTTTGCCCAGTCTGCTGCATTTCTCAGCTTCATCTGTAAGGATACTAAGTAGAGCTAATATTTACACACAGGATCCACCTAGTAAGGGATGCGGGGACGAGACAGTATTGGCACAATGCTTTGATGAAGAGTTGTCAGATTAAATAATGATCATAACTATGTGGAATGGGGAGGATGTAAGACCCAGGTGAGCAAAGCTGTGATAGAGGGTCAGGAGCTTTAGATGGAGAAACTAGTGGGTTTTGTTTTGTACAATATTAAATTATTGTTATTATTTATATTGTGGCAGCACCTAGGACTCCCAGTTGTGGGCCAGGACCCCCTTGGTCTAGCTGTTGTACAGACACTGCCCCAAAGAGCTGACAATTTCAGTAATAATGTACCCACAAAGTGTGCGGAACTCAATAGTAAAATGCACCTTCGAGTTCCTGTAGCAGAACACGACTGATATCCCCACAGTCTTGGCCCGCATTTACAGTTTTACTATGTACAAGTGGGCTGTTCCTCGTGCTATGGAATTCAGAAAGTTACATTTTTAATTTATTACCAAAATTATCTCACTGAAACATGCAGCTGTTTCTCAGAAAAGATGATCCTCTTTGTTCCATATTTTCTGTTAATTTCTCTTAGTATTTCTGTCTTCCATCACAACACTCGAGGTAATAGCTATGCCCAGAACACCAAGAGACATGAAACCAGCCTTCATCAAACAAAACCAAGTGTTCTGTGCATGTCCCAGCTGCTAGGTGCAGCAATCTGCTTTCTCAATCGAACGCAGGTACAAATGACTCACCCTCTCCCATTACAATGAGCCACAATCCAGCTGAAAGTGTTGAGGTTTTTCTTATTCTTCCAAAACCACAAAGGATACAAAACAACCTGAGGAGATAATANTTCCTACCAGCATAATCCCTCCTGGCTTCCACCTCTCACATTGCCAACTGCAAACACAAGGGCAGTGAGATCTCACATTCAAATACACAACGGTGAGAAGATTTTAACATGTGATCTGGTCGTTCACTGCATAGGTAGTGGCATTTATTCATTGCACTTGTCCCTGGGAGAACACGGAGGTTGGGAACACGTCTGCAGCTGGAAAAGAATGTAAGGGGGAGATTGTCAGCGTACAAACCGAAGTGACACTGGAAGCCAGAAGGAGTTGGGTGTCTTCCTGCTGTCTTCCCCCTAGATTGTGAAATGGGCATGGGGAAGGTAAGCGCTGCTCCCAATAGGAACAGACTTCTCTAAGGCAGTAAGGAAAGGGCTGACTGGAAGGAACACCTCACTTCTTATCTCATATCTGCCCATGATTTGCTGTGTGGCTTTGCCCAGTCTGCTGCATTTCTCAGCTTCATCTGTAAGGATACTAAGTAGAGCTAATATTTACACACAGGATCCACCTAGTAAGGGATGCGGGGACGAGACAGTATTGGCACAATGCTTTGATGAAGAGTTGTCAGATTAAATAATGATCATAACTATGTGGAATGGGGAGGATGTAAGACCCAGGTGAGCAAAGCTGTGATAGAGGGTCAGGAGCTTTAGATGGAGAAACTAGTGGGTTTTGTTTTGTACAATATTAAATTATTGTTATTATTTATATTGTGGCAGCACCTAGGACTCCCAGTTGTGGGCCAGGACCCCCTTGGTCTAGCTGTTGTACAGACACTGCCCCAAAGAGCTGACAATTTCAGTAATAATGTACCCACAAAGTGTGCGGAACTCAATAGTAAAATGCACCTTCGAGTTCCTGTAGCAGAACACGACTGATATCCCCACAGTCTTGGCCCGCATTTACAGTTTTACTATGTACAAGTGGGCTGTTCCTCGTGCTATGGAATTCAGAAAGTTACATTTTTAATTTATTACCAAAATTATCTCACTGAAACATGCAGCTGTTTCTCAGAAAAGATGATCCTCTTTGTTCCATATTTTCTGTTAATTTCTCTTAGTATTTCTGTCTTCCATCACAACACTCGAGGTAATAGCTATGCCCAGAACACCAAGAGACATGAAACCAGCCTTCATCAAACAAAACCAAGTGTTCTGTGCATGTCCCAGCTGCTAGGTGCAGCAATCTGCTTTCTCAATCGAACGCAGGTACAAATGACTCACCCTCTCCCATTACAATGAGCCACAATCCAGCTGAAAGTGTTGAGGTTTTTCTTATTCTTCCAAAACCACAAAGGATACAAAACAACCTGAGGAGATAATAAAATATCATCTCTCCCCAATGAAATCAGAACTCCCAAAAAGCTGAGCACTGCAATCATAGCGCTTGATTACATTAAACGAAAACATTACAGGATAAAGAATACCCTTGGAATTGACCTTCAAGGACTCTGCCCTACCTAAGAGTGATGATACACAACCAATGTAAAATAGTCTCTCCCTGCTACACTCAAATTCCTTGGATATTTCCTTCTCCCCCCTTACATTAGTGCACAAAGTGATCAATGGACAAGAAGTCAAGTATGCCCCAGGGGACAAGAATTCAGACAAAATAAAACATTCTATTTGGTCATTTCAACTGTTTACTCCTTCATGCCCCATCGGTTCTTTATTATATATAATCATTTCACTTGGCTGCAAAAGCAGAAGGTTGTTCTTACACGCCCAGGGCTTGTGTGCGTTATATCAATGTTTTAAGAAGTAAGGTCTTTTTAAATGGGTGTGAACTTGAGAGGCCCAGGTCAGTAGCCTTACATTAGGATCTGAAAGCTAGCTCTCTCCCAGCAAGACCATGACAAGGTCATGAGGCTCTAATAAGACCATCCCTGACAGGTGTTTGTCTGACCTGCTCTTAAATATCTCCAATGATGCAGATTCCGCAACCTCCCTAGGAAATTTACTCCAGTGCTTAACCACCCTGACAGTTAGGAAGTTTTTCCTAATGTCCAACCTAAACCTCCCTTGCTGCATTTTAAGCCCATTGCTTCTTGTCCTATCCTAAGAGGTTAAGAAGAACAATTTTTCTCCCTTCTCCTTATAACAACCTTTTATATACTTGAAAACTGTTATCATGTCACCTCTCAGTTTTCTCTTCTCCAGACTAAACAAACCCAATTTTTTCAATGTTCCCTCATAGGCCATGTTTTCTAGATCTTTAATCATTTTTGTTGCTCTTTTCTGGACTTTCTCCAATTTGTCCACATCTTTCCTGAAATGTGGCGCCCAGAACTGGACACAATACTCCAGTTGAGGCCTAATTATTGTATGAGTACAGGGCAGCAGAACTGTGCTTCGCCTGCCCAGACTGAGGGGGTCTCCCTAAACTGGACCTCACTTGCTAAGCAGAGGTAGGGATGCCAAATCCCAGTGAAAGAGAAAAGGGGTTAGGCTGAGTGTTTGTACTTGGAGGTGTGTACTCTGCTTAGGGAGTCCTAACCACCAGCTGACTTCCTCTCTGCCGTGTTTAAGGTAGAGCTGCTTTGGCTCAGTTGAGGGTCCTTGTTTCTGTTCAGTGGTTACCAGAGCTGAATCCCTGAGGAGTAGGTCTAGGGGCTAAGCCTTAGACCTGGTGTAGGACAGTATTGTAATGAAAGGCAACTCAGAGGTTCAGTAGCACTGGAACAGAGTGGGGGTGAGAGCTGCGCCCCCCTTTACCGCTGTCCGCATCCCTCACCTCTCCCTAGAGATGGAGCCAGCAGCAGGGCCACGGCTTTGGGAGGGGGGGATGCGGATGAGGTAAGGGGGCTGAGGCTGGGGCCACAGCTGGGGGTGGGTGTGCAGCTCGGCCATGGGGTTGGCAACTGGAACCCCGCGTGCAGGGCTGGCAGTGGAGTCCCCGGGTGCAGGGCCAACAGCCTGGATCGGGGCCAGCAGCAGAGCCCCTGGGTGTGGGGCTGGCAGCCTGGACCCTGTGCAAAAGCTGGGGGTGCTGCACCACCCCCAGTTCCCGCGCCTATGCAGAGGTTGCACTAGTAGTGCAGTTCTCAGGGAGAACTAAGAACTAAGAGCTGCAGTCCCTGGGAGCTGGGCTAAGCAGTGGAATGCAGCATGCAGATGGCTGTGAGTGGCCAGCAGGGGCAAAGAAAACAGCAGCAGCAATAAGCCAGTTGCAGAGGGGCATGGCAGCAGCAGAGACATTGCTTGATGTGCTGCCCCCACCCCCTTTCAGGGAGGTGAACCTATGTGAATGCACTTCTGAATTCTGGGTCTTTGCTGTTCAAGGACAACTCACTGTGAGTGGGTGCAGTGGAGGGAAAGGGGAGTGGGGTGTTAAAGGGACAGTCATTTGTTGGACTTTCACACCACAAGGTGGGAAACTCAGGCAAAGGACACTGCCCAACGTACTACGGGGTGGCTGTTTGCTTACAGTTAGACGCTTTTGAATCATGGATGTGGAGTTTTCACAAATTAATGCTGGGTTCCCTTTTAATAAAAGTTATCCTTTGTTATACGCAGACTCAGTGCTTGTGAGTGGGGAAGTGTTGCCTCGTAGAGGTGCACAGGGGTGGTGCTTAGTTTTTCCAGGTTACTGGGTGAGGGCTCGAGCTGATTCTGTTTTGTATTGTTCCTGCTCACACCACCTGGCAGAAGAGTTACACACACACACACACACACACACATATGGCTTCTTGAGGTATCTGGAGCTTTCAGGTGCTTAGTTCACCAGCAAGTTATTCCTCACTGGTTTAAACCTGCATTTTGTTTTTCAGCTTGTCTGGTTCTTAATTAACATCTAGAGATGACAGGGCCTGCTGCACAGGAGAGCAGGCAGTTACTGTCATCTGGAGCATAGCAGGGGTTCTCCTGAGCTAGACCAAGAGAGACCGAAGGCTCATCCATAAGTAAATTATAGGAGTCTTTGGTCTGAGAAACTAACAGTGGTTGAAGAATTCCTTATCAAGCATCAGAACTTTTCTTTCCTGGGAATTGTGTATTTTAGCTGTAGCTTATTTAATGCTCCCCAGGCAAGATGTCCCACTTGTTGGGATGGGCCTATTGATTCTCACTGTCTTTAGCTCTGAAAGGAAACAAAGGTTTGGGATATGCAGAAGGGTGACTGCAATCAGATAGTTAAAAGGGCACAGAAAGAAAGAAAACACATTTCCCAGGCGTATTTGAATGTCATCTTATACTCCACACTCTTTGCTAGGGAAGTGGGGCATTTCTCCCACTTTTTATGTAAATTATCAGGGCTGATCTCATGGCAACTAAGTTGCAGCCCCCTGTGATGACAAGCACTGGTAGTGTGTGCAAAAGCAACCTTTGTCAAATGAGCCTGTGATGCGGGAGCTGGGTGGTGCTATAGAGAGAGAAGTCTGGAGCAGAAGGGGGCCGTAGGGAGTCATCCTTGTGGTAGCAGAGAGACCTGAGTGGAACTAGGAGGTTCCTGGAGGGGGAGAAGGAAACCAGGAGGGGAAGAGACAGGACTGGAGCAAGCTCCTGTGACTGACCCTGACCCAAGGGCAGGAACCCGACCTCTGGGTGTGTTGATAAATTGTGTGGTCCATTGCTTGACACACTTTGCTTCGTTATTTCGTTATGAAATCTACTCAAGAGACCAAATAACCAGTGTCAGTCAGGTGTATTAATATGGTACAGGGCAAAGGTTCTGTACAATACCAGTCTCTGAAGAGCAGTCCCATGCAGCAATGCTACTTTCACCTTGCCCAGAAGGTCTGCTTCCCGAAGTTACGTCCCTAAAGCATCTTTTTATACCCTATTGTTTACCAGTAAAAGGTTCTATATTCCAGGCATGGTCAAACTGTGGCTCGTGAGCCGCATGCAGCTCTTTTACAGTTAACTTGCGGCTCCCGGAGCCCCCCACGCACCCACCCCCATTCTCTACCTACAAGACTGGGCAGAGGGGAGCTAGGGGCTTCTGCCCTGTGGTGAGGTGGTGGGACTAGGGGCTTTTGCCCTGCAGGGAATGGCTTTAGCTCAGCAGGCAGCACCCCATGGGGCAAGTTGTGTGTGTCTTGCTGCTCTCGAACTTCTGAAGATTATTGTATGTGGCTCAGAGAGTCAGTAAGTTTGGCCACTCCTGCTATATACGTCACCTGAAACTAGATCCAATTAATCAGCTTTTTACCTTGTTTGTTTCTGGTACCGTGGTGTACCCCTTTATCCCTTGTTCTGAGCACATGGATCTCAGGTCCGAAAGGGCATGAAGACACCTCTTAGGTTTGTGAGGGTAACTCCTCTCTTGTTGCCATGAGGAAACAATCACATGTCCTGATGTCCTGTCTATTCAAGTCAAGGCTTCCTTTAGCTAATGTGAGGTGTTATGGGATATTTGACATAAGTGAACAGGAGAATAACAAAGGTACAGGCCAATCTGGGCTATATAAGTGCTATACTAATGCTTAATAATATGTTTGAAATACGTATTGTGGGTAGTATTGTCAGCATAATCTATATGTATGCCAGCCAGCATATATCAGTCAACAGGAACAGCCCTTCCTAGCATCCTCCCAAAATGTGGCCACTCCTGCCCTTTGTTCATGGTACTGGGTGGGAAAACTTGACTGTCCACCAAACTTGACTTCCAGAGGACAAAGGAAATTAGCCTGTGGACCTGTGGGATACTTTTGACGGACTCCCAAAGCACAAGTCTAGTGGGGCTCTGTCTACATTGCAAAGCAACAGGGCTTGACCTCTGTGTCCTGGTTTTACTTGGCCTCGGACCCTCCACCCCCATGGAGTCCCGGGACCCTGCGTCAGCGTGATCTGTGTGCAGATGGAAGGATGGTTAGGTTTCAGCCTGAGCTGGAACCTTGGGTTTGCACTGCAGTGCAGACATACCCTGGAGACCTAGATAAGACTTAGTCCTGCCATGAGTGCAGGGGACTGGACTATATGATCTCTTGAGGTCCCTTCCAGTCCTATGATTCTATGAATAAGGGTAACATTTCATTACCCCTGCGTTCAAAACTAAAGTAAATTGTAACCCAACACCAGCCAAAATTGATCACTATAGCAAAGGAGCACCATCTTCTAGGCACCTAGGCAGAGTGGGTGTGTCTATGCAGATACAGTCTGCTCCTGAAGTCTTTTTCCTGCAGTTCATCACTAGATGTCAGCAGAGCGCTCATTCAGACCCTGCTTACACACACATACACACACATATATATATATATTCACTCCAACTTAGAATTGTACATTTGTTTGCCTTATGAATCAGATGTGCATGTCTCTATGTCAATAATCTGTCTTGCTCCTCAAATGTAGTGTCTCATATCCCATGATAAGTCTGGAAGGATGTGAAATGAAGAGTATTAGATATAATCAAAGAATGCAAGGATCATGTCTGTGACAGAGGACCAATATCCTGGACAAACTTTAATGAATCAAATTAAACCTCCTTGCATTCAATTTCACATCTTTGGAGTTCATCGTATTAAAAATGCGACAGTTTGTGTGTTATTGTGAGACTGACTGTTACTACTCTAGGAGAAGGGGGGTGCTAATGTAATTCCTCCTGTTATCAGCCCTTTCAAGCCACCCCTGAGAGGTTCATATATACTACTTCAAAATGAATTTTCCAGGAACCAACAGACAAAGAAAGGATTTTTGGATAAACAGCCAGGTCTTAAACATGCTCAGGGCCTTCCCCCGATCCAGCAAGCAGACAGGCCCTCTGGTCCATGGAGGCCCCAATCCTTAGGGAAGGGTTGGAAGGGCTGGGCCCACTGAGGCCCCATCATTTTGTGTGCTAGTTCTGAGCTGAGACTGTTATGAACTTGTGATAATAGAAGAGACCCTTCTGGGGGGTTGAAGGACTGCTGTTGCCCATGTAAGAGTTGGGGTGAGCTCCAGGAGCGTATTACGCATGCATGTAGGCTCTTTTATTGTTTTTAATGTTTTCTCTGTAGTACTTTTACCTTAAGAATAAAATAAGCATGCGCAGGACATGCTGTGTAGTACCTTAAAACTGTGGGCAATTCTTCTGTTATTAGTCTCTGAAGAGACGCCCACTTAGGTACCTGTCTTTTGCTGTGAATACCACAATGAAGGCAGGGAATTGTTCAGCCTGGAGATACCCTAATCAGAAGGGAGAGAGACGCGTGTGTCTACCCAAGAGAGGTGACGGCCAGGGGATCCAGGACTTGAGAGCAAGCGCCCTCGCTGAACCAATGAGGGGAAAGACAGGTGACGTTGATTTGTTTGTTTTCTTTGTAAGTGATGGTTGCAGCCTAGAAGTGATAAGAATTGTATCACACAGAAAGGAATGTTGACAGATATAATCAACCTAACCAGGATATAACCTTGGAATATTATGAGAAATTGTTTAAAAGCGGCAGGGGGGTCCCAATTAATAGTGAGGCTAACCAGGAAATACAATCCAAGAAATGAAACAAACACTCCAACTAAAAGAAACATTGAAGAAATGTGTTACGCGTTGGTGCCATCTATTGGATATCAATGGAAGCAGCAGAGAATCAGAGAGCTGAGAGCCATTTGGCAAATGACCAACAGAAATCAGAGGGACCCCCTGCCAGGAGCCCTGAAATCAGGGTATTTAAAACTGAGGTCCCCATGTGGAACCCCAGAATTTGCTACGCCCTGCAGACAGCCTCGTCCCTTGTCCATGGCCACAGGACAAAGAAGAGTTCCCCCAGCTAACTGAACCCTGTGCAATGAAGACTCTCCCCATTGCCCCGGTCACAGGATCAAAAGTTGACTGAAGACACAAAGATTCTGCGACCAATGCCCAGACCAGCCTGCAGAAAGGACTCTTCCTTATTCCAGGGTGAACAAGATAAGGAGAAGGAGTGTTGAGATTTCATTTCAAAGATTGTATTTCCCCTTCTCTACTTCAACATAAATAAATGTAAGTCTTCTTGTTTTGTCTACACTCTTTAGTGAGACATCAAGTAACCATATTTTAGATTTTAACTAATACTATATGACTGGCCTCCATTAATAAGTCCAAGCAAATTGGCCTAAAAGAGATTTTAACTATAACTAAGCCATTGCTATTGATATTCTAAACTGGTCCTTTTTGACCAATCCATTCAAACAGCAGGGACTACACTCCTGAAAGTGCCTTACAGACAAGTGCATCCTTTCCCTTTGGAGATATTTTGGAAATGTGATAAAGATGTCAGGTACTAAAGAACAGATGATCATAAGTCAATATTATAAGAACTCTAGTTCTTTGGTATAACTGCTGAGTCTCAGCCATAATTAAGTTGAAGCTTTTGTCACAGGTACTTTTAGTAAAAGTCACAAACAGGTCATGGGTAATAAACAAAAATTCATGGGCGCCCAGGACCTGTCCTTGACTTTTACTAAAAATATTCGAGACTAACAGTCCAAGCCCCGCCAGGGGCTGACCGCCAGCTGCTGCTCCAGCCCTGCCACTGCTCCTTAGGCAAGGGCTGATTGCCAATGCTCAAGCCAGCCGCTGCTCCAGCCCCAGCCCAGGCCACTGACCCAGGCCTGGCCACTGCAGTGGGGGCTGAAGCCGAAGAAGTCACAGATGTCTGTTAAAGTCCCAGAATCCATGACCTCCGTGATGAAATCACCTCCTTAGCCATAGTTGATGACAGTTGCTTGCAGGACTGTCCTAGTATGTGCAGCAGCTGCCTAAAATAGCTTAGAGCCCCCATGCAAACACAATACCCTACTCCCCACCCAGCTCCTATGCTACCCCTGCCTCATAGCTCCTGCTCCCTTGCCCTTTACTGCCCACCAGCCCCTGCTCCCTGGTGCCCCCTGCCACATCCCCAGCTCCTGCTCCCCAGTGTTCTGCCCCTGGCCCTGGCCTCTAGAAACCCCCAGTCACTCCGTGCTGGAGCTGGAGCTGAGTGCACTGTGCAGGGGAGCCTGTCCCATCTCCATTCCCTGTCATCCTGGCAGCCTCTCCAGTCCCCAGTCTGGCTCTGCGGGGTGACATGTGTTGCTGCACAATTTGCACAGGCCCAGGGCTGGCTCTGGGTGCCACTGTCTGCAGACTGGCCCTGACTCAGTATAACCTGCACCTAGTATTGCCAGTGTGGTCTGTGACTGTGTATTCCCCCCTCAGCACCAGGGCTAGCCACAGCTGGAAGCTCAGCCGCCTCACTCATCCTCCTGTCAGGGCTGAGGCACGGAACAATCAAGGCCAGCCAGCCTGCAAAGGCCATTTCAGAGGCAGGGGACTGCAAATAAGGTTGCCACCCATCCGGGTTTTACCCAGACACTCCAGTTTGTGGCTTCTGTGTCCAGGTGCCTTTTAGGGTTGTCAGGTACCCTGTTTTCTACCAGAAAGTCTAGTCAAAAGGGGGATGTACTGACCAGACACCATGGGGCGGGGAGTGGGGGCAGTGGGTCATTAACCCGTGCCAGCTCCTGCTCAGCCGGGGCCGCCTCCTACCTGCAGACAGACTCCTTGTAAGGCTGCAGCAGCTCCCGTCCCAGCCCCGGAGCAGAGGGAGCCCAGCAAGGGGGGAGGGAGGCGGAGACAAGCGAGCGATGTGGGAAGGGAGGGAGAGGAGCGAGCGACGAGGGCGGGGCCTTAGGGGAAAGAGGTGGAGAAGGGGGCAGGGCCTCGGGGGTCCAGTTACCAACAATTAGAAAGGTGGCAACCCTAAGTGCAAAGCAATCACAGCCGAGCCACCCCAGGTAACCCAATGGGGGGGAGGGAAAAGCAGGGCTACCCACACCCTCCACCAGCCTCTGGAGCCTGGGTGTCACGGCACCCTGGCAGTAGCCAATACCACTCCACCACACGCAGCACAGGGGCTAATTCCAATGTCCCGGGGGTATATCAAAGCAGCAAGGGAGAGTTCATGCAAGAGGATGCTGTCAGGGTCTCAGTAAGTGTGAAGGAGTCTAACTTACACTTCCTTGGACCTCTGTCCTGACCTGAACCCTGGACGGCCTCCGATTGCTGGGCTGTGTGTGTGTGAAGCCTATTGTATGCCACTTGTTCCCAGACCAAAGCTGCACTGAGGTCACTCCACTGATCCCCCCCAACAAGATGGGCGGGAAGCAAATACCCATTGCAGTATCAGTCTCTTTGCCATCAAGGGAGCCCATAGCAGCTGTTTCCTTGAGGGTTCAAGGAAGTAATAGGACATCTTATGCTGTCCCTTGCTCTGTTGGCTTTTTTATTAAATAGAGAGACATATTAACAAATTAACAAAGAAAAAAACCCTGATGCAATCTCAGTAAGACAATACATGAAAGGGCTCTTGATATCATATCTCATAAGTTTAAAATGTGGCCTACTATGCCCCACATCTTAATTAAAAAATCTGTAATATATTCTACCAATAGCACAGTAAATGCAACCAGTCAACATTCTGAACATGTAATCCTTTCTCAAGGTGAATGAACTAAAGCAACACAAATCACTCTTCTTTCATTCAGAGACCATTCTATCGGGAGTGGCAGGGCAGGAAGGAAATAATACGTCAATAATGATGCTGTGCACTTTTAGAGTACCTTTCAAACTGCTTTACAAACATCCCTGCACCCCTGTGAAATAACACAAATCGGTGCATTATCCCCAGTTTAATAACGGGGGGAAACCAAGCACGGAGAGGTTGAAGGTCATTCTGACTGTCTGTGTCAGTGCTGGGAGTACAACACAGAACTCCTGTCTCCCAATCCCGTGCTTCTTAGTGCAATTTCTGCTCTGAAGGTGATTGTGAAAATGGCATTGGGCAGTTCCCTGTTTGCTCAGTGAATCCAGGACAAATCTGCTTGATTTGCAAGTAAAAATCTCTCCCTCTGCCCCCCTCCTCCCCCCTTCCCTGCCTGCCAGATCTGCAAACTGAATCTGGCTCTGAATATCAAGCTGCATCTTGTCTTGTTTGCACCTCATCAGCAGAAATAAAGATTGGCTGAAATTGTCAAAAGCAACTAGTGATTTTGGATGCGTCATCGTTTGGGTGTCCAACATGAGACAAAAGAAAAAACAGAGACACCCAAAGTCACTATTTGCTTTTGAAAATGTGAACGTCTGCAGTCAGAACTTAGTTAGCAATTCTTTGGCAGCTCTGTACAGTGAAACACGAGTCTCTGGCTGACTGGCTCTTTACAAACTATGCCAGATCTACACTGTGGTTTCTTTGATATGAGTGTAGCATGAGAGGGAGCAGAGGAAGGAGCCTCTTCCATCGCTGTGCTCCTGGACTGAAATGCCCCTAGGAAGCCTATCACAGAGCTAAGACTCCAGTTCTGAAGGTGCAGTGCATGAGCTTTTCTACAGCTGCATTGTTCCACACCAAAAAGGCTGCTGGTGCTACTGCACAGCGTGTCATCGCTTATGGGGCTGGACCCGTGTGCAAAGGAACCTTCACAATCATTGCACGACCCCAAGTCCAAGGTGACCCGTCTGGGGAAAGGTTATTTCCATCACTACTGCACACCAACCAGCAGAGCTGCCCATTCTGGATCCTCTCAAAGTGTCTTCACTCCTACAGGGCTCCTGGGGGCATGGTGCCTGCCTGAGGAACGATGCTACCCTGACTCCCTACTGAGGTCATAAGTCTGCGCATGACTCCTCAGGCTGGGCTTCAAGCCCCCGGCGGGCCCTTGTATTGCACTGCAGCAGCATTACGTAGTGACCCAGAGGTCTCCACCCACATCATGACACAAACACGCTCCTCACGACGAAAGCGCCACCATTGCAATGTAATGGTGCTGCTGCACTGGTCCCAAGGAAACAGCTGAAATACTTTCAGTGTGTAGTGACCTGAGAGAACGTGCTTTCCTTTCACCTATCCGCATGCACAATAGCCCATTAATTGCCTCCAAGCAATACCTTCTGTAAAGAAAATGTCATCTGATGGACCAGAATTATTAAACTTTAAAAACCACTCAAATGGGGCAGGTTCTACCATATTCTCAACCTGAAGAAAATTCATCTGAGCAGCCTAGGAATCTGCTAAATGCATCTGATTTAAAATGCAGATGCTAAGATACTTTCAAGCCACTGTTAGTTGATGAGCTTTCTGTTCCTATACAAAGAAGTTAGAATGATAGTGGACGCAAACATTTTTAGGTGCATTTTTCCATTCTTTGAGGTGTATGCTGGAAAATTTAATAAATGTTTTAGGCAGCCCGAATCTGGAAATATCAGTTAATATTAGGGTGACCAGATGTCCCGATTTTATAGAGACAGTCCCGATTTTGGCTCCTATTACCCTCACCCCCGCCCCCCTGTCCCGATTATTCACATTTGCTGTCTGGTCACCCTAGTTAATATCCAGACACTGTTATACACAAACCAGTAGCGCAGTAGGGTCACTTGGCTTGTAGCAATGCATGAAGAACGTCAGCTTATCTCAGAATTCAGTGTGATTTCCTTCACTCTGAACTGGGATCCTATTTAAAGCAAGGGAGTTATCTATCAGGAGGAATTAATGAAGGAATGTCTGCAGGTATTGAGGGAATAGCCTGAGTTTCAAAATAGTACTCTTGAGAAATGTAAGATGAACTGGGTTAAGTATAACTGGGATTTCCCAGTTCACAACTGCTGAGTGGTTCAGGCAATGTGCTGCTGTCTGTGCTTCTGCTTCCCCCTCCTCGGCTAAGAGAGTGCTGGGAGTGACACAAGAGACTTTGAGGTTTGCATTGCTGTAAAGAGGACACAATTATGATTATACTTAGAGATAATGGGCCAAATACGCAGCAGGTTACTCCTGGAGATCAGTGGAGTCACACCAGGGGTAACTGTGGCCTGATGACTAAAATGGTGTGTGGGAGGGGTATGAAATAAAATCTCCTAACAACAGTGGGCTGGTAAATCACACGCAGTCTCTATCACTTATTTCTGTAATACAACATCTATAGATTAGATACAGATCTGATTTGCCATGAAAGGATGAAGCATGCAGTTGCTCCAGCTGAACATAGGAATTCAGAAGCAAAGGAATTGTATGCTAATATCCAGGATCATCTTCCAGCTCTCTGCTGTTTCATAGCATGGCTGATGTTTGAGCAGCTCTGGGGACAAAATGAATGATCTGGCCAATGGAAGCGTAGGAATTGCCTATGCTGTTCTGAGTGAGATGCAATGGAATCCTTAACAAGAATTGTGTGTCAGTTTTGTCTGCCCACATCACCACAAGTCTCATGGGCTCTGGGTGGGCACTGTGTATTCTACAGTGTTTTGCTCATGAGGATTGTGTCAGACATTTTCTACGTTCAGCCTTTGCTTTTTTTAATGTGTTATCCTGGAAGTGGGTTTGGGATCTGAACTACTGCGTTCACTACTATTCGCTATGATATTCTATGCATCTATATCCATTCACTGCTGACCAGTCATCAGCTAGCTTTGTAAATTCTGGTACAAAGTTAAATAGTCAAGGCCACCCTAGTCAATCAGTTAAGCTAGAGACATTTTTAAATCACCTTTAAAGAGGGGAGAAATGTGCTTTTCTCACACACACCTTTCTCCAGTCTGTCTGTGAAATAGATAAGATGGAATTCACAGGGGGCTTCAGTGATTGTAAAAAGATAGGAGGTTTGTGACAGAAAGTTCAGTGGGAGACCTCACAAAACCACTGGGTTAGCAGACACCTCCTCCACTGTTATCATTTTCGTGCTCAGAAATTCTGGGAAGTTGTAAGAAAAAGCCTCTTGCTTCCTCAGCATCTATTTATAGCATTCATTATATCACATTGGTAGATATGCACCTGCAAGCGTTCTTAAAACTACAATACCCACCTGCTGAAGTGAAGAAACAGATTGACAAAGCCAGAAGAATACCCAGAAGTCACCTACTCCAGGACAGACCCAACAAAAAAAATAACAGAACGCCACTAGCCGTCACCTTCAGCCCCCAACTAAAACCTCTCCAGCGCATCATCAAGGATCTACAACCTATCCTGAAGGACGATCCCTCACTCTCACAGATCTTGGGAGACAGGCCAGTCCTCACTTACAGACAGCCCCCCAACCTGAAGCAAATACTCACCAGCAACCACACACCACACAACAAAAACACTAACCCAGGAACCTATCCTTGCAACAAAGCCCGTTGCCAACTCTGTCCACATATCTATTCAGGGGTCACCATCATAGGACCTAATCACATCAGCCACACTATCAGAGGCTTGTTCACCTGCACATCTACCAATGTGATATATGCCATCATGTGCCAGCAATGCCATGTACATTGGCCAAACCAGACAGTCTCTATGCAAAAGAATAAATGGACATCTGACATCAGGAATCATAACATTCAAAAACCAGTAGGAGAACACTTCAATCTCTCTGGTCACTCAGTAACAGACTTAAAGGTGGCAATTTTGCAACAGAAAAGCTTCAAAAACAGACTCCAATGAGAAACTGCTGAACTTGAATTAATATGCACACTAGATACCATTAACTTAGGCTTGAATAAAGACTGGGAATGGCTGAGTCATTACACAGATTGAATCTATTTCCCCATGTTAAGTATCCTCACTCCTCTTGTCAACTGTCTGAAATGGGCCATCTTGATTATCACTACAAACGTTTTTTTTCTCCTGCTGATAATAGCTCATCTTAATTAATTAGCCTCTTAGAGTTGATATGGTTACTTCCACCTTTTCATGTTCTGTATGTATATATATATCCTTACTATATGTTCCATTCTATGCATCTGAAGAAGTGAGCTGTAGCCCACGAAAGCTTATGCTCAAATAAATTTGTTAGTCTCTAAGGTGCCACAAGTACTCCTCGTTCTTTTTGTGGATACAGACTAACACTGCTGCTACTCTGAAAGCTGTCATTTTTTAAAATGTAATTCATAGTTTACAACTTCCTTGGGACACCTTTGCTTGTTTTTAGAAAAAAGTTATATTGTGTCCAGTCAATTCTGGGTGGAACACTGCTCACTACAGTGATAAATTTGGCCCATTGTTAAGAAAGTGGCCAATTGTAGATGGGGGGAACCAAATAGCTCCAGCATTCTCAGATTTTAGATACTAGCAAATGCTCTCCTGACTGGTTAGTGCACAATTTCCCCCATTAAATGTTTCACACGTGTATCATATAGTGTCACAGAACGTGATAGGCTGTTCTGTCTGTGTGACACTAGCTGACTATACTAGAGTGTATTCAGGTCAATTCACTTGTGTAGATCAAAGTAACGGTTAGATGTATAAGTGTGTATGTTACTTGTATTGTTTTCGCTTATCTATTCCTGTCATAATGTAATAGCAAACATTTACATGGTAAATACCCTGGTAACTATATTACTCATCAAAGAAATCTTGTGAAATGCTAAGAAAGGACTTAAGAACTTTAAAAGAAAATGCTAATTTCAAAGTGAGTGGCCATTATGTATATGGTCAGAGGTCGAAAGTCTAAGTGCATTCCTCATGCATTGTTATCAAAGGAAAAGCCCACATGGGTACAGACCGTCAGCTAGCGTTCTATGTAAAGGAGATATAAAAGATGGATTCAAGGAAAGATCCTGGATCTCTGGACTGTTTGGATTCCAACAGGGCAGAATAACTGAACGAGAAGAGAGAGATCCCCAGAATTATTCTGTGTAGCCCTGAAGGACTTTTGGGAAATTAGTTTATTACATCACTGTGATTTACCTGTTATTATATTTTACCTGCTTTAACCTCTCAATAACCTCATTCTTTTTTCTTAGCTAATTAACCTATAGTTAGTTTACTATAGAATGGCTGTCAGCGTTGTCTGTGGTGTAAGATCTTGAATACCAATTGATCTGGGATGAGTGACTGGTCTCTTGGGACTTAGAACTTAGGTTTAAGTGACTGTTATCACTGAGTCCATAGAAATGAAAGATGGGAAAGACTAGAGTTGTGCCAAACACAGCGGCTTCAGTCTGCTTCACACTTCCTGAGATACAGGTTCAAATTAATAAAAACTCTGAGCAAAATTCAATCGAAACAGTAGCGTTTCTTTGATGTTCATGTGAAAGCCGGACAAAGCCAATAATTCCAGGACCACCCAAAATGCAGCCTTAGAGTCACTCTCAGTTCATCTAAGCCAGTGTTTTCAGGTTGGCAGCCCCTTATCTGAAGTCAAAAATGTTCACAGCCCCTTACATTTGCTATGAAAGTAAGAGTAAAAAAATGTATCCATGATAACAATGATAGGCCTGTATAATGTGTGTGTTGAGGTTGACAGAGAATACTTGACCTTGAACAGTGAGGGTATGTGCGGAGTGGGGGAGCAAGATTTTCTTTGCTTTAGATTTTAATAATTTTCAATGCTTCACAACCCCTGGCCTGCCTTTCAGAGGCAACACATGGGAGGGGGGGCATACGAGGTCATGTCTTCTCCCCCCACCCCCCCTCCGATTTGCTGCTTGGCTTGTATTGAGCATGCTCAGTAACACTGCTGAAGCCAGCTGCCCTCACTCTGCCCCCCACTATCAGCTCTTTCGCCTCTAGTGTCCCCTGCCAACGGTTGCTCCAATCTGCCTCTTCTCACCACTTGGCACTCTGGCCAGGTATGTTTAATCCCACCCCTTCCAGGATAACAGAGAATCCAACAAATAATTCCAAGACCTCAAGTCAGGTCCCTAGCCTGACTCTGGGCCCCGTGCTCCTTACACCCTTCTCTCAGAGCTTTACATCATCCTTGTCCCCTTACCTCAAGGGGCTTCACGCTACTTTCTCAGGGGCTGGGAGGAGAACCCAGGCCCTCCCTCTACACAGGGTTGCACTCCAGGGACCCTAGGACAAGCAGCCAAGGTCTGCTCCCTCTAACACCTCACCGCTGCCTCCCTGAACTCCTTCCTGCCATTAGCCTTTCCTCAGGCCTTTTCCCCAGCCGCTTCTAGCATTCTCTGCACCGAGCAGCACCTCCCAGCACTTCTCCTCAGAAGTCTGATTCCTCCCCTGTGCCAGGGTCAGCCACAGGCTCTTGCTCCAATCCTGTGACTTCAGGTGTATTCCCCACCCCACAGCTTCCGCCTCGCTCTGCAGAAGCCTTCCTGTTCCCCAAACATCTCCCCCCTCTATACGACCAAAGGGGTGACTGCAGAGTTCTCCCCTTTCTCCTTACAATCACCTTCTTCCCAGACTCCCCCTCTTCACAGCCCCACCCAGCTGGGCTTCATCTAGCATTATGCCTGGCCCATCCTCCAGGTGCAGCCAGGTGTGTTAATTGGCCTTTCAGGCCAACATTAACCTTTTCATCACCTGTACGGGGTAAACTCCCCATCACACCATCTTTTCCACACCTTGGACAATACAGAATAATTCCTGAAAGTAACTAGTTCTTTCTTTGATACATTTTAGATGAGTCAAGCAACAGAGCTTCCCCAACTTCCTGTGGAAAATTATTCCAGAGTCTAAAAGCTCTTTCCATTAGGAATTTTTTCCAGTTTAAATTTTCTTTTGTTCAGTTCCATCCAATCACATCTCTGAACAATCCCTCCTTGACTTTCACAGCCTTCTACTTCTTAGAATAAAATATTAGAAGCAGGGCTGGTAGTGCCCTTTATTATTAAGGTTACCTGTCACTTTCTATTATAAGATCCTTGTGACGGAGTTCCCCACCAACCTGGGGTATCCCTCTCACTCTGTGATGCTGTTGCCAAGCTACAAGCCTCTGACAGGTGGTGTACTTACTCAGACATCCACGGACAGGGACACACCCAACAGAGTTACATAAATGCTTTCTCAGCCACTCATGAACCAACAATAGAGAGGTTCCAGCCAATTCTCCTTCCCCTCCCCCCAGCTCCCCAGAACTGTACCGTCTAGCGCTGGTCAGCAGCTGAGCAGTGTAAGTTCATTACCCGTCCACCCCTCCCTTGATGTGGAGAGGTCACACACTAGCCTTTGTAAACTCAGCTGAGATTTCCCAAGCACTTCAACCAAAACACACTGTTTTAAGTAAAATATAAAACGGATTTATTAACTACAGAAAGAGAGATTTTAAGTGATTATAAGTAGCAAGCAAAGAGATCAAAGTTGCTTACCTAAGAAACAAAAATAAATTTGCAGGCTGAGTTCTATAAACTAAACAGGATTTGAAGCAAAGTGGTGTCTCACCCTGACAGATGGTATAGTTTCTCAATACACAGACTGGGGCTCTTTTCCAGTCTGGGACCACCCTCCCCAGTTCAAAGTCTTTGTCCTCCAGATGTGTTTCCAAGTGTTGAGTTGTGGGGGGAGTGACACCAAGTCATGATGTCACTTCCCCTCTTTTATAGTTTCTTCCAGCTTGCTGGAAAGATCTTTTGACATGGGAATCGGGTAGCCCCCATTCATCAGGCAGTCCCCATTGTCTACATGTTCTCTCTCAGAAGTCTTCTGGGATGGCCATCGGTAGTGGATTCCCTTTAATGGGCCATCAGTACATCTGGCTACCTCACTGCTGTACCTGAAAGGCCGGTTGTGGGTGTTCCCCACACCACAACATATTTCACTAACACACACATAGCAAAACTTTGTAACATCACATACAATAATAGCGCATACAATCCTACCGCATATTAATGTTCAACAGATCAAGACTTTTAAAATGATACCTCACAAGGCATACTTTGTACAAAACATATCATAATTATATGACAATGGTGAATATGGGGGTTCCAGGATGCTGCTTTGAGGGACAGAGTGCCACAACCTTCTTTTCTGTTGCTTATATAACTATGTAAAACTTTAACCATTTGAGATGAAATTTTCCATACTGGGTGTCTGCATCAGACTGTATGTTTTTATTTATTGATTTCCATTTCAGCCAAAACGTCTGAGTTCTTTCCAAGAACGAGGCTGGGGTAAACATGTTGTTACAAAATGTTTTTTAAAATCTTAAAATTTAGTTTAAAATGATATCACCCTCATCCTTTGGAGCGGGGACTTGAAATTTGGCAGGGTTATGGCCTTTCTTTGAGGTATGTACCATGTACTTTTCCCATGAAAATCCTCCCAAATTTGGCCAAGTTAGAAACCTTTGAAAAATTGCAGTTGTCACATGCTCAGTAGAGATTTCTTAGATTTTTAGCAGCTAAATTCCCTGAAGGTTCCATCTGCACTGAGCATGCTCCAGCTCAGGCTAAGCAGGGATTTCCCTGTAATTGCTGCTCTGGTCAGCTGGATACTGTGCCAGGTCTGGGTCCTGGTCCATGTCCAGGCATCTGAACAGGGAGTCTGTCTCTCCAGTGCTCTCAGTGACCCCCCTGTTGGACCCAGGTAGCATGGAGGTGGAAGCTGCCTGATCCAAAGGCAGAGGAACAAAAGAGACAAGATATGGACCTGTGGTGGGGGGGGGGTGTTGATTGGAACAAGGAGCCTTGCGGGGAGCCTGGGACTGGAGGATGGGGGGGCAGAGAGAGAGGAGACTGGGAGCTTGAGTGATGAGGAGACTGGGACTGGACAAGCAAGTACAGGGGAACAGTCGTGGGCCTGGGAGCCAGCGGGTGGTGGAAGACTGAGATCAGATGAGGAGCCAGGGGGAACCTGGGACTAAGAACCAGGGGGGGAAGGGAATGTGGGAGACACAGGTCTGAGGAGGTTGGCGTGTGGGGGAGGAAATGAGACAGGCTGAGCAAAGAGACTGGGACTAGGAAATCTGGGAGGGGAGATAGATTGTATGGGGAGCCTGGGGAGGGAGATTGGAACAGGGAGCAGGGTGGAAGGGGAAGGTGGGTGGGGGTGAATAGGGCCAGGGTTGAGGGGAGAGTGATTGGATGAGGAGCTGGGAGGTGGAGGAACTGAGACTTGCTGGGCAAGGAGCTTGGAGACAAGGAGCTGGGGGGGATTGGAAATGGCAGGGCAAGGAGACTAGGACTGAGAGTGGGGAGGAGACTGGGATGGGGAGTCCAGAGGAGTGAGACTAGGACTTGCTGGGAAAGGATAGTGGGACTAGAATGAGACATCAGAGGAGAAGAGACTGGGAATGGCAAAGTGAAGAAAATGAGACAGGAATAAGGAGCATGGGGAAGGGAAGTGACAGGCCCAGGGGATAGGATAGAAGAGGTCACAGGATGCACAGGAGAGTCTGTGCTCCCTAAAGCACACTCCCCTCCAGAGCCTGGAATAGAAAAGACGGTTACTCACCTTTGTAACTGTTGTTCTTCGAGATGTGTTGCTCATATCCATTCCAATTAGGTGTGAGCGCACCACATGCACGATCGTCGGAAGATTTTTACCCTAGCAACCCCCGGTGGGTCGGCTGTGGAGCCCCCTGGAGTGGCGCCTTCATGGCGCTGGATATATACCCCAGCCGACCCAGCGCCCCCTCAGTTCCTTCTTGCCGGCTACTCCGACAGAGGGGAAGCAGGACGGGTTTGAAATGGATATGAGCAACACATCTCGAAGAACAACAGTTACAAAGGTGAGTAACCATCTTTTCTTCTTCGAGTGCTTGCTCATATCGATTCCAATTAGGTGACTCCCAAGCCTTACCTAGGCGGTGGGGTCGGAGTGAGATGTCGCAGAGTGCAGAACCACTGAGCCAAATGCCGCGTCACCCCTTGACTGCTGGACGATCGCATAGTGGGAAGCAAAGGTATGTACCGATGACCAAGTCGCTGCCCTACAGATCTCCTGTATGGGTACATGAGCCAGGAAGGCGGAGGACGAAGCTTGAGCCCAAGTGGAGTGAGCGGTAAGGTGCGTAGTTGGGACACCAGCCAAGTCATAGCACACATGGATGCATGATGTGATCCAGGACAAGATGCGCTGGGTGGAGACCGGAAGGCTCTTCATCCGGTCTGCCACAGCTATGAACAGCTGGGTCGTCCTCCTAAAACATTTCGTTCATTTGATGTAAAAAGCGAGGGTCCTGCGAACGTCTAGGGAGAGCAGCTGTTGTTCTCATCAGGAAGCATGCGGCTTCAGATAGAAAACCGGAAGGAAGATGTCTTGGTTGACATGGAAGGCAGACACCACCTTAGGAAGGAAGGCAGGGTGTGGTTGCAGCTGTACCTTGTCCTTATGAAACACCATATACAGTGGGTCCGACGTGAGGGCTCTAAGCTCCGACACACATCTCGCCGAGGTGATAGCTACGAGGAAGGCTGTCTTCCAGGAAAGGTACAGGAGCGAGCAGGTGGCCATCGGCTCGAACGGGGCACCCATGAGCCTGGATAGGACCAGGTTGAGGTCCCACTTAGGGGCCGGATGCCAAATTTGCGGCCACAGACGTTCTAGTCCCTTGAGGAACCTGCTGACCATGGGATTGGAGAAGACCGAGTGCCCATTTTTGCCCGGGTGGAAGGCCGAAATCACTGCTAGGTGTACTCTGATGGATGAAACTGCTAGGCCCTGCTGTTTCAAGGACAAGAGATAGTCTAAGATGGTAGGTACTGGCGCGTCCAGGGGGCAGTATTGCTCAGAGCACACCAGCAGGAAAAACGCTTCCACTTGGCCAAATACGTGGACCTAGTAGAGGGCTTTCTGCTACCCAAAAGTACTTGCTGCACCGAGCGGGAACAACGCAGCTCAGATTGAGCTAGCCATGCAGCATCCACGCTGTGAGGCGGAGGGATTGCAGGTCTGGATGACAGAGTCGTCCGTGTTCCTGAGTGATCAGGTCCGGCCACAACGGAAGTGGGATTGGGGTGGTCACCGACAGATCGAGGAGAGTGGTATACCAATGCTGCCTGGGCCACGCCGGGGCGATCAGAATTAAGCAGGCCCTGTCTCTGCGCAACTTGAGAAGGACCCTGTGGACTAACAGGAATGGAGGAAAGGCGTAATACAGGCGGTCTTTCCACGGTATCAGGAAGGTGTCCGACAGGGAACCCGGGGAGCGTCCCTGGAGAGAGGAAAAACACCTGGCACTTCCGATTCTCGCGAGAGGCAAATAGGTCTATCTGGGGAAACCCCCACTTCCGGAAAACAGAGTGGATGACCTCCGGGCGAATCGACCACTCGTGAGCCTGGAAGGACTTGCTGAGGCAGTCCGCCAAGGTGTTCTGGACTCCTGGGAGAAACGATGCCACCAGGTCGATCGAGTGGGCTATGCAGAATTCCCACAGGTAAATGGCTTCCTGACAGAGATCGCGCTCCCCCTTGTTTGTTGATATAAAACATGGCCGTTGTGTTGTCTGTAAGAACTGCAAAACAACGGCCCTGAAGGTGCTTGTGGAACACTTGACACGCCAGGCGCACCGCTCTCAGCTCCCGCATGTTGATGTGTAGGGATATCTCTTGTGTGGACCAAAGGCCCTGTGTACGAAGGTCCGCAAGGTGGGCGCCCCAACCCAAAGATGATGCGTCCATGGTTAGGACCAGGGAGGGCTGCGGGGCATGGAATGGTACCCCTTCACATACTGAGTTAGGGTTCAGCCACCAGACCAGCGAGGTTAAGACTTCCTGCGGTGCCATGACCACTGTGCCCATGTTGTCCCGACCTGAGCGGTATACGGTTGTGAGCCAGGCCTGAAGTGGACGGAGGCACAGTCTGGCATGTCTGGTCACGAAGGTGCAAGACGCCATGTATCCCAGGAGACCGAGGCACGTCTGTGCTGTCGAGGTCGGGAAGCTTTGGAGGCCGTGGATAATGCTCACCATGGACTGGAAGCGGGCGTGCGGTAGGCACGCACGGGCGAGTCTTGAATCTAGGACTGCTCCGATGAAATCTATTCTTTGGGTCAGCTCCAAAGTGGACTTTTCGACATTGAGCAGCAAGCCCAGCTGTCTGAACAAGCTCATGGTGAACTGAACATGAGATTGCACCTGATCCTTGGAACGACCCCAAATGAGCCAGTCGTCGAGTTACGGAAACACTTGGATCCGATGTCGACGGAGTGAGGCACTACGACGGCCATACACTTTGTAAAGACCCTTGGTGCCGTGGATAGGCCGAAGGGAAGGACGATAAATTGGAAGTGCTGTTGGTTGAAACGCCTGTGCGGCGGGTAAATCGCTATGTGGAAGTACGCGTCCTTCATGTCAAGGGCAGCGTACCAGTCTCCAGGATCCAGGGAAGGAATAATGGTCTCCAGGGAAACCATGCAGAACTTCAACCTTACCATGAATTTGTTGAGTCTGCGCAGGTCCAGGATGGGCCGTAGCCCGCCCTTTGCCTTGGGAACTAGAAAATAACGTGAGTAAAACCCCCTGCCCCTCAGTTCCCTTGGAACCTCCTCTATAGCTCCGATAGCTAGGAGTGTTTGCACCTCCTGTAGAAGGAGTTGCTCGTGAGAGGGGTCCCTGAAGAGGGATGGGGAGGGAGGGGGGACGACAAATTGAAGGCGGTATCCACTTTCCACCGTACGTAGGACCCAGCGGTCTGACGTTATATGGGACCACGCAGGGAGGAAATAGAAGAGGCAGTTGTTGAAAGGCGGGGAAGGATCCTGGAAGGAGACTGATGCTCCACCCTCGGGCGCACCTTCAATAATTTTGTTTGGACCCCGCCGATTGTTTGGGGGGGCCCTGGTTCTGGCCCGTCTGAGGACCAGACTGTCTCCGCCTACCACCCCGGCCGCGTCTTCTAGAGAAGTCCTGTCTCAGCCAGGGATTAGGGTAGGTGCGCTGAGGTTGGGTTCGGAAGGGCCTACGTTGCGTCACTGGGGTATGCATGCCCAGTGAACGCATGATGGCCCGGTTGTCCTTCAGACTCTGAAGTCTGGAGTCCGTCTTGTCCGAAAACAGACCATGGCCATCAAAGGGTAGGTCCTGAATAGTCTGCTGGAGTTCTGGTGGGAGACCGGAGACCTGTAGCCACGAGATGCGGTGCATAGCTACGCCCGAGGCTAGAGTCCTAGCCGCCGAGTCTGCCGCATCTATTGAGGCTTGCAAAGAGTTCTGGCTACCTTCTTGCCCTCCTCTAGTAGGGCCCCGAACTCCTCCCTGGACTCCTGAGGAATAAGCTCTTTGAACTTTTCCATTGAGTTCCAGCTATTATAATTGTAGCGGCTCAAGAGGGCCTGCTGGTTAGCCACCCTGAGCTGCAAACTGCCAGTAGAGTAAATTTTGCGCCCAAATAAATCCAGGCGTCTAGTGTCCTTGGATTTAGGAGCGGGAGCTTGTTGGCCGTGTCTTTCCCTCTCGTTAACAACGAGGTAGCATGGCTGGGGGTGAATATACAAGTATTCGTAGTCCTTGGAGGGGACCAAATACTTCCTCTCCACCCCTTTGGCAGTAGGAGGAATAGAGGCCGGAGATTGCCAGATCGTAGTGGCATTAGCCTGAATAGTCCGGATAAAGGGCAAGGCTATTCTGGTCGGGGTGTCAGCCGATAGAATGTCCACTACAGTATCCTCGACCTCCGCCACCTCCTCCACCTGGAGGCTCATGTTTTGTGCCACCCTGCAGAGCAACTCCTGGTGTGCACGGAGGTCTATAGGTGGGGGGCCAGAGGAGGACGTACCCGCCACCGCCTCATCGGGTGAAGAGGAGGAGGAAACACCTGGGACTAACAGGTCCTGGGGAAGGTCTTGCGGGGAGGGTCTGGCTGCCCTAGGTCCACCAAGCTGGGGGCATGGGCCTGAGCTGAGGGCAGAGCCGTCGCCTCCGAACCACCCGGGGGAGGGCGACTCACAGTGGCCTCCGGTACCAGGGGCTCCGAGTGGGCAGAGCGAGAAGCCCCCGAGGGGACACCCTGGGCCTGATGGTATGCCCAAGGGGTCCAAAAGGACCATTGCAGAGGTCCCTGACCAGGGTCCTGTCCCTCATCGTGCCATTGGCTAGCACCGTCTGCATCTTGGTCCTGGACATGGTAGCCACTTTCTGCCTGGGACGACCTCGGGGTGGGACGGGACGGCCAAGGTGGAGCCGAGCGTGTATGCTGGATCACCTTGTCGTGTGGTACCGCCCCACGCCGTGGAGATGGAGATTGGCGCCATGGTCTCGAGCGATACCGGAATCCTGATCGGGACCAGCGGTCATATCGGTGCCAGGAGGCAGATCTGGACCTCGATGAAGATCTATGGGCGGAACGGTGCCGGGATCGACTCCGAATAGATCGGCGCCCGGACCGGCGTTGAGGTCGGTGCCAGGTGCTGGACTGGTACCAACCGTACCAGGAAGAAGATCTTCGCGAGGTGGAGCGGCGCCGCAAGTGCGACTGGTGCCGAGATGGTGACCGGTGCCGGGACTGCGAGCAGTGCCGTGAACGAGACTAGCGTCTGAATCGGGACCGTGACCGGGATTGGGACCGGAATCGGTGCCGTCCTGTGTCACTCTGCGACGGAGGATGCATCATGGAGGGCTTTCCTTTTGAGGGAACAGCCCGTACCGGCGGCACCGAAGGTTGCGACGGTCTCGGCTCGGTGAGCGCAATCAGGTCACGTGCCGTGGAGAAAGTCTCCGGAGTGGACGGCAGCCTGAGTTCAACCACACTACGCACTGGGGAGCTTACGTATACTGGACTTGACGGCCTTTGTGGCGCCGGAGTCAACGGTACCGGGGTTGGTGCCTTTGCGGGATGGTCCAACATGGGACGCGGCTCCGAGGGAGGCACAGGTGGTGCCGGCAACTGCAAGGGAGCAGCAGGTTGTTTATGCTGCTTCTTCAGCCCTGGAGACAGCGAGCAGCGCCGCACTGGTAGAGGTGCCGGAGATGTCTGGTGCCGGGAGTCTTTGCTGGTGTCCGGACGTGGTGCTGACCCTTCCAGTGCCGCAGGCGTGCTTCGAACTGATGAGGTCGGCGCCGGGTCTCGGCACGGAGCCGAGGACATCGGGCTAAGTGCCGCTTCCATAAGGAGCTGCTCCCACTCCTTTTTAGTCTGAGGCTTGAATGCCTTACAAATGCGGCACTTATCGGATTGATGGAATTCCCCCAGGCACTTCAAACAGGAGTCGTGGAGGTCTCCCGTAGGCATCGGTTTAAGGCAGGCCGAGCACGGTTTGAAACCTGGAGACCTAGGCATCAGCCTGGGTACCGGGAGGGAGGGAAGGGGAGGAGCCCCTTACCCCCAACTACTATTTACACTAAGAACAATAACTATTAACTACTACTAAAGAAGTAACAACAACTACTTTTAAAACTATTTACAACTATAAACGAGTGCTACACTAGAAGCTAGGGAAGTGGAGATCAGCTATGCCGCGCTCCACAGTTCCAACGACCGTCACGGGCGGTAAGAAGGAACTGAGGGGGCGCTGGGTCGGCAGGGGCATATATCCGGCACCGTAAGGGCGCCACTCCAGGGGGCGCCTCAGCCGACCCACCGAGTGTTGCTAGGGTAAAAATCTTCTGACAATCATGCATGCGGCGCGCGCACACCTAATTGGACTCGATATGAGCAACACATCTCGAAGAAGAACCCACGGTTTCCTGAGCCTCACGATTCCTCTGCTGTCTGCTAATATCAGTGAAACCTGCTGGCAAAGTGTCCCATCCCTCTTCAGTGGTGGGCCACAGAAAGGGTGACGCTGTTAGCTCAAGTGGTACAGGTCTGTGTGGTGGAGCTAAAGGTTCCAACCCTGCTGCTGTATCATAACATAGATGCACAAAGAGACTGAATGAAGGTTGCACAAGCAACCTTAATTCTGGCATTTCCTAACTTTTGTGTGATTGACTTTGCAACCTTCATGTTCTTTTAACATAGTTTTTGTGCATGCATGATTGTATCAGATATCCTACTGTAGATCATATGTCACTACCATGAGTTTTCATAATGGCTCTTTCTAATTAAAGACAGGCATACACCCTGTGTGGAAAAAGTAGGGAGATGTGGCTTATTTCTTATCGCTGCAGGCCTGGAACAGGGAGGGTTCTGATTCAATTTACCAGCTCCTCCTGTGCCTTTTAACTAACTTTTCCATTCCTCTCCCTGCAGCAGAGACTCCGTGCTGTTTCCAGGGACAGATTTGCACACAGGGTTGTTTTGTAACCTTTGCTAGAATTTCAGAAAATGAAAGTTGAAGAAAAAAATTTAATTAAGATGATTTGTTACAGAGGAGCCAGATAGGAGGTCCTAGCCCAGAAGGTAGGACAGATTAGAAAATGGCATTGCAGGGACTGAGAACAGATCTACAAAGAAAGGAAAACTTCTTTAGCATATTGGTAAAATCCATATCCCAGCAGAGTGAAACATTTCCCCTATTTTTCCTCAGAGATTCACATATTTGGTAGTTATATGTAGTCAGGGTCCACGAAAAGGAGTTCAGTCACTCTCATTGCTGGCCTCACTCTGCTACCACTGAATTCAACAGGAACAGAGTCAAATTCCAACTGATTTCAATGGGAGCAAAGGTAAGCAAACGTTGAGCGCTTTTGAAAATCCCAACCGAAGGGCTCATGAATTTTACATTTCCAAAGCTACATTCAAAAGAAAACAAGTATTTGTAAGAGGCAAACAATGCGTTCAAGACCCATGTAAAAAATTCCATAGCCTCTGAAAGTTAAATAGCATGAATACCCTGAGGGTCCAATTTTTAACAATCATAGAATCATAGAATATCAGGGTTGGAAGGGACCTCAGGAGGTCATCTAGTCCAACCCCCTGCTCAAAGCAGGACCAATCCCCAACTAAATCATCCAAGCCAGGGCTTTGTCAAGCCTGACCGTAAAAACCTCTAAGGAAGGAGATTCCACCACCTCCCTAGGTAACCCATTCCAGTGCTTCGCCACCCTCCTAGTGAAAAGTTTTTTCCTAATATCCAACCTAAACCTCCCCCACTGCAACTTGAGACCATTGCTCCTTGTTCTGTCATCTGCTACCAATTAGAACAGTCTAGATCCATCCTCTTTGGACCCCCTTTCAGGTAGTTGAAAGCAGCTATCAAATCTTCCCTCCCCCCCCCCCATTCTTCTCTTCTGCAGACTAAATAATCCAAGTTCCCTCAGCCTCTCCTCATAACTCATGTGCTCCAGCCCCCTAATCATTTCCGTTGCCCTCTGCTGGACACTTTCCAATTTTTCCACATCCTTCTTGTAGTGTGGGGCCCAAAACTGGATGCAATACTCCAGATGAGGCCTCACCAATGCCGAATAGAGGGGAATGATCACGTCCGTCGATCTGCTGGCAATGCCCCTACTTATACAGCCCAAAATGCCATTAGCCTTCTTGGCAACAAGGGCACACTGTTGACTCATATCCAGCTTCTCGTCCACTGTAACCCCTAGGTCCTTTTCTGCAGAACTGCTGCCTAGCCACTCAGTCCCTAGTCTCTAGCAGTGCATGGGATTCTTCCATCCTAAGTGCAGGACTCTGCACTTGTCCTTGTTGAACCTCATCAGATTTCTTTTGGCCCAATCCTCTAATTTGTCTAAGTCCCTCTGTATCCTATCCCTACCCTCCAGCGTATCTACCACTCCTCCAAGTTTAGTGTCATCTGCAAACTTGCTGAGGGTGCAGTCCACGCCATCCTCCAGATCATTAATGAAGATATTGAACAAAACCGGCCCCAGGACCAACCCTTGGGGCACTCTGCTTGATACTAGTTGCCAACTAGACATGGAGCCAGATGGCTCTGGGAAGAAGGATAAAGGAGTTTGAGGCGCAAGTGGTGTTGTCGTCCATCCTCCCTGTGCAGGGAAAAGGCCTGGGTAGAGACTGTAGAATGGTGGAAGTCAACGAATGGCTACGCAGGTGGTGTCGGAGAGAAGGCTTTGGATTCTTCGACCATGGGATGGTGTTCCAAGAAGGAGGAGTGCTAGGCAGAGACGGGCTCCACCTAACGAAGAGAGGGAAGAGCATCTTCGCAAGCAGGCTGGCTAACATAGTGAGGAGGGCTTTAAACTAGGTTCACCGGGGGAAGGAGACCAAAGCCCTGAGGTAAGTGGGGAAATGGGATACCGGGAGGAAGCACGAGCAGGAGAGTGCAAGAGGGGAGGACTCCTGTCTCAGACTGAGAAAGCGGGACAATCAGCAAGTTATCTTAAGTGCCTATACACAAATGCAAGAAGCCTGGGAAACAAGCAGGGAGAACTGGAAGTCCTGGCACAGTCAAGGAACTATGATGTCATTGGAATAACAGAGACTTGGTGGGATAACTCACATGACTGGAGTACTGTCATGGATGGATATAAACTGTTCAGGAAGGACAGGCAGGGCAGAAAAGGTGGGGGAGTTGCATTGTATGTAAGAGAGGAGTATGACTGCTCAGAGCTCCGGTATGAAACTGCAGAAAAACCTGAGAGTCTCTGGATTAAGTTTAGAAGTGTGAACAACAAGGGTGATGTCGTGGTGGGAGTCTGCTATAGACCACCAGACCAGGGGGATGAGGTGGACGAGGCTTTCTTCCGGCAACTAGCACAAGTTACTAGATCGCAGGCCCTGGTTCTCATGGGAGACTTTAATCACCCTGATATCTGCTGGGAGAGCAATACAGCGGTGCACAGACAATCCAGGAAGTTTTTGGAAAGTGTAGGGGACAATTTCCTGGTGCAAGTGCTGGAGGAACCAACTAGGGGCAGAGCTCTTCTAGACCTGCTGCTCACAAACCGGGAAGAATTAGTAGGGGAAGCAAAAGTGGATGGGAACCTGGGAGGCAGTGACCATGAGATGGTCGAGTTCAGGATCCTGACACAAGGAAGAAAGGAAAGCAGCAGAATACGGACCCTGGACTTCAGAAAAGCAGACTTTGACTCCCTCAGGGAACTGATGGGCAGGATCCCCTGGGAGAATAACATGAGGGGGAAAGGAGTCCAGGAGAGCTGGCTCTATTTTAAAGAATCCTTATTGAGGTTGCAGGAAAAAACCATCCCGATGTGTAGAAAGACCAGTAAATCTGGCAGGCGACCAGCTTGGCTTAACAGTGAAATCCTTGCTGATATTAAACACAAAAAAGAAGCTTACAAGAAGTGGAAGATTGGACAAATGACCAGGGAGGAGTATAAACATATTGCTCAGGCATGCAGGAGTGAAATCAGGAAGGCCAAATCACACTTGGAGTTGCAGCTAGCAAGAGATGTTAAGAGTAACAAGAAGGGTTTCTTCAGGTATGTTAGCAACAAGAAGAAAGTCAAGGAAAGTGTGGGCCCCTTACTGAATGAGAGAGGCAACCTAGTGACCGAGGATGTGGAAAAAGCTAATGTACTCAATGCTTTTTTTGCCTCTGTCTTCACGAACAAGGTCAGCTCCTAGACTGCTGCACTGGACAGCACAGCATTGGGAGGAGGTGACCAGCCCTCTGTGGAGAAAGAAGTGGTTCAGGACTATTTAGAAAAGCTGGACAAGCACAAGTCCATGGGGCTGGATGCGCTGCATCCGAGGGTGCTAAAGGAGTTGGCGGATGTGATTGCAGAGCCATTGGCCATTATCTTTGAAAACTCATGGCGATCGGGGGAGGTCCCGGATGACTGGAAGAAGGCTAATGTAGTGCCCATCTTTAAAAAAGGGAAGAAGGAGGATCCGGGGAACTACAGGCCAGTCAGCCTCACCTCAGTCCCTGGAAAAATCATGGAGCAGGTCCTCAAGGAATCAATTCTGAAGCACTTAGAGGAGAGGAAAGTGATCAGGAACAGTCAGCATGGATTCACCAAGGGCAAGTCATGCCTGACTAACCTAATTGCCTTCTATGAGGAGATAACTGGGTCTGTGGATGAGGGGAAAGCAGTGGATGTGTTATTCCTTGACTTTAGCAAAGCTTTTGATACGGTCTCCCACAGTATTCTTGCCGGCAAGTTAAAGAAGTATGGGCTGGATGAATGGACTATAAGGTGGATAGAAAGCTGGCTAGATCGTCGGGCTCAACGGGTAGTGATCAACGGCTCCATGTCTAGTTGGCAGCCGGTTTCAAGCGGAGTGCCCCAAGGGTCGGTCCTGGGGCCGGTTTTGTTCAATATCTTCATTAATGATCTGGAGGATGGCGTGGACTGCACTCTCAGCAAATTTGCAGATGACACTAAACTGGGAGGAGTGGTAGATACGCTGGAGGGTAGGGATAGGATACAGAGGGACCTAGACAAATTAGAGGATTGGGCCAAAAGAAACCTGATGAGGTTCAACAAGGACAAGTGCAGAGTCCTGCACTTAGGACGGAAGAATCCCATTCACTGTTACAGACTAGGGACCGAGTGGCTAGGCAGCAGTTCTGCAGAAAAGGACCTAGGGGTTACGGTGGATGAGAAGCTGGATATGAGTCGACAGTGTGCCCTTGTTGCCAAGAAGGCTAACGGCATTTTGGGCTGTATAAGTAGGGGCATTGCCAGCAGATCGAGGGACGTGATCATTCCCCTCTATTCGACATTGGTGAGGCCTCATCTGGAGTATTGCATCCAGTTTTGGGCCCCACACTACAAGAAGGATGTGGAAAAATTGTAAAGAGTCCAGCAGAGGGCAACAAAAATGATTAGGGGGCTGGAGCACATGACTTATGAGGAGAGGCTGAGGGAACTGGGATAGTTCAGTCTGAAGAAGAGAAGAATGAGGGGGGATTTGATAGCTGCTTTCAACTACCTGAAAGGGGGTTCCAAAGAGGATGGATCTAGACTGTTCTCAGTGGTACCTGATGACAGAACAAGGAGTAATGGTCTCAAGTTGCAGTGGGGGAGGTTTAGGTTGGATATAAGGAAAAACTTTTTCACTAGGAGGGTGGTGAAGCACTGGAATGGGTTACCTAGGGAGGTGGTGGAATCTCCTTCCTTAGAGGTTTTTAAGGTCAGGCTTGACAAAGCCCTGGCTTGGATGATTTAGTTGGGAATTGGTCCTGCTTTGAGCAGGGGGTTGGACTAGATGACCTCCTGAGATCCCTTCCAACCCTGAGATTCTATGATTCTATGATCACTACCTGTTGAGCCCGATGATCTAGCCAGCTTTCTATCCACCGTATAGTTCATCCAGCCTATACTTCTTTAACTGAGCATGTAAGAGCCTGATACTGACTGATACTTCCTCATACAAGTATTGCCATTTAAGTGACCAAGTACAGGTCAGTTCTGATGACATTTGGATAAGTAGAGCTTCAAGTAAACCAAGGTTATGTTCAATACAAATTTGTGATCCTGGTGACATAGCTGAAATCTGGTTAGTCTGAAATTCAGATAGTTGGGTGGGATAATCAGAGTTTAGCTTTACCTGTTTTAGGCAACTAGGTACCAGTATGAGCACCTAATGGTGAAACAGAGAATCATCTATTATCCTGACATAAAACCCTCCCCGTCTGCTGTCAGACTGTGTCCCGACACCATGTGATATTTCTGTCTCTAACAAGTGATTTAATGTGTTTGGGTCAGATTCACTGGTACTGGAGCACAAAGCCAACCTCTATCCACTGCATACCTTGCAAGGAAACTGTAACAGGGGCATGCACTCTTACCGCTCTGGTGCCTCTGTTAGCCCGTCTGGGGATTAGCTTGCCACATGATCTGACACCCCTTCCTGCGGTTGCTCAGTCCATCGTCCCACTCACTCGCTCCGTGGCCTCTCTCATGCTCCCGGAGCTGCAGTGCTTTCCTCTTTGAGGCTTATAGCCCTCTGGCCAAGCAGAGACAACCTGCACCCGCCGATAGTGCGGGGGGCAAAGTGAGGGCAGCTGGCTTCAGCAGCGTTACTGAGCATGCTCAGTCCATGTGAGCATACTCAGTACAAGTCAAGCATCAACTCTGCAGGGGCACATGACCCCACATGCCTTCCTCCCCCACATTGCCTCTGCAGCCAAGTCACATTGACATTCCCCCTCTTCTGGGGTATTAGCAAAGTCTCCTTTCAGGTTGTCCCCAGCAATCCCCAAATAGGCTGTCCCTTACATGCCGCTCCTGCAGTGGCTTGTAGGGGAACCAGGGCCCACCCCTTACACTGGGTTCCAGTCCAGGGACCCTCAACCCAGCAGCTCAGGTCTTTATTCTCTCAGCCCTTACTGCTCCTTCCCTGGACTACTCCCTACACTACCTGTGACAGGTTCCTGCTCTCCCCCCTTGTATCAGGGAATGTTAGTGCAGGCTTCCTCCCAGCATGCCTCCCTCTCTTGCCAGCTCCCTGGCTTTATAGAAGCCCTGCCTGTTTCTGCACAGGTGAGCTTCATCCCCAATTAAGCCTTATTATCTCCTAGCTCCCCCCAGGTGCAGCCTTATAGCGAATAGGCGTCTCTTGCCTATATTAACCCCTCCAGTGCTAGTGTGGAGTGAACGGCCCATCACAGGGACTTATGGAGTTCTGACACTTAGACTTTCCAGCTTTCAACATGCACATTACGAGGCGGCAGACTAAAGCTCTCTAACAGGACACTGCATTAGCTGAGATAGCATGTGATCATGTACCTAGAGAATATGGGGGAGATTTTACATCCACCTTGCAAAGGTGTAAATGAAGACACAAGGTACAGGGCAGGTGAGAATCAGTCCTATTCCGTTCTCCACCAGTTCCATCATGCTGCTGAAACTTCTCGGGCTTTGGCAGCAGGCATTTGAAAGTCTTTGAGCTCCTTTCAGCACATCACTAACTCACTGGCCACCGGCTTTCACTGACAAATGCTGCCATCTACTGTGCAGCAATGAAAACACCAGTTTTGGAAAGGCAAAAGGAAGCTGCTACCAGAAGCTGAAGCCCTCCTGAGTAATCTGCAGCCAGATGAGCAGAAAAAAAATAGAACAGTTACTAACCTTACAGTAACTGTATTTCTGCAAGATGTTTTGTCCAGGTGGATCTCTCTTCTGGGACACATATGCCCCATGCATGCGTAAGTGTACACGGGGCATATATGCCCCCAGTGGTGGGATCCATATGGACAAATAATCAAAGAAGGAAGAAGAGTTCCTTCAGCAGCAAAGCTGATTACAGTTTCACATGTTGTCCTGAGAACTGTTAAAATGTGTAATGCATCTGCATTTTATGTACATACCTGCCCCCACTGAACAGTTTTTATTCTTTTTAAACCACCATCTAGTTATTTAAATATGTCATTGTCTCTTTACACAGTATACTCCCGTGTTTTCCAAAAGACACCTGAGACTTCCAGAGACTGGAAATGCTGATCATCGCGGGCTGAAACTTAGGAACCAGGCAGCGGTGGAAGTATGAAGCTTCTCTCCAAAGCATGTCAGGGGCTTAGCAAGAGCAGAGATTCACTCAGTGCGGTCCTGAAGAACTGGGACATGGTAGCTTCAGTTAGTAGGAGTTAAGAAAATCAGTGTTGCACTGTGGCAATATGGTGGCCTGGTGTCCACCTGCCAAACACCACCACTATTGGCACCAATTGATGACAGCTGGCAGTTTGAGCGAAATGCCAAGCAGTGAATGAGCCATTGAAACTGAACTATCCTCTCAGCCTAACAGGCAGCGCTCAAAGCAGTGTGGTGAAGCTTGCGTTGGCACGGCTTGTGATTAATTTGTTCTGAGGACAAATAAATAGAGGATTTCAAACCACAAAGGTTGTCAATCCAGCACTTTTCACCCATCCTAAACGCCACTATCGGGGTGGGGGAAATGCATTCCTACAATAATACAATTTATATTCTCCTCAGCATCAGGGATTTAGTCTGCAATATTCATTTTTACATTGCAAAAAAACCCTCTTCTATATTTGCACATTTTCAAATTGTCCCTAAATAAAATGAGTCACCTTGGGCTGTCCAAGTCTAGGAATTTCTTATCACAACCAAAATTCACCTCAGATGCATGTGGGCAATTCCAGTTGATCTCAGTGCATGTATATGGGCACAGGATTTGGCCTGTTGTAATTTGGAATCACTCCTTGATTTAATATACAAAGACAGAGTTTCTTGATTGTAATTGTTGTTTTTGATTTTGAGAGCCAGTACAGGTATCCAGGCGGGTGCAATCTGTACCTCCCAGCTCTGTTGGAAATGGAACATAGGGGCATGGACAGCAGAAAGGCGCTATTATTGTCATTAAGCTGTATTACAGTGACACATAGAGGTCCCAACCTGAGCCCCGTATCGGTTGTATCACAGGAGAGCCTGGGCTGGAGAGCCTCCATTATGCTAGGTGCTATAAACACACAGAGATGGAGGACAGTCCCTGAAGTCCTCCAATACCTCTTCCTCTTCAGTCAAAGAAATTACTGCCACCTGATCGTAAAACGTGATCCTTGCTCAGTGCTACAGAAGCTGAAGAAGTTTTTTCTCTTGCCAACATCCCTAGAAGGAAAATTCTTCATATTTGCTGATCAGTGTACGCGAGCAAGGATAGCCATAGTGATGTGTCTAATCCCACAGTGCGCCAGTGGAGACCAAGTAATTGTCCCGGGTTTTCTTGAACTGTAGTTCTCCTTAGACTAACAAAGCTGTTGTTATTGCCACTATAAAGCAACTAAACAATGTGCAGTGAACATTTTCGTTTTAATCAGGGGGACTGCTGCATGCCGAGGTTACTAATGATTCCTCTACTGCTGCTCAAGAAAGGGAGGAAGCTTCTTTTTAATTAAATGGGTTTTTAAATGAAAAACATAAAGCATCAGTAAGTGCTTAATAATGCATTAATATGTGCCCCAAAACATGCTTCTCCTCATCTTGGAATGCTGACATACTCAAGGTCCAAGCTGTGCGTCAAAGACACATATATTTGTAATGCAGAAAAGCCTCCAAGGACTTCATGTTCTTCACCAAAAATATACTGTATATTGCAGAAGGGCAATGCTCCTGTGCGAGTGTCTTTTCAAATACTGTTAGGTTCAATCTATATTTCATCCCTACAGTCTCAAGAAACATTACTTCTCTGCCATCCAGAAAAGAACACCTATTTCTATACATTTTCACAACAGGGTATTGCTTCAGAATCCTTGTTTTGGCCCTAATCCATATCCAAGAAAGCGTTTTAGCAGCCTATAAATTACTTCTTACTCATAATTATTGACTTGGGTTGTTGATGGGGGGCACCATCACGATTTAAATATCCTTCTGGATCAACAGTCATGTCTCAGGTAGAACAGGGAAACTCAGTGATATAACTTTGCAGGGCTTGTGTGAATGGTTTAATTTCTTTTGGTCCTTATGGGTCAGCTAATTTAGCATCCCATCCTCTCCCCATGTCTCTCTGGGTTCCTGTTTTAAATCTTCAGTGGAGCCCAGATGCCATGGTAATGGGTGCCAAGTATAAGTCAAAGCAATGGTCTGACTCCAGGAGAGGATGTGTTCTGATCAGGATGCTAAGGAATCACTTCTAAAAGCTAACTAGAAGGATGTGGAAAAATTGGAAAGAGTCCAGTGGAGGGCAACAAAAATGATTAGGGGGCTGGAGCACATGACTTATGAGGAGAGGCTGAGGGAACTGGGATTGTTAGTCTGCAGAAGAGAAGAATGGGCGGGGGGAGGGGGAGATTTGATAGCTGCTTTCAACTACCTGAAAGGGGGTTCCAAAGAGGATGGATCTAGACTGTTCACAGTGGTAGCAGATGACAGAACAAGGAGTAATGGTCTCAAGTTGCAGTGGGGGAGGTTTAGATTGGATATTAGGAAAAACTTTTTCACTAGGAGGGTGGTGAAGCACGGGAATGGGTTACCTAGGGAGGTGGTGGAATCTCCTTCCTTAGAGGTTTTTAAGGTCAAGCTTGACAAAGCCCTGGCTGGGATGATTTAGTTGGGAATTGGTCCTGCTTTGAGCAGGGGGTTGGACTAGATGACCTCCTTAGGTCCCTTCCAACCCTGATATTCTATGATTCTATGATTCTAACTCACTAGGCTACGCTTACAAAACATCAGATGCAAATGGGCAAATTCAGAGTAATTCACAGCTAAATCTGCAGGCAGTGTGAGTGATAGCTTGTTAGTAGGGTGTGCTATTTCCAACAGAGCAGGCACAGTGAGTGCACATTTATGCACCAAATAAAAATATTTGCACTATAATGACCAAGGAGTGGGTGGATCTCATTTCAGAGAGAAATTGGCAGGGGGAAAAAAGTGACATCATGGTAGGGTCGACTAAAGACCACCATGTCAGAAAGAGGAGGTGGGTGAGGCATTTCTAAGAATAAACAACAGAAATATCCAAAACAAAAGGATGGTAGAAATGGGGGACTCTACCAACCCAGACATCTTTTGGAAAAGTAACACGGCAAAACACAAAATCTCCAATAAGGGCTTGGAATGTACTGGGGGCACCTTTGTGTTTCAGAAAGTAGAGGAAGTAACCAGGGAGGCAGCCATTTTAGACTTGATTCCGACCAACAGGGAGGAAATAGTTGTGAATCTGTAGATGGAAGGCAATATGGGTGAAAGTGATCATGAAATTTCATGACTCTAAGGAATGAAGGACTGAGAGCAGCAGAATAAGGACAATGGACTTAAAAATGCAGCCTTTAACAAACTCAGAGAACTGGTAGGCAAGGTCCTATGGGAAGAAAATCTAAGGAGAAAAGGAGTTCAAGAGAGCAGGCAGTTTCTCAAGGAGACAATATTAAAGGAAAAACTACAAACTCTCCTGATACAAAGGAAAGATAAAATAGTAAGAGGCCAATATGGCTCCATTAGGAGCTCTTTATTGACCTGGCAATCAAAAAGGAATCCTACAAAAAGTGGAAGTATGTATGGATTGCTGGGAGGAGTACAAAACACACGGTTTTACACTAATGCACTGGTTCTGAATTGGTGTGCCATGACCCAGGGCAGGGGCTCAAAAAAAACCAATCAGGCAGTCTGCAAAGGGTTGATTATATTTATTACAATCTACAGCAAAGAAAATAAAATTTCTGGAATAATCTAGAAGTGGCCAAAGTTTGAGATCAAGTACAGTGGTTGTAGCAGTAGTTGTATTTTATGGGCTCATCATTAATACTTTATTTACACTTACTTTTGTAGCAAGTGGAAGTGGGTTATGAAAATTTTGGACTTTGAATAATGGGGTTGCCATTGTGAAAAAGTTGAGAAACACTGCACTATGTGTCACCATAGCTTTAGTGGAGGGGCCTGTTACCCTTTCCTCACTGCAACTGGGAGAGAATGGTGAAAACAGCAACTTGGAGAGAGAAAATCTTAATTCTAGACCATTAAAAGGTGTCCTCTTGTTTATGGGAGTGATTGAGCGCCTGATCCAAAGCCCACTGATGTCAATGGAAAGACTCCCATTGACTACAATAGGCTTGGGATCAGGTCCTGAATAGAGACCAAAATCAAGCTGATACAAATGTGCTGTTTAGGGTCTTTGAAAATACATTTTAGCAAACACTTGAGGCTGTGCACATGCCTGATCCTTAGGGATTTTCTTTTTGTATGGCGCAACGCAGCTAAAAGTGTCCATCACATGAAGATGAAAGAGGGACAGCACAAAGAAGCTGTTCTCTAAAGAAGGAAACTAGGTCAAATGCTTTATTTTCACATGATATCACATTGATTTCTGCAAAGATGGGTCTGGCTAACAAACAGGAACTTGGCTTTCTAGTAGGCAGTGCCCAGGGGCCTGTGTGCAAGATCATAATCATCAGGAATACATTGCAGAGAAAGCACTACAGTAATGTTCAGCCTAGACAACGGTATGCAAATTAAAGACATCGATGACTTTCCAAAGCGCGTGCAATCTATTCCCATATCTTTCCTAACTTATATTTAAAAAGACAGAAGTTGTTTGAATAAATGTGTCTCTTGTATGTCCAGCCAGCACATATTTTTCTGCAAGTTGAAGAGCCTGATATAATTTGCAGTTGCAAAGATGGTAGTTGTAGTTAGGTAAATATTTCATTGGAAAGAATCTAGTAACATTTTGTCATAAAGTTCTCAATGTTCCCATGGGAAGAAGAGTTTCTTGCCAGGTAGGAATGGTAAAGTGTAATGGAAAATAAAATTTCTTACTGAGATCAGTAATTGTTTTCCTGTTCCTGATGTCCACCATCTTGCCGAAAAGTGACTCCAGCGATGCAAGCACCCAGCATGCATTTATTTCTCTGATGCATTAATATTAGTCTAAAAACCAGAAAAAGGTGGAGTTTTCAAAAAGGAGTTAGGTGCTGTTGGCTTTCAATGGGAGTTGGGCACCTAACTCTCTTAGGCACTTTTGAAAATTCAATGCTAGGTATTTAAATTGCACCTGCAAAAACATGAGTGTGCCTTGCAAACAGGTGATCTCACACATGCCTTCACACACAGAGAGGCGTGTTTGCACACAAATATACCCTCTTGTTCATCCAGTCGGTCATTTGTATTTGCAAATACAGTAACTCCTCACTTAAAGTCGTCCTGGTTAACGTTGTTTCGTTGTTACGTTGCTGATCAATTAGGGAACATGCTCCCCCCTATCAGCTCCCCGCTCCTCTAAGTTCCCTGTGCTGCAGCCACCCAGCAGGCTATCAAGGCAGTTCAGCTGTCCCTCCCCGCACTGCCAGGGGCCTGTTACCCTTTCCTCACTGCAACTGGGGGTACGTCTACATTACCCGCCTGGATCGGCGGGTAGCAATCGATATATCGGGGATTGATATATCGCGTCTCGTCAAGAAGGGGGGGGGCTAATGTCAGGGTGTCCCCCTCCCCCCTGCTCCTGCACCCCGCTTACCCCTTCTCCATATAGAGCAGGGAGGGGACACAGACGGAGAGAGACATAGAGAGCTTGAGGCAGCAGCTGCTGTCTCAACTTCCTGATCCACTTAAAAAGACAATGCACTTAAGAGTGGGTCAGCTTACTTAAAGGGGCAGTGTGCATCTCTGGTGTGTGTCTGTCTCTGTCTGCTATGCTGTCTCCCCTCCCTCGTGTTCGTGCTGCCTTGTGTGAGAGGCTACATTAACAACAATGTGTTAACCCTTGAGGGCTCAGCAAGTGCTAGTTCATCATTTAGCAGCAAGGTATTCCCTGGGAAATATCCCTCCCTCTTCCACCCTCTAACTTCACCACCTCAACTAAGCTTCACAATCATCATAGCTGTGAACAGTATTAAATTGTTTGTGAAAAAGTTTTTCCTAATATCCAACCTAAACTTCCCCCACTGCAACTTGAGACCATTACTTCTTGTTCTGTCATCAGGTACCACTGAGAACAGTCTAGATCCATCCTCTTTGGAACCCCCTTTCAGATAGCTGAAAGCAGCTATCAAATCTCCCCCTCATTNCTCAGTCCCTAGTCTGTAACAGTGAATGGGATTCTTCCGTCCTAAGTGCACTTACTCTGTTTGTGTAAGTACTACTAATGGTGCACTGTTTCAGAGGGGTAGCCGTGTTAGTCTGTTTCAGCAAAAACAACGAGGAGTCTTGTGGCCAGGGGCGGCTCTATGGTTTTTGCCGCCCCAGGCATGGCAGTCAGGCAGCTTTCGGCGGCACACCTGCAGGCGGTTCGCTGGCCACGCGGATTCGGCGGCATGCCTGCGGGAGGTCCGCCGGTGCCACGCCTTCAACGTCCCCGCCGCTGAATTACCGCCGAAGCCGCGGGGCCGGCGGACCTCCCGCAGGCATGCCGCCGAAGGCAGCCTGACGGCCGCCCTCACAGCAACTGGCAGGCCGCCCCCCGCGGCTTGCCGCCCCAGGCACACACTTGCTGCGCTGGTGCCTGGAGCCGCCCCTGCTTGTGGCACCTTAAAGACTAACAAATTTATTAGAGCATAAGCTTTTCGTGGACTCCATACATTCTTCAGATGTATGGAGTGAAAATTACAGTAGGCAGGTATAAATATACAGCACAAGAAAAGATGGGAGTTGCCTTACCAAGTGGAGGGTCAATGATTCAATCAGGGTGGATGTGTCCCATTCCCAACAGTTGACAAGAAGGTGTGAATGTCAATAGAGTAAGAATTACTTTTTGCAGTGCTAATGATGCCAATTCCAGCAGGGTGGATGGCCCATACTCAACAATTGATGGGAGGTTACTTCTTGTAGAGACCCAGCCATTCCCAGTCTTTATTCAGACCTAATTCTCGCAGCTCCCATTGGCTGGGAACGGCAAACCACGGACACTGGGAGCTGAGGGGCTCCGTGCCTGTAAACACTCCAGATAAACAAAACGTCCAGGCCCGCTAGCGGCTTACCCTAACAGGCCAGGAGCCAAAGTTTGCCAACCCCTGAAATATAGGGTCGGCTTATGAAAGGTTCATACAGTTTTTGCTATTTTTACCTAACCATCTTGGGGGGTCGGCTTATAAACGAACAGGCTAATGAATGAGTATATACGGTAATAATAGCAGGAATAAATACATAAATGCAAAGTAAAACGGGAGTAAGTAATTTGTTTTAAATATAAATTACCCCATAATCCCATAATGTAGGGACACACACAAGGGTATCAGAGTTGTCAGTCTGGATCCTTTCACAAGAACTACATTTCTTTTAAATAAATAAAGGAGACCAGCATTGAACATTTCTCTATGGGTCTGAAATGGAAATAATGAAACCACCTTACATATTTCAAAAGCAGGCTACTCCATTTTAGTAGGCCTAGGGTAATTTCATATTTAGAAAAATAAATTGATCTCTATCCCAGTGGCATTGTCATCTGCCATAGGTATTACATGACACTGCGCCATGAAACACAGGTTTGAGTTCTTTGAAATAATTGCTTTTTGTATCTTAAGATCTCTTTTCAAGCTGTCCCCAAAGTCTCTCTCTCCTACAGAAAACGCATGGTAATAGTTCACCCCCTGTGGGGAGCAATTTTAATTTTGACAAGCCTATTAGTAAGTCATCTCAACTGATACCTCTTGCTGTACTCAAAAGCAGATCTCAGGGATGCTATACGGTTACTGACTCTCACGTGAACGGTTGTTTTCAGTAACACTCTGTTCTGATTCGCTGCCATTCAAACTCCCCATCCATATTCCCTATAACAAAAAGAGCCAACTCAGCAATACATTTCATTATTTAATCTATCCTTTTCTAGGCCCTATTCTGCAATTCTTACTCCTGCAAAACTCCCAGTGAAATCAAGGGCAGCTTGGCCTTGGTCACACCCTGAATCTACCATTTTAATTCACCCTAACATTTAGGGCCAGGTCCTTCATCAAACGGTGGCAAAATCCTGCCCTTAACCATAATGATGCTTCATGGTGCTTCCTGTTAATTTGCAAATAACTGGGCTAAATAAACACCTTGGCCTTATCTAGATACTGAGATGGACACAATTATTATTACCTTATAAATAGGAAGCAGCTTCAGGTCATCATCTAAATAACCACTCACCTAGATAAAGAATACTCCCAGTCACAGATTTATACATATGTACACACACACGTGTGTGTATACATATAATTAGAAGGAGTTACACTAACAGTTAAGATTTCAGATAGGTGTTGGTTTGTACTTAATCAGCTGTTAGGCTGTTTTGAGGGGGGAAATGATTTACCTATCTAAGAAATATAGTTCATCATATCTTTGCCTTCATTGTACAGCATATTAAAGGTAAAAAATAGGGGATCTTCAGAGGATGTTTAATGCAGCTTGGCACTTTCAAGCAGAGGTAAAATAGTACCAATTATGTACACAGCGGTTTTAAAACACAGCAAAACATAAAATATATTCAATTTAATTAAAACATAAAAAGAAAATGAGGTATCACTAGTACAAAGAGTAAAGAACAATAATGTTGCAGTTATAATCATATTTATATATCTAGATGTGCTACATCAAAAAACTTTCAACAGTCATTAGTGAGAATATGGTAAAACAAAGCAGGGAAAAGGGAATTTAAATTAGTGACATTTTTGTTTGCATTTAGCGGTTTCTAAAGAAATAGCATTAAAAATCTTAAAGCAATTTTTGTAATCAGAGTATTATTTAATTGAAAACAACACCCGATGTTCATTATTAAGACTTCCTTTATAACAGCTAAATCAAATTCTTGGGAATGCTTTAATGAAATAATTGTCAATCTCTTTCTGCAGAATAAATGCCTTGCAACACTGAAGAATGGAATTTTTTGTGCTGCCTCTGTATGAACTGACACATTTGTAATTCTTCCCCCTCTTTTTGACCCATGAAAATTAGCTACAGTTGATCTCTGCGTGTACACTGGAGCTGCACCAGACTTTGTGGAGTGAAATCTGAAACCAGACAAAACTCGTGGTTTCAGGGTCAGCTCTGAAGCACAAGTGGATATAGGTTGACTGACAGGCCCACAGATCGCACTTCATACTAAAGGGTATTGTAATGACAGTGCACTTAGAGCATAGTTACACTGGGGCTTGCTTTTGGATTCCTGTCATTCATTATTATTGCGGCAGCACCTAGGGATCCCTGTTGTGCTGGAGCCTATGCAAAAATGGGATAGGAGACAGTCTCTGCCCTGAGCAGCTTACACTGAATCATCCAGATGGACATATGGTTGGCGGGAAGGGATACTAAAGCAGTCTGATGGGCTGCAAAGAGCATAATAGTGCCATGCTTTGGGGGGGGAAGAGAGAGCTGGGTGGTGTAGCTTCATTTTTTAAAACATGGAGGGCTGGGCAAGTCGGGCTGAGGTGACGGGACTGGGAGTGAGGGGCAGGAGGAAGCTGGAGCAAAACGTCCAATCGGTACATGGGGATGAATGTCCAGAGCGGCATCGTAAGAACCAATTAGATACTGATGACATCGACATCATCCTCATGCACTGGTCCCTGCTTCCTTCAACCCTGATGCCACCAGCGGCGTGGCCTCCCCTGCACAGTTCTGCCTAATTACCTCTAATTCATATTACATCCAAAATAACTCCATTACAAGAATGTTACTGCAGTTGCAAAGTCAAGCACTCGAAATTAGGAATGCCAGAATTAAGGTCACCTTTGCAATGTTCCTCCCCCAGCCCTTGGTATGCATGCTGTATGATGAAGTCTGTAATTACATAATCACATACTATTTTTTCCCACATAGGATCCTGCCTCATTCGGTGAATGGACAGCTACTCAATATTTCTTTTTATCCTCATTCGGCAGGCGGGGCCCTCAGCCTTATTTACCACACGCCATCCTAACCCTGCACTGAATGCTGAATTAATTTCCTCCTGGCCATTTCTATGGAGCACATCACTATAGTATCTGAGAGTTTCACAAACATTCATGAATCTATCTCCACAACTCCCCTGTGAGAGTACATGGTATTATTAGCCCCATTTTATATCTGTGGAACCAAGGCACAGAGAGATTAAGGCAAAAATTGTCAAAAGTGTCCACTAACAGTGGTGCTCCATTTGAGACACCTAGTCTCTGATTTTTCCAATTACTTCGCATTTTTATATGCAGTGTAGTTGTAGCCATGTCAGTCCCAGGATATTAGACACAAGGTGGGTGAGATAATATCTTTTATTGGACCAACTTCTGTTGGTGAGAGAGACGAGCTTTTGAGCTACACAGAGCTTTTCAGACACCAAAATCCAGACCTGAAGTAAAGCTCTGTGCAGCTCAAAAGCTCGTCTCTCTCACCAGCAGAAGTTGATCCAATAAAAGCTATTACTTCACCCACCTTGTCTCTCTTAGAATTTTTACACTTAATATGTTCACAGCACAGCCCCCATCTACTTCAATTGCAGCTGTGGGCACTCAGGATTTCTAAAAATACAATCCCAGGTGTCTCAAGTTGGGCATCCAGAAAATGAGGAAAGCGCAGCAGCCACCCGTGAAACGTTTGGGTTAAAAGTGACTTCCCTAGTATCACACAGGAACTCTGTGGCAGAGACAGGGATAGAATCCACTTCTCCAGGGAAGCATTCAACTACCTGAACTTTGAGACCATATTTTACTTCCTGCAGTCTCCTGCTTCATTCACTACACATCTTCCAACTTTGGCAACAAATGAAGTAGGGGCCCTTCCATCAGCAACCTCCTTCACTACACAGCCCTGATTCATTCCCTGCGCACTGTCCATCATGTGAACTGAATGAGGGAGGGGTCCTATGGGAAAAACAGTATGTGATAGTGTAATTAAAGTTTACATCATGCATGGGCTACCTTAATGCTGGTATTTCCTAACTTTTGGGTCCTTGACTTTGCAACCTTAATAGTCTTCTCATAGGTGGGGCGGTTGTTGTTTTTTTTAATTAGGAAAGTACAAACTGAAAAAACAAACATTTCATCAGATGAAACCATATTGAGTTTGGACTTTTGAAAGTGACAAAAAATATCAGCCTGAGACATGGAAAACTTCAGCACAGATATAAAGTTTGGCAGTTATATGGAACTGAAAATAGAGTCTCATAGTGGGAAGTGTCAGGCAATCTGAACTATAAGTGTCATGACCTATACCACCTGTAATAAAAGGAAATACTTTTATAATGTACCATATTTGACTTTAGCAAAGCTTTTGATACGGTCTCCCACAGTATTCTTGCCAGCAAGTTAAAGAAGTATGGGCTGGATGAATGGACTATAAGGTCATCGGGCTCAACGGGTAGTGATCAATGGCTCCATGTCTAGTTGGCAGCCGGTTTCAAGCGGAGTGCCCCAAGGGTCGGTCCTGGGGCCGGTTTTGTTCAATATCTTCATTAATGATCTGGAGGATGGCATGGACTGCACTCTCAGCAAGTTTGCAGATGACACTAAACTGGGAGGAGTGGTAGATACGCTGGAGGGTAGGGATAGGATACAGAGGGACCTAGACAAATTAGAGGATTGGGCCAAAAGAAACCTGATGAGGTTCAACAAGGACAAATGCAGAGTCCAGCACTTAGGACGGAAGAATCCCATGCACTGTTACAGACTAGGGACCGAGTGGCTAGGCAGCAGTTCTGCAGAAAAGGACCTAGGAGTTACAGTGGACGAGAAGCTGGATATGAGTTGACAGTGTGCCTTGGTGCTAAGAAGGCTAACAGCATTTTGGGCTGTAGAAGTTGGGGCATTGCCAGCGGATCGAGGGACATGATCATTCCCCTCGATTCGACATTGGTGAGGCCTCATCTGGAGTACTGTGTCCAGTTTTGGGACCCACACTACAAGAAGGATGTGGAAAAATTGGAAAGAGTCCAGCGGAGGGCAACAAAAATGATTAGGGGGCTGGAGCACATGACTTATGAGGAGAGGCTGAGGGAACTGGGATTGTTTAGTCTGCAGAAGAGAAGAATGAGGGGGGATTTGATAGCTGCTTTCAACTACCTGAAAGGGGGTTCCAAAGAGGATGGATCTAGACTGTTCTCAGTGGTACCAGATGACAGAACAAGGAGTAATGGTCTCAAGTTGCAGTGGGGGAGGTTTAGATTGGATATTAGGAAAAACTTTTTCACTAGGAGGGTGGTGAAGCACTGGAATGGGTTACCTAGGGAGGTGGTGGAATCTCCTTCCTTAGAGGTTTTTAAGGTCAGGCTTGACAAAGCCCTGGCTGGGATGATTTAGTTGGGATTAGGTCCTGCTTTGAGCAGGGGGTTGGACTAGATGACCTCCTGAGGTCCCTTCCACCCCTGATATTCTATGATTCTATGATATAGCTGTCCTGTGGCACTTGCTGCCACGGCATATTACTGATGTTAGTGGTTGGGTTCCGATTATCGATTAACAGGACATTATATAACCCACCTCAATCAGTTTATTAAACACATATAAATCAGCACAAACATACATTACCAGTCTGGGGAACAGGTTTTCAGCAGTTACATCTTCACTCTGTTCCAAAGTATGAGATCACTTCTACTCATTTATATTCCCCTTGTTTACAACAGATAGGAAATTCCACAAATTCCACTGTATTATTACATACCTTACTCCCATTTTCTTATCTAGTTTCATACCTATTGTTCACGGTACATAGACAACTATATCAACCATCCCTAGCATATTGCACCAGCCATACCTAGCACACACTGTTTATATTTGGCAAGCCTCAGTAGAACATACATCTTGTTTGACAGATTCTACACATACAAAGAACAGAAGTTATGCAAAGTTTAGCTACTAGTAAATTTCCACTATAAAGCTTAGCATGAGTACAAGGCATTTTGGGAGTAACATTCATGGTTATACAACTTAGCATAATAAATACATATAAGCTACCACTGAGATCTAAGTCATCTAACTCAGTGGTTCTCAACCAGGGATCTGGGCCCCCTGGGGGGCCATGAGCAGTTTTCAGGGGCTCTGCCAAAATAAACCAGAGAGCAGGGCCAGTGTTAGACTCGCTGGAGCCCAGGCAGAAAGTTGAAGCCTGAGCCCAGCTGCCCAGAGTTGAAGCCAAAGCCTGAGCAACTTAGCTTCGCAGGGCCATCTGTGGCATCAGGCTCTGACCCATTGCCCTGCTTGCTATCCCCTAATTCCAGCCCTGTCTTTTAATCAACTTGATATGCAGAAAAACAGTTGTTGTGGCACAGGTGGGCCATGGAATTTTTATAGCATGTTGGGGTGGGGATGAGGGCTCAGAAAGAAAAAGGTTGAGAACCTCTGGTCTAACTTACAGAGGCTTCTCCAGGACTTCCTATGGGCTGCAGAGCAGCCCAGAATCCCCTGTATTTCTGTGTACTCTCTCTCCTTCTCCCTACAAACCCCATCCAGCCTTTTACATAGGAGGCCATGATGGGACCTGTACATCAACCATAGGCAACTCCCACACTGCAGTGATTTTCCCTCAGCCACTTTTACAGCAGGGGGCAGAATCAGCACCTAGGAACTTTGAGCATGTTCATACTGAGAATATGAAATATCTAAAAGCGGGAGAGGATTTTTATATTTCAGAAAAAACAACTAATGAAATAAATACCATATATACTCGTTCATTACCCCTTTCATTTATAAGCCGACCCCCCAAGATGGTTAGGTAAAAATAGCAAAAACTGTATGACCCTTTCATAAGCCAACCCTATGTTTCAGGGGTTGGCAAGCTTTGGCTCCCGGCCGTCAGGGTAAGCCGCTTGTGGGTCGGGACATTTTGTTTACTTGGAGCATCTGCAGGCATGGAGCCCCTCAGCTCCCTGTGGCCGCGGTTCGCCATTCCCAGCCAATGGGAGCTGCGGGAAGTGGCGTGCAGGGAGCTGAGGGGTTCCATGCCTGCAGACGCTCCAGGTAAACAAAAACGACAATGTATTAGATATTCAATTCAATGATTCCATAGAGTTTAAAATCATCAAATTTTGGTGTAGACCCGTTTATAAGCCGGCCCCCGCTCTTTGATGCGTCACTTTTTTACCAAAAATATTCGGCTTATGAACGAGTATATACGGTATGTCTTTTGTGATTGTCTGTGTAAGACTGGTTTTCCCCAATGTTTCCATCCTCCTCCCAAATAACTCAATAATGCCATTTTGTATTTGCTTCACTTCTTCATTTTATGCTACTTAAATGGAGGAGGAAGAATGGTCCAGTGGTCAGGGCACTCGCTAGTACTTGAGAGATCTGAGTGTAAGTCCCTACTACTTTGCCACAGATTGCATTTGTGACCTTGGGCAAGTCACTTAGTCTATCTGTTCCTCATCTGAAAGTGGGGATAAACATATTAAAGGTGAGGTGCTCAGATAATTCAGTCATGGGTAGAAGATAAGTAGAATACAGTGCCCTACATAACATTTGCAATGTAAGGGCTCAAACCTGCCATTCCCCTTGCCCACATTAGTAATTCAGTTTCATGCAAGTAGATGCATTACCTTCAGTGGAAACACACAAGTAAGGACTGTACTGCTGAGGAAGGCCTTACAGGGTTGGACTCACATGTTTATACAAACATTTGAGATGATAGCTTGTCTGCCCACAACATGCAAAGTATAATGTACATTTCAATAGTGTTCTCATTAAAAGCGTACTATAAATAGTATTTTTACACTGACTACCAAATTCAATTGGTTTGGAAGTATGTTCAAGATACATATTACTAAGAGAAACAGGAAACTAGAACCACCAGGTCAAACAAGGAAATCTGACAAGACACTAGGGGTCCTTCTCCCAAAGCCATACTGTAGTGTATTGTCCATGTGGGAGCAGAGTGCTGTCAGGACTGCATATTTCATATTTAATATGAAAATAAAGAGACTTTTAAGTGGAAGGAAAAACAGGAAGCTCATTGATGTCATTCCCCATGTCTGAGCTTGGAACTGTATCATGTTTTTCCCCCCTCCAAATACAAACAGAAACATGCTGTTTGGATTACTGTGTTGCACCAATATTAAATTCCTGTCAGCAAGATTCAGTTTAGTAAGCCTGTCATAAATATAGAGATAAGGGTATCATAAAATCCCTCCTGGGCAGCTGTACTGAATCGCTTTACCTGTAAGGGTTTAAGAAGCTCAAATAACCTAGTTGGCACCTGACCAGAAGGACCAATGAGGAAAGAAGATACTTTCAAATCGGGGGGGGGGGGG
>QXTE01000227.1:2110796-2122497 GCA_003942145.1 Platysternon megacephalum
ACATTGGTGAGGCCTCACCTGGAGTACTGTGTCCAGTTTTGGGCCCCACACTACAAGAAGGATGTGGAAAAATTGGAAAGAGTCCAGCGGAGGGCAACAAAAATGATTAGGGGGCTGGAGCACATGACTTATGAGGAGAGGCTGAGGGAACTGGGATTGTTTAGTCTGCAGAAGAGAAGAATGAGGGGGGATTTGATATCTGCTTTCAACTACCTGAAAGGGGGCTCCAAAGTGGATGGATCTAGACTGTTCTCAGTGGTGGCAGATGACAGAACAAGGAGTAATGGTCTCAAGTTGCAGTGGGGGAGGTTTAGGTTGGATATTAGGAAAAACTTTTTTACTAGGAGGGTGGTGAAGCACTGGAATGGGTTACCTAGGGAGGTGGTGGAATTTCCTTCCTTAGAGGTTTTTAAGGTCAGGCTTGACAAAGCCCTGGCTGGGATGATTTAGTTGGGATTAGGTCCTGCTTTGAGCAGGGGGTTGGACTAGATACCTCCTGAGGTCCCTTCCAACCCTGATATTCTATGATTCTATGATATAGCTGTCCTGTGGCACTTGCTGCCACGGCATATTACTGATGTTAGTGGTTGGGTTCCGATTATCGATTAACAGGACATTAGATAACCCACCTCAATCAGTTTATTAAACACATATAAATCAGCACAAACATACATTACCAGTCTGGGGAACAGGTTTTCAGCAGTTACATCTTCACTCTGTTCCAAAGTATGAGATCACTTCTACTCATTTATATTCCCCTTGTTTACAACAGATAGGAAATTCCACAAATTCCACTGTATTATTACATACCTTACTCCCATTTTCTTATCTAGTTTCATACCTATTGTTCACGGTACATAGACAACTATATCAACCATCCCTAGCATATTGCACCAGCCATACCTAGCACACACTGTTTATATTTGGCAAGCCTCAGTAGATCATACATCTTGTTTGACAGATTCTACACATACAAAGAACAGAAGTTATGCAAAGTTTAGCTACTAGTAAATTTCCACTATAAAGCTTAGCATGAGTACAAGGCATTTTGGGAGTAACATTCATGGTTATACAACTTAGCATAATAAATACATATAAGCTACCACTGAGATCTAAGTCATCTAACTCAGTGGTTCTCAACCAGGGATCTGGGCCCCCTGGGGGGCCATGAGCAGTTTTCAGGGGCTCTGCCAAAATAAACCAGAGAGCAGGGCCAGTGTTAGACTCGCTGGAGCCCAGGCAGAAAGTTGAAGCCTGAGCCCAGCTGCCCAGAGTTGAAGCCAAAGCCTGAGCAACTTAGCTTCACAGGGCCATCTGTGGCATCAGGCTCTGACCCATTGCCCTGCTTGCTATCCCCTAATTCCAGCCCTGTCTTTTAATCAACTTGATATGCAGAAAAACAGTTGTTGTGGCACAGGTGGGCCATGGAATTTTTATAGCATGTTGGGGTGGGGATGAGGGCTCAGAAAGAAAAAGGTTGAGAACCTCTGGTCTAACTTACAGAGGCTTCTCCAGGACTTCCTATGGGCTGCAGAGCAGCCCAGAATCCCCTGTATTTCTGTGTACTCTCTCTCCTTCTCCCTACAAACCCCATCCAGCCTTTTACATAGGAGGCCATGATGGGACCTGTACATCAACCATAGGCAACTCCCACACTGCAGTGATTTTCCCTCAGCCACTTTTACAGCAGGGGGCAGAATCAGCACCTAGGAACTTTGAGCATGTTCATACTGAGAATATGAAATATCTAAAAGCGGGAGAGGATTTTTATATTTCAGAAAAAACAACTAATGAAATAAATACCATATATACTCGTTCATTACCCCTTTCATTTATAAGCCGACCCCCCAAGATGGTTAGGTAAAAATAGCAAAAACTGTATGACCCTTTCATAAGCCAACCCTATGTTTCAGGGGTTGGCAAGCTTTGGCTCCCGGCCGTCAGGGTAAGCCGCTTGTGGGTCGGGACATTTTGTTTACTTGGAGCATCTGCAGGCATGGAGCCCCTCAGCTCCCTGTGGCCGCGGTTCGCCATTCCCAGCCAATGGGAGCTGCGGGAAGTGGCGTGCAGGGAGCTGAGGGGTTCCATGCCTGCAGACGCTCCAGGTAAACAAAACGACAATGTATTAGATATTCAATTCAATGATTCCATAGAGTTTAAAATCATCAAATTTTGGTGTAGACCCGTTTATAAGCCGGCCCCCGCTCTTTGATGCATCACTTTTTTACCAAAAATATTCGGCTTATGAACAAGTATATACGGTATGTCTTTTGTGATTGTCTGTGTAAGACTGGTTTTCCCCAATGTTTCCATCCTCCTCCCAAATAACTCAATAATGCCATTTTGTATTTGCTTCACTTCTTCATTTTATGCTACTTAAATGGAGGAGGAAGAATGGTCCAGTGGTCAGGGCACTCGCTAGTACTTGAGAGATCTGAGTGTAAGTCCCTACTACTTTGCCACAGATTGCATTTGTGACCTTGGGCAAGTCACTTCGTCTATCTGTTCCTCACCTGAAAGTGGGGATAAACATATTAAAGGTGAGGTGCTCAGATAATTCAGTCATGGGTAGAAGATAAGTAGAATACAGTGCCCTACATAACATTTGCAATGTAAGGGCTCAAACCTGCCATTCCCCTTGCCCACATTAGTAATTCAGTTTCATGCAAGTAGATGCATTACCTTCAGTGGAAACACACAAGTAAGCACTGTACTGCTGAGGAAGGCCTTACAGGGTTGGACTCACATGTTTATACAAACATTTGAGATGATAGCTTGTCTGCCCACAACATGCAAAGTATAATGTACATTTCAATAGTGTTCTCATTAAAAGCGTACTATAAATAGTATTTTTACACTGACTACCAAATTCAATTGGTTTGGAAGTATGTTCAAGATACATATTACTAAGAGAAACAGGAAACTAGAACCACCAGGTCAAACAAGGAAATCTGACAAGACACTAGGGGTCCTTCTCCCAAAGCCATACTGTAGTGTATTGTCCATGTGGGAGCAGAGTGCTGTCAGGACTGCATATTTCATATTTAATATGAAAATAAAGAGACTTTTAAGTGGAAGGAAAAACAGGAAGCTCATTGATGTCATTCCCCATGTCTGAGCTTGGAACTGTATCATGTTTTTCCCCCCTCCAAATACAAACAGAAACATGCTGTTTGGATTACTGTGTTGTACCAATATTAAATTCCTGTCAGCAAGATTCAGTTTAGTAAGCCTGTCATAAATATAGAGATAAGGGTATCATAAAATCCCTCCTGGGCAGCTGTACTGAATCGCTTTACCTGTAAGGGTTTAAGAAGCTCAAATAACCTAGTTGGCACCTGACCAGAAGGACCAATGAGGAAAGAAGATACTTTCAAATCGAGGGGGGGGGGGGCAGGATTTGTTTGTGGCTCTCTTTGTTTGTTCCCTCTCTGGACGGAGAAAGAGACCAGGAAGGTACAACATCTCCTGAAAATATACCTGAAATGATCCATCTAAAATTACAAAAATTCTAAGTAGGGCAAGGAAATGCATTAGGTTATCTTTTGTTTTGGCTTGTGAATTTTCCTATGCTGCAAAGGTAGTTTTATTCCTGTTTTTGTAACTGTGAAGCTGAGTCCAGAGGGGAGTCCTCTGTGTTTTAAATCTTTTTATTACCCTGTAAAGTTACCTTCCATCTTGATTTTGCAGGTGTGATTCTTTTACTTTTTTCTTTATAATAAAGTTCTTCTTTTAAGAACCTGATTGATTTTAGTGCCCTAAAGATAAAGGTCTGTACTCACATTGCTAAGGCAATTAGTTGGTATATTATTCTCAAGCCTCCCCAGGAAAGGGGATGAAGGGGCTTGGGAGGATATTTTGGGATTCCAAGTGACCCTTCCATGAATTTTTGTGTAAATCACTTGGTGATGGCAGCAATACCGTCCAAGGACAAGGAAAGGAATTTGTGCCTTGGGGAAGTTTTTAACTTAAGCTGGTAGAATATAAACTTAGGCGGTCTTTCATGTGGGTCCCCACATCTGTACCCGAGTTCAGAACGCTGACAAAGCCACTGCTAATTGATAAAATATATTGGGGTTTGCTACCCAAGGAATGTAAGGAGAAAGGATATCCCAGCTGAATGCCTGCTGAAGAAATGTAAGGATATCATAAACTCTGAGAGGGAAGGTTGAGTATTGGCATGGAACTGTGGGGGGATGAGAGAGAGAGGTGCACTGTGCAAAGTGATTTCAACATGTATCCTATAAAATCAAATGGTTGCTTATGGGTCTGAGTCTGACCCATGCAGAAAAGCCTTCAAAGCAGGCCTACATATTGCTGCAACAACAGCATTCATTTGCACTTACCCTCTCATTAGCAATGGCTCTTCAACACAGATTGCTCCTGCTGAAAGCCACAATAACCTGCATGAGAGAAGGATGCTGTTCTCATTGGCATCACAGGGATTCACATTGTCAGACACCAAGACACGGAGGGGCAAGCCTAGTGGTCGGAGCAGTGGTCGTCTGGCCGTGTGGCTGGTGTGGTGGCAGCCAGGCCGGACGACCACTGCTCCGACCACTAGGCTTGACTCGTGACTGTGGCTCTGACCTCCGAGTGGGACCAGGGGTCAGAGGCAGAGGAGAAAAAACACTGCAGAAGGATCCTTGCTGTGAAACTCCCACACTGTCAACAGCAGTAGCATGGGAAGATCCACCATTCCCAGTCAGATTGTTGAGTTTGGGAAACTTCCCACATCCCAGGTCCTTGTGAGCAAAGACCAGCAATCAGCACTGAGAATGTGCTCAACACTGTACAATGCATAGAAAATGATATGGGCTCAGATTCCCAAAGGTACGTAAGTGCCTAACTCCCATTGAAATCAGAGTTAGGTACATAAAACCTTTCAGGTTCTGGGCTTTGGTCCCTGCTCCAAGGAGTCAATCTAGCTAGACACAATCCAATCCAGAGATATTACCATACATACATATAATACATACACATGGGAACACACAAGATACATAGGCTGATGAACAAACCTGATGAATTACTTTTAAATGTATATTCAGTGTTTGGTGGGTTCAGTGTTTGGAAAGACCGTACAGAAAATAAAATCTATTTTAACGAAGGTTAGGAAAGTACAGAGGGAAGTTGGTTGGTGAACAAGGCACACCACCTATATTTTATGTTTGCCCAACACATGAACTTTAGCATACAGACTTTCAGGCCCAAATGTTTCCTTTTCAAGTGAGAGAGCATATTTTTTTGTAACTGGACTTTTTTGATGATTTGCATTGACAGAATGCACAGATATTCATTGCAAGGCAGATTATATGAGTAAAATCATACAAAAGCCATGCGCAAAGGATGCTCTCACAGTATGTAGTGATGGCAGATGAGTAAATTAAGATGTTTTTCATATCCTATTTTAAATCACCTATGAAAATGTGTTGCTGCAACTTTTGTGACCACCATAAATCCCCCCAGGCACAATTCAGCACAACTGAAGTACACAACACAACTGCTTAGCCATGTTAGGTATTGCAGAGATAGGACATATATAAACAGCAGTGACTATTAACTAGTGCTAAATGATGCCTTTCATGTCTATGCATGTGGTGCTTGATTCCACACCCATTACAGCTCCTACTGACTGCAGAATGGGGCTCATGGGCCAGGAAAAACAAAATAACAATATGATAATTAAAAAGAAATGATAAGATTAAGTAAGGAAAGCTTAGAACCTGGTTATCTGGGAAATTTCCTGAAATGATTAGTGCTACAAGACTGGAATAGTCTCTTAAGGGAAGTGGTAGAAGCCACATTACTTGAGACATTTAAAACTAGACTAGAGGATGTCTTGGAAAATATATCAGAGGGGTAGCCGTGTTAGTCTGGATCTGTAAAAAGCAACAGAGAGTCCTGTGGCACCTTTAAGACTAACAGATGTATTGGAGCATAAGCTTTCGTGGGTGAATACCCACTTCGTCAGACATGCGAAGTGGGTATTCACCCACGAAAGCTTATGCTCCAATACATCTGTTAGTCTTAAAGGTGCCACAGGACTCTCTGTTGCTTTTGGAAAATATAGTGTAGATAACAATCTTGTGCTGGCCCCAGGAACTGAACTTTTCCATTTCTGATTTCTGTGCTTCCATGAGACTCTGAACACTTATTTGGACTCTGTGCTTCTTTATCGGCATATGAATGTGGTAATTTTAAAAAAGTTCTATAACATTAGCAAAGAATCCTGTGGCACCTTATAGACTAACAGACGTTTTGCAGCATTCTATAACATTGTTTACTACAAGCCCTTGTTTCCTCCCTACCCACCCCCAAACACATGGAATGCAGATGACAGTAAATACACCGTTTTGCAGTGAATCTTTTCTCTTTTATACTGTTACCATATTTTAAAACTTGCCACTAATTTAAAAAAACAAACAAGGTGAAATAGGGGGAGACAGCTCTAGATCCAATTTTTAGATGTTCTTTCAATGTTTCTTCAGTGGTTAACAGCGCTTGGGAAAGCGCCCACTGGTTTCTGTTGTGAAGCCAATGAAGTTTAATGAGGAGCAGGTGACCACCCCGGAGTTATGTGCAGCTGCTGTGTTGTTCCCACGCTAAGGCAGCCAGTGATGCTCTCACACTGATCTTCCCCCTGCCTCATTCCGATGAACAGCCAGGGCTGGCCCCTGGGGTCGGGATGAATGTAAATGCCTTCCTTATACCTGCTGTATGCAATGGCGGTGTTGTAGCCCTGCGGGGCCCAGGACATTACACTGACAAGGTGAGGGAGTTAATTATCTGTTACTGGACCAACTTCTGTCGGTGAGAGAGACAAGCCTTGGCGTTGCGCAGAGGCCGAGCTCCAGCGCGGGGCGGGCTCACCAGCAGAAGTTGGTCCGATAAAAGCCACCACCTCCCGCGCCTGGGGTCTCCCTCACCTGCTGACACGCAAAAGCTACCCGTGGGGACACTGCTGGGGGGAGCCCTACCGGGGGCTCGGCCGGGCACAGCAGGGACAGTGCTGCCTGTGGGGCTATGGGGGCGAGGGGCGGTTCCCGTGCGGCTGTCGGGGGGGTCTGCAGGCTCCGGGGCGGGCGGAGGGAGGGGTTTGTGGAGGGAGCCCAGGCCGGCCCCGGCCGGGCGGCTCCAGTCCGGTCCAGTCCCGCGCCATGCTACGGCTGCTCAGCGCCTGCCTGCTGCTGCTCGGGGCGCGCCCGGCCGCGGGCGAGGAGCCTTCGGGCGCCGCCTGCGGGCCCTGCCTGCCGGCGCTGTGCCCGGCGCTGCCCTTGCGGGGCTGCGCGCTGGGCCGCGCGCGGGACGCCTGCGGCTGCTGCTGGCGTTGCGCGCGCGGCGAGGGCGAGGCTTGCGGGACGGGCGCGCGCTGCGCCGCGGGGCTGGAGTGCGCCCCCCGCCCGGGCCGCGCCGGACCGCCCGCCCTGTGCGTCTGCAAGAGCCGCTACCCCGTCTGCGGCAGCGACGGCGTCACCTACCCCAGCGCCTGCCGCCTGCGCGCCGCCGCCCTCAGCGCCCAGCGCCGCGGCCAGCGCGGGCCCAGCCAGCGCCGCAAGGGGGCCTGCGAGCAAGGTGCGGGCGCGGGCTGAGGTACCGGGGCGGGGGCAGGGGGTGCTGTGCGGGGTCACGGCGGGGGCAGGGGGCGCTGGGCGGGGTCACGGCGGGGGCAGGGGGCGCTGGGCGGGGTCACTAGGAGCTGAGTTGCCCGGGGGCAGGGGGCGCTGTGCAGGGTCACGGCGGGGGTAGGGGGCGCTGGGCGGGGTCACGGCGGGAGCAGGGGGCGCTGTGCGGGGTCACTAGGAGCTGAGTTGCCCGGGGGCAGGGGGCGCTGTGCGGGGTCACGGCGGGGGCAGGGGGCACTGTGCGGGGTCACTAGGAGCTGAGTTGCCTGGGGGCAGGGGGCGCTATGCGGGGTCACGGCGGGGGCAGGGGGCGCTGTGCGGGGCCACGGCGGGGGCAGGGGGCGCTGTGCGGGGTCACTAGGAGCTGAGTTGCCTGGGAGCAGGGGGCGCTGTGCGGGGTCACGGCGGGGGCAGGGGGCGCTGTGCGGGGGCACTAGGAGCTGAGTTGCCCGGGGGGCAGGGGGCGCTGTGCGGGGTCACGGCGGGGGCAGGGGGCGCTGTGCGGGGTCACGGCGGGAGCAGGGGGCGCTGTGCGGGGTCACGGCGGGGGCAGGGGGGGCTGTGCGGGGTCACTAGGAGCTGAGTTGCCCGGGGGCAGGGGGCGCTGTGCCGGGTCACGGCGGGGAGGGGGCGCTGTGCGGGGTCACTAGGAGCTGAGTTGCCCGGGGGCAGGGGGCGCTGTGCGGGGTCACGGCGGGGGCAGGGGGCGCTGTGCGGGGTCACTAGGAGCTGAGTTGCGTAGGATCATGGAAGACTGATGTTTGGGGCTACGAAGGGCTGAGTTTCTCAGTGGTTCTGGTCGGAGGATGTTGGCCGGGGCATAAGGGGCTGCCAGGGATTGTGGACCGGCCTGGGGCAGAGGGGTGCATGAGGAGACACATTCTGAACATCTTTAGCAAGCTTGCTGAGCTGAAAAGCTCAGCTGGGATCCCATCTTTGGGCTCCTGGTGCAGTGGTGAGGCTGGCTTGCACTGTAGGGCAAGTGTTATTGATGCATCAATGCCAGGCCTTCCCAGGACATTTCCCAGGAGCTGTGTTCTTGGGATGGTTTTCAATGCATATTCCTCAGGCATTAACTTAGTGCTGGATCTCTGGCTGTGTGTACACTAGTTAGAGCAATGGTGGGAGAGATCCCAAAATCTTCTCAGACAAATTCTAATCTAACACAGATGTATGCGGTGGCAAAAATAGAATACTTAATTCACCCCCACTGTAGCTCCAGCAGTAGTAGCATAGACAAGGCTCAAGTGTTCTCTAAACCTGCCCAAACCCACCAGATACCTGCCTTCACCATTGCTTCTGCTGTTACTACCAATGGCGGCACTGCCCAAGGGACCCTGTTTTTGCCAGAAGACAGACAAGAACTACTTGGAGTTGGATTAATGCCCTGTGCCCTCCCCGGGACATCAGCGAATTTGTCCTACGATGGTGTACAATGGAATTTCTGTATGGAGATCTTGGGTGCATGTAGGTGGTGGGCTAGGGGAAGAGTAGTGAAGAGGGGAATTATTCATGAAAGTCCTAGTCAGAGAAAGATGGGGATTGAAATGTCCTGTGTAGCACCAGAGTCCAAGAGATTTCATTTCACCTACACTCATTTCTGGGCATAAATTTTCATGATTCCCCCCCTCTCCTCCCCAAAGTTACCGATCTGTACAAACAATGGGATGCTGCTCCCCAAAGCAAGCTCAGTTTGGCGGGGTATAGTAGCTTTTCTACAGTTTCTTAGCAGGGTTTTGTTTTGTTTTCATTGTTGTTTTTTGGGGTTTTTTTTTGTTTTTTTCCCAGTAGCCCACATGATTCCGTCTGTGGACTGTTCTCAGTCCACAAATTCAGATAAGACTAAGCCATTCATTCTTTTTGTTAATGTATATTATGGAATCTAATACAGTAATTTGATTGTCTGCTTCCTAATCTTTTGTACTAAAACTATCCTGTAGCACCTGGTATGGGGTGCAAATGGGAGGGACAAAGTTGCAATTAGCTCATCTCTTCTCTGTTCCTTCTCCCCAACTAACTGTCAATGTAAACTAGATGAATTATTACCTATTTTACAGCAGGATCTCCAGAAATCCCAAGAAGAATGCAAATAATCAAAATAAGTCAACTAAACTAACACTACAAGTAGCATTTTTCTGAATTATTACAATGATTTTAAGTGGAAAGCTAATATCAGATCATTCATAGTTTAGTTACAAGCTTAGGGGAAAAAGCTAAAGCAATAAACTCTTTTTCAAGGGAATGTATTGCTTTTAAATGTGATATGTGTTTAACTGGGTAATATAGTATCAACTGCAGAACATATGCTAATGTTGCTGATAACGTGTTTCAGAAGAATATTTGTAGTTGTTTTGCTTAAGAAACCTGATGTTGATCATCTATAAAGGATTTAATGATCCCAATCAAAATCCAAAGATCAGACGAGAAAATTGAAAAAAATCATGTTGTAGTATGAATTATGTACTCCGTGGATGTTGTCTAATTTCTCTTGGTAATTTTATGAAACAAATTGTGTTTTGAGCACTTCAATATACACAATTTAAAAAGGGAAAGTCATTCTGGAATCATAGTTACATATAGCAAGAGCCAAAAGGATAGTTGCAAATGTAGTTTGAAACAGTCTTATTCTACATAACTTAAGAGCCGATTGTAGCATTGAAAATGTCAGTTGATATTTCCTATATTAGCATGCCTTATGGGTCTTATCCAAAGCCCAATGAAGTTGGTGCATGTCAGCAGACTTTGGATCTGGTCCAGTGTCAGCAATTTGAGGTATATTCGCGAATGAATGCAGAAAGCTTTAGCCATGTAACTTGTTAACAAGAGGGTAAAGCATTTTGCATGTTAGGGCCAACATTTTAAAAATATGACCTGTAATTTTGGGTGCTTAAATTTTGGGGTGTCCAACTTTACTTTTAGAAGGGCTGAGCACCCACTGGTGCACATTTTTAAAAATCACACCCAAGGTGTGTAAAGCTAGTCTCTCAAAAACTGAAAATCTGGTTCATTGGGACACTAATTAAAAAGCAAAATGGACCTCAGACCACCTTAAGTGGGTTTTTAGGACACTGAGACACATGGAATCTCCTGAATAGGGAGCAAGAAACATGGGGAAAGGCTTGCCATGTCACAGAAACACACACAGCCTCAGAAATGAAGCCACCAGAGCTTTTCATCAGCTGCTCTCTGTTGGGCTCTGGCTGACATGGAACCATCCAACCTGGCTTTTCATGCCTTGAGTGAATTTTCCCAACCATCTACCACCATCTGCTTCCCTGACCCTGACATTCCTACACAAGGTTTCACAAAAGCTGGGGCTTTCCTGCACAGGGGCTTTCCAAATACCCAAGCTATTTAGATGCAGATGCTGTAGAAGGCTGTCAAAACCACAAAAATTCTGTCCCAACTTGTTTGAATTAAAGCTTAAACAAGTGGGTTCATTTAACTGAAATTATTGTTTGCTTTGAGAGGCCTCAGGAACAGCCACAGAAACTAAAGCCCTGCATAATTAATAAGATGGCTTTCCCACTAGCCACTGGAAGCATGTGCCAGTATTCTTAATATCCTCTTTCCCTTTACAGTGTTCCAAATCAGCAGTGCTGTAATTATGTGCAGTGCTGAAGCTTTTGTTTTGAGAAAATGCTACCCGAAAAAATCTCTGCAGCAGTGCCATTGATAGGTATCCTAGCTTCTAAGCTGTCCTCAGGTACCACAATCAATGGACTGTTTTTGACAGGGAGGCATACTGTTCAAGACACATCTCAAGGACAGAACTGAAACTCTAATCCCATTTTGCTGGAAGGATGTTTTCATAACCAAAGTGCGTTAGGGTTATCATCCCCCACTTCCTCCTCTTCCCACATTTCAAGCCAAGAACATCTTGTGAAACTCAGTGTGCTTCTGGAGCTTCTGAAACTAAAAGAGAAGAGTAAAGCATGAGCACCATACGTTTATGCTACACCTCTACCTCGATATAACGCTGTCCTCGGGAGCCAAAAAATCTTACCGCGTTATAGGTGAAACCGCGTTATATTGAACTTGCTTTGATCCACCGGAGTGTGCAGCCCCGCCCCCCCCCC
>QXTE01000227.1:2122521-2134694 GCA_003942145.1 Platysternon megacephalum
CCCCCCCCCCCCCCCCCCCCCCGAGCACTGCTTTACCGCATTATATCCGAATTCGTGTTATATCGGGTCGCATTATATAGGGGTAGAGGTGTATGTACTCTATATTACCTCTATAGCACTGTAAATTGTACTTTACAAACTGTACAAAAAGACTACCATAGATCCCTTTCCTTGAAGAGTTGAATTCATCCCTGCCCCAGACCTAGTACCAGCACAAGGGCAGCAGTTTGTGCCACCTCCATTGGGGCTACCTCAGGACTACCCTACCTTGCACCCCTGCTCCAATGAACAGAATTACTGGGTGCACCTTGGCCATGCCCACTCCTGCTCTTGACTTTGTCAGAGGCTTCTGTGTGGGGAAAGACAGAGCTATTCTCCATGTAATGCCAAGGGGCTCCTGTTCTGGGGAAGTTGACATGGTGCCTATGTGGCTGCTTGGTGGGTACAAAGGAGTGACAGGGCAACATTGAAACTGGCTCTGGCCATTCTGGAAAAACTTGCTGTTGATAACTTGGTTTAAGTGAATGGACTTGTTTGGAAGATGATGTTGAGATTACAGTTTTATCAGCAGGTGATTGTGCTCAGTTGTAAACTGTTTATATTCTCCTGCACTCACTCGGGATCTTAAACAACAAATTCTAAGGCATCCAGAACTTTAAATGCGGTGGGTCTGCTGAGGTCTGGATAGTCAGCCATGGATTTCGAGAAAACATTCCAGCTAAGCAACTTATATGGCCCCCATTGCCATATCCGAGCATCTTATGAACTTTAATGTACTGATCATCACAATACCCCTGTTGTATTATTATCCCCATTTTACAGATGGGGAAACCGATGCATGGAGAGATTAAGGCCAAAATCCTCAATGGTATTTAGGTGATAGAGCAGGGAATTGAACCTGGATCTCTCAAATCAGTGCCCTAACCGCTGAGCCGTCCTTTGTTTCCATCACATTTGGAGTATGCAGGCTGTCACCAGTCGGGGCTTATCATCAGCTATGATCACCATGTTCTGTGAGGTCACATGGGAGCCCCATGGACCTCCAGTGCTCTGGAGCAACATGAGCTGTTTACTGTGCTTGGGGAGAGAGGAAAGGGGAGATTTACCTCTGGTCAGCATCCTTTGAACATTCCTCATAAGGCTTCCACAGCATCGCTCCTCCCCCAGATAGTGCCCAGATTCTGGACTATCAGTATGGCAATTGGGCACTTGAGAAAGATGCTGAGGGACTCCTCTGAACATGCTGGGGAAAGGGGGAATTTCACCCTGGTGCCAGGGGTCAGCATAGGCTTGTGCACCAATCATGTCCCACTTAATACCTTGAAAGAGGGCTTAATTGATGCCTAGGCCTTGTGTGGGGCTTCTGCACTGGGGTGAATGTCACCCAAAGTCTCTGTAGCCTCCTGACATAGTTGACCACATATCAGTCACCCAGTGAGGAACTGAAGAAGGACCAGAGCCTACAGGCAGAGGGGGAGCTGTTCATGCCAGCTATTGGCCTCTGATGTTGCTGAGGAGGTAAAGGCCAATAGCTGGCATAGACAGTGGAGCTGGCCAGTCAGCTGCAGAAGATAAAAGGACAAAGAAGACCCTGTGTAGCGGGGTAGTTACACTGCTCCTGCCCTGAAGGGCTTAAAACAGCCCTGGGAGAGGGCTGTGGGAGGGGAAAAGCTGGGCTGATTGGGAAAGCAGCCACAGCTGTAGCCAGAGCAATCAGGGCCCAGCTGGCCCTTATAAGAGGGCGGTGGGCCAGACGGGGATACTGTTTCTCTCTAGCTGTAGAGAGAGAAGGACCTGGCTGCCTGGGAGCTGAGAAGGGCAGAGGGAGCTGGGGAGCTCCAGCCTAGTAAAACCCCAGCTGCAGGCCTTGTTAAAGGCCTACAAAAGGTACTGGGGCTGCAGAGGGGCAGCCCAGCGACAGGCAGAGGCAGCTGGTCCAACCCCCCCTTGCCGATGATGAGTGGTTTACAGACTGCAGTCCGCCCCAGTGAGCGGGGGCTAGATGGTGACTGGCAGTAGCCACTGAGGCAAGGTGGGGATAGAGGGTTGGGGGTTTCCCTGAGTGGGGAGACCCAGATTGGGGGTTACTGCTGGGGGCAGAATCCTGACATAGAGGGGCACCAGGGTCCGGGAGGGACACAGGGGGCAGCGGCAGGCGAGACACCGGCCTGCAGAGGGCGCTCTGGGCTGGAAGAGCTAATTCCCTGGACGACCAGCAGGAGGCGCCGCGCCGGTGAGTCATTGCCCCGCCACACCCTTAAGGAAGTGGCCCAAATTGGTGCATATTCGGGGCTGCTGTTATTAAATGGCTAGTTATGCGTGATCTTTTAGCTTAAAAACTATATCTGAGGATGGATCACTGAGCCTATACAAGTACCTTACCTGTGCCTCTGCAGGAGCCTTTACATGGTTTCCATTTACATTGCAGTCATGGGGACAGACCGAATGGCTGTTATTAGTCATCATGGATGATGGGAGGAGAGTTTATTTTCCTTTCAACTGTGGTGCTGCGATAGCCATTCCTTGGTGCTTCCTCAGTAGGCTGACCTTTCTGCTGGATGGATTACTGGTCTCCCCATGGAGGTGAGATGTGCATCTCTCCGAGGAATGTTTGTGATGGGCTCAAGCTCATGGCTGCCTGATATGGAGGAGCAACAGAGAGGTGTGTCCTGTCCTGACAAGCCTGTAGAAAAGAGCGCCCATCATTGTTCACATTTCTCTAAAGAAAGGAGACATATATTCTTCCTGATTTAAAATATATATATTTGATGTTGATTCTTTTTCAAATGGCAGAGAGCAGGCAAGATGTAATGGTGATTTGGGGGAGGGGAGGATTTGGGGGGGGACACCAAAGGGCAAAATCTTTGGCTTTCCAATTTCCCAGTAGCCAAGGGTGGGGCCCACCCCCACCCCCACCCCCACCCTTACCCTTCTTATAAAGCTGGATGGGAGACCCTGTGCAGCTAAGGAACCAGGCCAGACAAACTCCCTTTATGGTAAATTATTTGTATGACAACTTCTGAACACTTCTAAGCACTTGTTGCTGTGTATATTTTCCGCAGGAAGGAGTGATGCAAAAGTTCAGGCATCTTCATGATGGCAGACTGAACACTATTGTGTCTCCCTGCTTCTGTTTGTTTGTTCATTCACTAAAACGTTGTAGTCATGCCACATATTTCATAAAGCTGTAAGCAAGTGAAAACGTCTTGGAAATCTCAGAGAGTAGCAGTCCAGAAAAAACATGTTTACTACAGTGGATGTTGATTGATTTTATTTTTAAATGGAATTTGGGATTTATTTTTTCCTATTTTGTTTAAATATACATAGCATTTAAAAACTAAAATAGGGGCATTAGAGGAGGAAGTGTAGGCACAGGGGCAGGGAAAGCAAAGGTGGAGATGTAGGCTGGGAAAAGCTCTGTGGAGCCATAAAGTGAGAATGAAGAGTTTTAATCCGAGGTAGAGGTAGAGGTGAAGGGAATGGAAGAGCAGCAGCCACAGCAGGAGAACCCTGTGTTGCTAAACACTCGTATAGAACAAATGCTACAATCTGAGCAAATGTCCACCTGCATTGGGTAAAAACTAGGTCTTGGGGGGGAATGTGTGAGAGAGAAAGAGATGCCACCAGAGCAAGTGCCAGCAGTACTCACTCAGGTGCCCATCTCCTGTTACCCCTTCCAGTGGGCAGGGCCAATAGAGTTTGCACCATACTTAGCCTCCAGGATGAGGAAGCTCACCCTCATCTACTCTGCTCCCACACCACACCCCATTTTTCCTCTTGCACTGGGGGAGCAGGAACTAGCCATGTGTGCTAATGGTGGCAGGATTTGGGACCCTGCTCTTATTTAACAGGGTTTGCATTTTGTGCTTCCCAGTGGGCATTTAAAAGGTCTGTGTTCCCCTCTGCCTGCCATACTGGTTGATGCAGGGTCAGCCTTTATTTACTCAAAACAGCACAAGCATGATAAGAAGATTAAATTACTTCCCCAAACATGCCCAAGCAAATACTGTTTGAATTTCTTGCATCTTTGCCTTTGAATACTCCTGTTCTTTGGAGATGCTGAGTACCCTCTATAACCACAGCAGAAGAAAATTTCACAAATGCACTTCCATTTTTGCTACATGGCTGGATTTTTTTTTTTGTGTGTGTGTGATAAAGATCAATTTACACAATAGCATCTATCAGAATATTCAGTGTTTGAAGTGCATGGGCAATGCCACTTGAATACTTATTCTGGATTTCACAAGAGATTATTTGCAGACCTGGTAAAATAACTTGGAAACAAAGATCTTATTATAGAGAGGGTTACATAAGTTTTAACATGCAAAATACTTTTTAAGATGCACATATTTTCACTGTGGATTTATTTCTAAGGGCATAAAAGTTCATTAAAATGCAAGTTGACAAAATACATGCCCAGTTGAGCTTTCCATGTTCATCAGTGTTGTGTGTATTGCAGCTATGACTGAAGCTTTTGCTTACAGTGAGATCCCCTTCAGCAACTGGGGAGTACTTTGACATTTCTTACTACTTGGACAACAAAAGGAAAGAACCAACACTTGAGTCTGTATAATTTTCCCTGACCTTGTCCTTGGGCCTATGTCTCTGTGTTGCTTGTTTTCTAAAATCCTGTAATCTGAAGTTTGTAGTGCAACAATGTCCAGTAGTTGTCTGATGAGTTGTATTCTTTGTGCTAAAGTAGCTAAGTTGTGTAGAAAATTTATTTCCAGAGAGACTGATGTTTCCTGCTTTTAAGTCAAATGAAACTGGAAACGTTTGTGAGGAACAAGAATGGAAATAACCCTCACTGGAACCATGCTAAGCAGCTGCAGGGCCAGAGAACGGAATCTGCATCAGCCTGGCCAGTATCACAGGCGAGTGTGGGACAAAACTCAGTAAACAGAGGTTCACCTTCCCAGGTTTCCTCTTTTGGAGAAGTTTAGAGGAACATAACCTTTTAGAGCTTTGGAGCCAGGAAGTGCTCTGCTCCCAATCCCATGGAGCCTAGCCCTTCATATTGCACTGGGCTTCTCCTCTCCTCATGGCAGTGCAGCTCCCTCAAAGATATGGCAGCATTGAAGTCCACACACAACTGTGTGACAGAACCCCACTAGGTATCAATGCTACTGACAGCCCAGTGAGTCATCATTCACAAAGATAATCTAAAATCACCCACTAGCCTAGCCATCCAGGATTCAACACTGCTTTTGCATCATCAGAATAATGCTTTGTGTGCCACGCTTCAAAGTCACTCGCTGCTTGGCTGAATAGAATAGCAGCGTCAGAGCTGTGTTTGCTGTTGCTGCACTCTGAGACATCTTGCAATTGATACTGTCAGGGTTCGTGTCCCTGTGTTGTGTGTCTCCTCTGCTCCATGCTTCTTCTGTCCCCCTACTATTCCAATCTGTGCATGGTAGCGGCCGTAGACTGAAACTGTGATGGGGCGGAAGTGCAAACATGATCCAATGAAGGACCCAGTTCCATGGGAGTTTTGTCATTTATTTTAATAGGTGCAGGATCATGCCCTAATTCCTGCTCTCATGAATCCTGATGCTAAATATACTGTAAGAATATACTGTCATACCACTGTGTGGTATTCGTCCTCCCCAGCCATGAGCACATTTTGGGGCAAAATAAATGCTCGCCTCTGCCCCATTCTTTGAAATTACATGAAGTAGGCAGGCAGCAGTAATTCCTTCTTATCAATGCACTTGAGGTCAGGTAACACTGCGTTAGGCTGGTGTAACACGCAGTGAGCCAGAGAGCAGAGTCCAGCTTCCAGCTAATCAACAGTCAGAAAACACTAATAACTTTTACTCTTTTTCATAGTTTCTCTTATGGAGCTGTTTTCACTCAGAGCTGGATGGCACTGTGCAAATATACTTGTTATCAAAAAGGTGGGCCCTGCTCCTGTTCCTGTCAGATACCATGACAGCTCTTCCATTGGTTATTTCAGGGGTGCTCAAACTTCATTGCACCGTGACCCCCTTCTGACAACAACAATTACTGTATGACCCCAGGAGGGAGGACTGAAGCCTGAGCCCTGCCCCCAGGTGTGTGTGTGGGGGGGGGCTAAAGTCAAAGCCCAAGGGCTTTAGTCCCAGACAGGGGGCCTGTAATCTGAGCCTCAGTGCCCAGGGCTAAAGCCCTCGGGCTTCCGCTTCGGCCCCAAGTGGTGGGAATCGGGCTTTGGCCCCAGGCCCCAGCAAGTCTAAGCCAGTCCTGACAACCCCATTAAAATGGGGTCCTGACCCACAGTTTGAGAACCGCTGGGTTATTTCACTGAAAGGGGGACTGGCCATCCCTAGCCACATGTAAATCATTGCTCAGGGAAGACCAAAGCCTGATTACATCAGTCACACAAGGAGTCCTCTTAAGGTCAGTGGGACCACACAAACCCTTGGTGCTGTGTGAGGAGTTGCAAGACATTAGCTCTCTGTATATAGGAGTTGCCTCAATCTGTGCCACGTACATTGACCCTGACATTATTGGCCAGTTTTCCAAAGGGGCTCAGCAGCTCCCTTTGAGTAGAAATGGGAGCTCAGCTCTTATGATAATCTGACCCCGGTTGTGGGGGCTAAGCACTTCTGATATTCTGGCCCTGTGGTGATCAGAGCCAAGCAAACAACTAATTAATGAGATTGTGATAGGAATAAAGTGTGAGATTTTGGACTTGAGGAGGGAAGGGAAGGCATTTTTTTCGTGTTATGTCTTTAATTATATTTAAAACTCTTTCTCCCAAAGACAGAAGAGCTAGTAAAACTAAGCACTGACTTTTTAAAATAAATCTAGAGTAACACACAACAACTCTTTTCAGTCATCAGAAGAAATATTCTGTTTTGCCATTAATGAACATAGTTAACATAGTTTTCTAATAAACTATGAATGCTGTGGAGAAAGATAAAAAGGATAACCTCTCAAGGGTTCCTTTGGTTACAGACAGACTTTTTGCCAATTTATGCTTGCCAAACACCCAGCTAAAAATATGTAATCCTTTGGGACCTCTGCTCTTGTCATCCTTTAACACATTTTTATCAAGTGATGTGCCCTTTTTGGCTCAAAGCACAATAGTAGTTTGTATTCAGAATGTGAGTGCTACAATTTCAGAGGACTTGCTCATGATGTAAAGCAAAACTAGAGCATTATGCTGATAAATTCAGTTCTCCCAATTCCAATGATTTTGGACTAATGAAAATCCCAGGTAACCACCCCAGTGTACAGTGCTAACACAATGTCCTTGGGCCCCATCTGAGCCCTTTACTAAGTCCTGAATTCCACCCTAGCTGGCTAGCAGATAGAAGGTGCACCTGTGCTTCCAAAAAGCATTAAATAGCAGGGAGCTTTTTAAAATCTCTCCACATATTTCTTCTGAAATGGATAACAGTGCCTGAGCCCCTGTGCTGCTGAGTTCCCTCTGCTCCCATTGAGGTTATTTCTTGTCTCTGGGAGCTCCCAGGGCTCAGCCCCTCACAGCAGATGCACAGCACCTTGCAGGATTCAGCCCCAAAACTGCATAACTAAGAAGGATGTGACTAATAAAGAAAATGACTTCAGAGCTGATTTAAGTCACTTCTTGTAAATATATAAACAGAGGTTGCATTTGTTTTTCTTTATGAAGGGGAAATATGCAGGGCATGTGAAGGGGACATAGTTCAATAATACAGCTAAACAGCTGTTTCCGTCTCACACAGGGCTTGATTCTGATCTGGCTGGCACTGGTTTTATAGCTGTGCAGCCTGAATGGAATCATCCCTGATTTATGCCAGATGAGAATCAGGGCTCCTACATGTAGATTATCCATACATAGAAAAGCAAACTTCTTTCCTCTGTAGAAAACATGCCTTTCATGGAGTAAGAGAACAGAGATCTTGTCATGAGGATTGAAAACAAGTAGGACATGGGTTAAATAAAAGCAGCCTACAATCTGAGCTAAAGGAAGCACTCTGCTGTGCTTTCTCAAGGCCTGAAAGTTGTGGTCTGCTATTCCATTTAGATACAGGCTAAGGGAGCTGCAGAGGAAGTATGACCTGCCCCTGCAGTAAAGGTTGTATGCTTTCAGCTCTTTGCAGCCTCAGGCCATGCCTACACAGGAAAATGGGTGTTGCAGTTCCCTAGCATGCTTGTGACACACCATGCATCCGCACACAACTGCTTCCCCATAGTCCTCATCACTGGGATTCTGTTTGCTCTGAGCAAGGCTAATCACTGTTATCCATACCAGGACAGAACTGGTGTAGACAGCAAGGATGAGGTAGGTTTCTGCAGTACAGGGTCTCCTGGGAGGAAGAGACTAGTGGGGATCTTTGGAAGTCCTCGCAGGAATAGGGGGCCATCTCTGTTGGGCAGGAGGTCATTCATTCATTTAGCACAGCCGTCCTCCCCACTAAGGCCCTGCACAACTCTTCCCCTAGGCATTTAGGCTTTCATTATTTCCTGATCCTCATGTCACTTCTTCAAAGCTTCCTGCCTCACTTCTCCATATTTTCCCTTCATATTCTCCCAGCAGCCCCAGGGAAATGGGGAGGGAGGCTTGGGGTTTACCAGCCATCTCAAGTACTAGCTAGAGATGGATGCTAAAGACGGATTCCCCAAACAGATTCCAGGGACAATATCCTACCAAGAATCCCAGCAACATCCTCTCTCTCAGCAGTTCAAGGAGGGTGTGGCTGGGTTCTCCCCTGCTGTTGCCCCCCTACTTTTCATAGTGGTCTTTAGCTAGTAGGTTTCGTTTGGGGGTTGATGGAGGTAAACAAGGGGGAGAGAGTGATGGGGTAAGTTAGGTAAGAGAGAACAGTGTGAGAGAGATGCTGCAGGGAGAATGGGGAGAAGAAAGGAGACCATATAGGGGAAGAGTTAGAGAACGCAGAGTGGGAAAAGAATGGGAGATACAAGGAGGTGAAGGAAGCAAGAGAGCATGGAGAAAACAGACACTGGTGGCAACTCTGGGAAAGATGCACCATGATCTATTAAAGGAAAGAAAAATGTAGTGTGAAGCCAGGATGTGGAAAGAAGCTCTAACAAAAGCAAGAAGTGCAGTAAGGTACTCCTACACAGTACATTGACTAGACCAGTGGTTCTCAACCCACTGACCGCTTGTGGCCCAATCGGCATACAGCTGTGGCCCATGTGACATCCTCAGGGCCGTACATGTATATATGTTGTGGATGTAGCCCACATAACACATAGATGTATGAACTCTTTGGCCCAGTTCATAGTCCTGGGGGCAAGCTGGTCTCTTTTATGTTTGTGTGTTCAATGCTGAGCTCACAGCCAGCCCTTAATAAATAATAAATGGATGCACTGGTTAGTGGAGGATCTTGGCTCACTGGGCTAATGTTCAGATGAACTATATACCATGGGATTGATACTCCCTTAAATTCCTAGCTCCATCACTCCAGTCAGCCTTTTTTTTTTTTTTTTTTTTTTTGGCTGGTACAAAGTGCTTCACATCCACATTTCTTAGTGCTAGCTCTGGAATGAAAACAAAGATAAACTTTTCAAGTTCCCGTAGGTCAGTTTAAAGATAAATAAGAGGTACATAAATATATAATTGCTGGAGCATTCCATCCGAATTTAGCCATAGACAATGCTATGCCAAGGATTTTTTTTTTACCCACTCCTGTGCAAAGCACAAGTTGAGATTCCTAGGGAAGGTCCCTAGGGAATGTAGGCTTGTTTATCACTACAGCACCTGCTAGTGCTTGGCATGTCTGTGCTAAATTCCAGCATTGATTAAGCTTTAAAACTCTAGATAGCTTTGTTCTTATTGGACTGAATCTTGCAAGAGGCTCTCATTCTGGATGCATGTTCTTTTAATTAAAAAAATTACTTTAGTCATTTTTCCCAATTCTAGAAGATTAAAAATACAGTAGTTTTTTCCCATGTTAGGACTGTTCTTTTTCACCTCCTAGCTAAAAATAAAGGATTAGGGCCTGATCCTGAGTGTATTGGGGTCAGGGGGCCTGAATGCCCCAAAGCCTACTGCCTCACAGTCTCAGATCTTTACTTTTCAAAAAATATTATTAACGAGAGCTCACAAAGGTGGAGATTGTCAGCTCTTTGGGGCTGGGACTGTCATTTTGTTCTGTGTATGTACAGCACCTGGCACAATGGGGTCCTGGCCCATGACTAGGGCTCCTAGGCACTATTGCCGTACACATATTAATAAATACAGTCCTTCAGTGGACTATTTGGTGTTGAGTGTGCAGCGTAAACAGCGTAGGTGAAAACTCTTTAACCTTTTCTCCTGATAAGCAAAGTTGTCTATGTTTCCCCACCATATATGAGAGTGCTGAGGACGCAAGCTTGGTACACCAGCATTTTGGACTTGATGGTCAGCTCTGAGTTGTTCCAGGCTCTTTTAGTTAGTCTGCTAAAGGTGGTGGCCGCCTTTCCAATGCGAACATTTAGTTCTTCATCCAGTGAGAGGTTGGTGGTCACTGTAGAACCTAAATAGCTGAACTTTTGGACTACTTCTAGCTGGTTTGTATTTAAGGTGATTGAAGGACCTTGTGGAACACTCTATCCTAATACAACCATTTTCTTAATGCTGATGGGGAGAGAAAATGCCTGACAGGCACTTGAAACGAAGTCCGTCCATGAGTTCTTGTAGTAGATCTTCATCGTGGGCTATGAGGGCAGCAGCAGCAGCGAATAGAAGTTCCCTGATTAGCACCTTTTTGACTTTGGTCTTTGACTTAAGTCGTGACAGGTTGAAGAGTTTCCCATCCAATCTTGTGTGGAGATACACTCCATCTTTCATGTCCTTAAACACACAGTTCAAGAGTACCAAGAAGAAGATTCCAGAGAGTGTAGGGGCTTGCTTCACACCGCTTTTCATCTCAAAGCTGTCCGAAGTGGACCCGTCAAACTGGACAGTTGCTCTCATGTTATTGTGGAATGAATGTATAAGACTTAACAGGGTTGGTGGCCATCCTTTCTTTTCTAGTATTGCACATAGACCTACTCTGCTGACTGTCGAATGCTTTGGTTAGGTCCACAAAGGTACAATGGTCAGTTTTGCTCTCTGCACTTCTCTTTTTTCAACACCAAATGGCAAGATAAAGTCACCAACACAGAGGTTCTTCAAAGGGCAAATTTACCAAGTGTGACAGTCCTGCTCAAGCAAAGACGACTGCGCTGGCTGGGCCATCTGAATAGGTTGGAAGACAGATGCATACCCAAAGACATGCTATACGGGGAACTATCAGAGGGAACAGGAACAATAGGATGTCCCAAGCTTCACTATAAAGACACATGCAAGCGAGATATGAAGGAATTTGGAATTGATCCTGACCAATGGAAAATCTTGGCAAGTGATCATAACAAGTGGCACCATCGTCTCCATCAGGGTATCAAAGTCCATGACAGGAGCTGGCTCCTATACCTTGAAGAGAAAAGAGCCTGTAGGAAGCACGGAGCTCCCAACCCAAGATATGTACATTTGCAATAACTGCTAAAGATCATGCACATTTCCGATTGGACTATTCAGTCACATGAGACATTGCAAACTATCTACATCATAGGCTGCAATTCCCACCATCTCTTGTAGATGAAAGGATGCCAACAACTCAGTAGACTAATTTTGGGAGGAGCAGTTTCAGCCACCCTTGCTCTGCAGAGTCTCATTAATAGCAGGGAGGGACACATGCTCCTCTTTGATGTGTGGCATGTATCAAAACATGACAGAAATCCTTGTGCATTACCTCCCAAGGGGAATTGAGCCTAGGTGCTCTGATGCCATAGTGAGAAACATATCATAAATGCCAATATGCAGATGATGGGTGGGTTAGCATAATGCTTAAAGAAAGAGCAGTGGTTTGTCGAAAGGTGAGAAATCATGGGGGGTGGGAGTCCCCCAGGGAAGCTGCTGGGTGCTCAGTCTTCAGAAAATCAGTCCACTTATTTAGCTACCTAAGTATAGACTTAGGAGCCCAACTTTAGGCTTCAGTTTTTGAAAATCTTGACCCTCATGGGCACACAGATTAGCACAGGCAGCTAGCCAGATATCTAGCTGGCCATCGATGTACAAATATAATTGACTTGTGTGCATACTTCCAGTATTCACGTGCTCGTATGCCTAAATTTAAAAGTTTGATCCACCTGTCAAATCATACTGCTCCCCACCTGTTCTAAGAAGACTCTCCCTCCCCCCCCCCCCCCCCCCCCCCCCC
>QXTE01000227.1:2141735-2216440 GCA_003942145.1 Platysternon megacephalum
GTCGTGATGTGGAGAAAGTGGATAAGGAAAAGTTATTTACTTATTCCCATAATACAAGAATTAATAGGCAGCAGGTTTAAAACAAATAAAAGGAAGTTCTTCTTCACGCAGCGCACAGTCAACTTGTGGAACTCCTTACCTGAGGAGGTTGTGAAGGCTAGGACTATAACAGTGTTTAAAAGAGAACTGGATAAATTCATGGTGGGTAAGTCCATTAATGGCTTGTAGCCAGGATGGGTAAGGAATGGTGTCCCTAGCCTCTGTTTGTCAGAGGGTGGAGATGGATGGCAGGAAAGAGATCACTTGATCATTGCCTGTTAGGTTCACTCCCTCTGGGGCACCTGGCATTGGCCACTGTCGGTAGACAGGATACTGGGCTAGATGGACCTTTGGTCTGACCCGGTACGGCCGTTCTTATGTTCTTATGTAAAGTCATATGAAAATTATCAGAGATTTATCTACAGAAGCCCATCATTAGGGAATCATGTGGGGGCTGGCTGGCTGGCCCTGCTGCTCTCCTGTTCTACAGGAACAGAGGTGACTCTAGGTACCAGAGTCATCAATCCATCACCTCTCTCCAGTGTGCCATTCAGTCCAAAAAAAAAAAAAAAACCCTTTACAAAAAACCTTCCAAGTTCCATTTACTGCAGCAAAATGTCTTCAAAAGATCAGACAAAGCTATTACCAGTGACATGCACAGAATATCAACTACAAACCCATTCGGGAAGGCAGTGAACAATTCCAAGTGACTGAAGGCTTAGTGCAGAGAGGCAAGAGAAATGCCTGAGAGCTCGGATTAGGTCTCTGGGTTTTATTGCTGGAGCCTGCATTGTGCATAAAAGAACCTGTGGCGAGGGGTACTGGGGAGCATCCCACCAACCCAGATATGCAGGGGGACTGCATGATATGTGAGAGGGATTCAGTGGGGACCAGGCCATCTTCTGTGCCGGCGTGGGGGAGGGGACTGATCCTGGATGTATTTTTAAGTGAAAGCGGGGGGAGAATCAGATTCACTCATCTATGGGTGTAACCATTGGGTAGGCCATGGGAGTGCGGTGCCCCCTAGTGGCTGGTTCCACTTACAGCCAATGAGGTAGTTCCCTTGGCTCAAGGGGGTTGGTACTTGTGGGGCTACAGGTCCAGGGTACAATCTCTGGGGCGGGGGTTATTGTAAATATAGCATTTAAAGCAGCCAATCCTGCTGCTGCTAGAGAAAACTCAGCTGCCATCTTGGAAAGCGTGGGGTGCAGACATGAGCTCTGGAGCATTTCCCATTCTTTAGGGGGCATCTGCAGCTTAGGGGATGGGCTTCTAGATAAGGCAACAGACTGGGTCTTCGGAGATGTAGGTTCAGTTCCTGCCTCTGCCACAGACTCCCTGGGGGGACCTTGGATTAGTCACTTAATCTCTCTGGGCCTCAGTTCCCTGTCTGTAAAATGGGGATAATACTCCATCCTCTGTCTGGAGTGAGGGGCCTGTCTCTTGGGCCCTCATCTAGCTGGAGCCTCCGGGAGCTACCTTCCTAATACCAGAAGGGTTTTTTCAGACCGTATAGGCCCCCTTCCATAAAGGTGACCTGAATAAGTGGAACGAGAAGGGATCAGATGGGGTATAATCCAAAATTCATTTGCCACTTGTGGTTGTTTTGCATGTCAAGTCATATTTCTGCATTTCAGTGTCCAGACTATACAGAGTCTCAGGATATTTTTATTGTTGTACTTTTTAGCCGCCTCTGCTAGTTTTAAGAGTTTTTCTCAGCTTGTAATAATATGAGAAAATCAAATTCTCTTGGCTTCCATCTCGAGAAGAAAATCAGGGGCTTGATCCTGTATTTTTTGTGGAACCAAGACTCCTGTTGAAATTTGTGGGAGTTCTGAGTGCATGGAGAATGTTGGACAGTGATCCACCACACAACTCAAATTTTGACCCAAGATTAGATTTGTAAAAACAAGGCCAGCAGAGAGATTTGGGATGAATTTTTCTGAGCATTCTAATTGAAATAGTTTGGGTTTTCAAACAAATAAAGGTTCCCCTGCACTGTTTGCAACCCAAACTTCACAGCCCTGTGAACCTGACTGTAAACAAAGGTGGAACTGACTTTATTGATTTCCCTTGTCAGCATTGAGAGAAATGCAAAAAGCAAACAACATAAATAGTGACAGGTGAAATGGATTTTTTAAAAGGATTTATGTTTCTAATATTCAATGTTCTTTCCTACCAGATCTCTGTTTTGTTTCCACCTGGCCCCGCCCCGACTCCGCCCCCTCCCTGCCCCTATCGGACCCGTTCCCAAATCCCCGCCCTGGCCTCGCCTCTTCCCCAGCGCGCTGTGTTCCCCCTCCCTCCCAGACTTGCTTGAATCAGCTGTTTCGCGATGCAAGTGCTGGGAGGGAGGGGGAGAAGCAGAACGCGGCGGTGCGCTCAGGGGAGGAGGCGGAGCAGAGGCAGAGGTGAGCTGGGTGGGGACCGGGGAGCTGGGCTGCCGGTGGGTGCTCAGCACCCACCAATTTTTCCCTGTGGGTGCTCCAGCCCTGGAGCACCCGGGGAGTTGGCGCCTAAGGTGCCACTTTTGGAGAATGTGGTCAGTGGGGGAGCGGCCACTCCCCCTGCTCCCCCCCAGCTATGCTCCTGAGCGGCATGGGGCCAGGGCAGGCAGGGAGCTTGCCTTAGCCCCGCTGCGCCGCCAGACTTTTAGCAGCCGGAGACTGCGATCGATTGGCAGAGGCTTCAATCGCGATCTACTGGTTGGTGGCCATTGCAGTACAATATACTGTGATGGCTTGGCTAGGCCTGTCAGCTGTGCTAGTTTTTCCCTAGACATGATAATAAAGCACAGAGATTCATGATGTGTACAGAAAGGGTAAATGTATCTGGAGCTCTGCAATGTGTGTGAAACATGGAATTAGGCTGCAATTCTTGTGCACCCAAATCAATGGGAATTTTGGACGGAACAGGAATATAATGTGGGAATAGAAGGTTCTCATAGATTGGGTTGTTAAGATCTTCAGAGAGGGAAAATGTTACCCCTATGTAGAGTGCCTGCACCATGGCTGTGAACCACCTAAATCCCACTGTCTCGTGTTGTGAGCCCTAAAGTGGTGCTGATGTTTTTTGTGATATTCACCACAAGATGGTAATGTATGTGCATAGATTGCACTGCTGGATTTCAAAATTGGAGTTAAAGTTTTTGGGCCTGCAGCTCCTCACTTTGGGAATCTGGCTTGTATAAGGGCTGTAGTGTCACTCTGACTGTTCAGAAACACAGAAGTTGGAGCCATTCGTGTTTCTTCTTGTTTATCTGTTGCAAGCATATTTTATTAGTTGGTGGGGGTTTGTTTGTTTGTTTGTTTTTTGGTTTTTGAAAGTCCATCTGCTCCTGAATATAATTTGATTGCTCTCCTACACGGATCCATGGGTCACAGTTTTAAATAGTTATATCAAGATCTGTAAGCAAGCCCGAGTTGTTCTAATCAGTTCCAGCACAGATACCCTCCTCTGGACATTTAAAAGCTGACGACACAAAAGAATAAGGAAAGATTTTGCATTGATTTGTGGTATGGAGCAATAGAAGTGCTTTGAGTGTGAAAACATCACTGCGTGTTTTCATCGTTTGAAGCAGCATTTTGATTTCAGATTTGTATTAACTGCATTGCAGAGTAAGATGCATTTGTGGGTAGCTCTGGGCCCCATCTCCTTATGCCCCTTCCCCACTTTGTCCTCTCAGCTCTGCCCAAGTCAGAGAACTAGCTATCTTCTATATGTCCTTCTGCCACTGTGGTGTGTGATTCTCATCAAGCCATTTTCCATCTGCTCCCTGTGCCTCCCTGATCTAGTCCATCTTCTTTCTCTTTGAAGTCCATCAAAAAACATCCTTTTCCCAGCAGCCTATAAACCGTAGACCTCTGTGCAGAGAGGTGTTAACAGAATGGAGTGCACACAACACTTCCTCTCCCCTGTCCCTCTCCAGAATGTCATGCAAAATCTAGTGGAATAAAAACCCCATGCAGCTAAGAAGGCACTCAGAGACTATTGTTATAGACATGGAACAAGAACCTGAATAGAATAAGAAAATATGTTCCTTTCTGGTTAATTACTTCCTTTTTATGTCTAAATATCCCATCCTTAGTCTATATATTGTCTCTTTAGATTGTAAATTCCTCAGAGCAGCGACATTGTTTTCCTGTTTGTACATAAAGGGCTAGATTCACAATGGGATTTAGGTACCTTCCTGCCATTTTTGGCACCTAAACTCACTCAGCACCAAAGTTTTTGCAGTAAAAGTACCCTGGGCGCCTATGTTTCTGCTTCTGGGCATGTGCAATGTTGCTCCACTTTAGGCATCCAGATGCCTATGCTCCAGTGTGATTAGGGTGACCAGACATCAAATGTGAAAAATCGGGACGGGGGTGGGGGGTAATAGGAGCCTATATAAGAAAAAGACCCAAAAATCATGACTGTCCCTATAAAATCGGGACATCTGGTCACCCTAAGTGTGATGCACGAACTGGGGGAAGATAAACAGATGTTCCTCTGCCTCAGTCACCTGTGGGGTCTGCTGCAGGTGTGCACAGAGGCTGCTTACCAGGTCGGGCCCCACACACGAGCTCATACAATATGGCCTGCAGGGGAGGAGGGCCTCCCTCAGGACTATTAGCCCTGTGGTTGAGGTACTTAGCTGAGATGGATGGCAGGAGAGAGATCACTTGATCATTACCTGTTAGGTTCACTCCCTCTGGGACACCTGGTATTGGCCACTGTCGGTAGACAGGATACTGGTCTGGATGGACCTTTGGTCTGACCCAGTACGGCCGTTCTTATGTTCTTAGATGTGCCCCCTTCTGGATCCTTGCTTTTGACCCTGTGACCCCAGGGCTTCAATAGGTACTCACTCCCTGCACTCTGTCACAGAGCCCCACATCAGTGTCCTGCAGGTCAGTGGCTAGAGCACTCACCTGAAAGGTGGTAGAGCGCTGTTCAGATCCCTTCTCTGCCTCAGGCAGAGGGGGGCAGGGGCTCCGGAATAGGAGAGGCCAGGGGGCCATGGCCCTCCCACTTTTTGAAAGTGGACGGGCCTGGTCCATCCACATTTTGGTAGGGGCCACGCCCCCACCCCCCGAGGCCTGGCCGGCAGCTGGAACCTGGCCAAGGAGCCTGGGCAGCTGTGGGGCACCGTGCCACAGACCCTCCACCTGTCCGGGGTGGGGAGTCAAGAGCCCGTGTCCCCACCCAGCGGGCCCCCTGTCCAGGGCAGGTGGAGGGGCCATGGCGCAGCTCCCCACAGCTGCCTGCGCGCAACTCTTACCTGGACCCACCTCCAGCTGGGGGCTGCAGCCCGGCCATGGTGGGGAGTTCCAGACCCTCCTGCCCTGGGCGGGGGGCCCGTGGGGTGGGGACACAGGCCAGGAGCTGCTCCCAAACCCCAGGTAGCGTACTGCCTTTTGTGGATCCCCTTCTGAGGCTCCTATCTCTCCCGATTCATTGTACAGGGAGCCGAGGCGCTGCACTCAGGCTTTGTGAATCCAAGTGATTTTCTAGGTACCTAAGAGTTAGGCATGGTGACGTTGAGTGTCACTAAACCCAAGTCACTTTGGAAGTCTAGCCCACAGGGCCTAGCACACTTTTGGTGATTTAAGTTATGCAATATTGCTTATTTATATGTGTCCATATTATCCTCACCTGTAGGCAAGGCAGGCTAATCTCCCACACGAATTTGACTGTGGAAAGTGATTGCCACAAGCTGCCATACAGGTTGTGAGTTGATTCAAGTTGTGTTGGAGATATAGATGGGCTGGAATTTTTCAGAAGCACTTGCACTGACCTGACTTTTCTCCCACTCTTCTGAAAATGCCTCCCATCCTGTATAGGAGCTATGCTAATGTGCTGTTATCTCCATCTGCTGTGCCCGATGAGGGATGGTACTGCATCTTCCCCAGTACGCTGCTCTTTGGAAAATGTTACTACTTTACCTAACCTTCTTTTGCTCGTACAGCCCAACTCTACAGCACATAGCATCAGACGTGTTCTCTAGTGAGAGCTAGGCTAGAGCTCTAGCACTTTGGAGAGAGGAGTACGGCAACTCTCAAATGCTCTTCTCTCCGCCTTTCTGCAAACCATCCATTGACTCTGATGGGAATCCTCCACATGTGACACGGGCAGAGTATACCCCTCTCCTGGAGGAAACTCACAAATACAGACCTGTCCAAGTGGTAGAGATGCAAATGAGCATTCCTGAAAACTGATCTCTCATGGCCCCAATTCAGCAGAGCATTAAGCATATGCTTAACTCCATCTCTGTTCAGCAAGGCACTTGAGCACCTGGTTAACTTTAAGCACCCACTGAAGTGCTTTCCTGACTAGGGACTGATGAATGACTGGGGGGTTGGCGAGAGGAGATGGAAGGATGAAGAGACACGGGATGGAGAAGGCAAGAGGGGTTTAGTGTCCCTCATGGAAAAGTCATTTTACATTCAGCGCAGGATCCTGGGCACCCCACCCTTTCCCTCGACTTCCCTCTACATGTGTGAAATCCCTGCTGGGGAGGATCCTGCCTGTCCCCATCCAGGCAGCCCATCCCCTCTCTTGGGAGGCCTGTCACTGTGTCCTGGAACCTGGGCAGTCTCAACATGCAGAACAAAGAAGACGGAACAACACGTGGAGATGATTGTTCAGCTCTCGAAAGCTTTAAAAGGGATGTGTCAGCTTAAAAAGCACTCCTTTGTCTGAATTTCTTGCCTGGTATTGCTGGTAACACCTCAGGTGTCTAGAACCAGAGGCGCTGACTTTCTGAGTTCCCAGGAGGTGCTCGACCCCCGCCCCAGACCCCACCCCTACTCCACCTCTTCCTGCCCCCTCCCCCTGCCTCTTCCAGCTCCCGCTCCTACCCCTCTCCCCAGTGCCTCCTGCATGCCGCTGAACAGCTAATCACCAGCAGGTGGAAGGCCCTGGAGCGGGAGAGGGGGGAGCTGATCACTGAGCACCCACTATTGTTTTTCCGTGGGTGCTCCAGGGCTAGAGCACCCACAGAGTTGGTGCCTATGTCTAGAACCCACCAAGATTAGAGACAGACCCTGTGGTCAACGTAGTTACCCTGTGCATTTGAGATCAATCAGTACAGCCAGACTCACTCTTTTCCCGCTGTAAGGCTGGATTGTAACCATCCAGTGCAGCTGAGTAAGGGATGAGCCAGGCAGGAACCAAACTGTGACTCAGGGTATGTCTACACTGCAAAAAAAAAAAAAAAAAAAGTGTGTTCTTAGCTCAGGTTAGCTAGGCCACATTAAAATAACAGTGAAGACTGGGCGATTTGGTTTTGAATTTAGGTTAGCAGCACAAGTTCAACTCCAGACGGCCCTGTAGGTTTTAACTCACTCTGCTAACCCAAGTTAAACCCCAGATTGCTGTGTGTTCACTACTATAGAACCCAAGTTAAGAACACACCCTGAGCAGGGCTGGATTAATCTTTTGTGGGCCCCAGCACCCGGACTGTGGCCCTGTCCCCCCCTCCACTCCACCCGTGCTCCGCCCTGAGGCCTTGCCTGCCGCTCGCTCCTCTGCCCTCTCCCCCCTTCGCCCCCTACTCATGCCTCTCCACCCCTCCCTCCCACCCACTGCTCACTCCTCTGCACCCCCTCCCTCCGTGCGAATGGCGTGTGGAACCTCGGGGGAGGGGCTGAGCAGGGGTGGGGCCTTGGGGCAGAGCACGGGTGGAGTGGGGGAGGCAGGACCACAGTCCGGTGCTGGGGTCCCTTCTGAGTGTGAGCATGGCACCATTGGCACCATAGTAAACCCGGTACTGACCGTTAGTCACAGTTTGACTATTTTGAGTCCTTTTTTTAAACTGCCTAGATTACAAGTTGACCATTTCCCTTTTTGAGCCTTGCTCTGGAAAGAGCAAGTTGAGGGTGTTGAAAACAAAACTGGCAGATGCTGTTTACAAAAGACTTACAAAAGACTGCTTCTCCATATAAAGTCATTTCTAAGTGAAAACGGCTTCTTGGCAGCTTGCGAAATAAAATGGAAAGGTTATTTTTAGAGACAGATTTTTGAGTGTTTGGGTGCAAAATAAAATCAAACCCATGATGAAAATAGAGAATTCCCAGCTTCCTGCTTTTGTTCCTAGATTTAATTTTAGCTGATGCTACTTAGAGCCCTGGAAACTTGGCTGGAGAGCAGCTAATCTCCTCATTCATTCGGGGCATGTGGCAAATGATTTCCACTTCCTTTAGGTTGAGAGTCCACTTATATATAATGACAGGTTTCAGAGTAGCAGCCGTGTTAGTCTGTATCAGCAAAAAGAACAGGAGTACTTGTGGCACCTTAGAGACTAACAAATTTATTTGAGCATAAGCTTTCGTGGGCTGTAGTCTCTAAGGTGCCACAAGTACTCCTGTTCTTTTCACTTATATATAAGTTTGCAGTGTTGTAGCCATGTTGGGCACAGGATATTAGAGACACAATGTGGATGAACTAATATCTTTTATTGGACCAACTTTGGTCAGTGAAAGACACAAGCTTTCAAGCTTACACAGAGCTCTTCTTCAGGTCTGGGAAAGGTACTCAGAGTGTCACAGCTAAATACAAGGTGGAACAAATTAAGCATAAGGAGTTATATCTTGCAAGAGACCATTCAAGGTGAAGTGGCCCATTAACACGTCTGCAGTCATAGGACAAAGAAGGGTTAGTGGGTTATAGATTGTTGTAATGAGCCATAAATCCAGTGTCTCTGTTGAGACACTGATGAGTTTTAGTGCCTAGCAAAGTTACGAATTCAATCTGCCAGGCTTGTCTTCTGGAGGTGTTGTGCAGGTTTTGAGGATGAGGACTAAGAGGTCAGATATGGACTGGTAGTTTGTGAAAAGTGTTTGCCAGTGGGTGATATGGTATTTTTGTCTCTTATTATTTTTATGTGTGAATTCATTTGAGACCATAGTGATTGTCTGGTTTCATCCACATAGTTGTTGTTGGGGCATTTGATGCAGTGGATGAGGTACACCACATGTGGTGATGGGCATGTGTAGGACCCATGGATCTTGAAAGGTGTGTTGTGGGGGTGTATTGATCATTGTAGCAGTGGAGAGATGTCTGCAGGTTTTGCATCTGTTGTTCTGGCAGGGTCTGGTGTCTCTTTGAGCTGGTGAGTCTTGGTCTGCAGGGAGCTTGCTTCTGAAGATGAGCTTGGTGATGTTATGAGGGGTTATTTGAAGGCCAGAAGAGGAGGTTTGGGAAAGATTTCTTTCAGGACATGGTTCCCATCAAGTATGAGTTGTAATTGTTTAAAGATACTCAATGTGGGTTCCAGTGTGGGGTGGTCGGTGACAACTAGGGTTGTGCGATTGGTGGGGGTGGGAGGGAGCTTCCTGTATTGAAGCAGGTTCTTTTGGGGTATTTGTATGTGCGATCTACTTTTCTGGTGGAATGTCTTTGTTTGATGAAGGACTTTCTCCTCAGAGCATATTCTGTGGTATCTGAGTGTATGGCTGTAGAGAACAGATTTCTTGGTTTGTTTGGGGTGGTTACTGGATCTGTGAAGGTAAGTGTGGCAATCTGTGAGTTTCTTGTACATAGTTGTCTAAAAGCTCCATTGTTGAAGCTGATCATGGTGTCCAGGAAATTGATGTTGGTGTGAGAGTGTTCCAGCGAGAGTTTGATGGGTCGGTGGTGATGGTTGAACTTGTGATGGAAATCTGTGAGGGAGTTTAGGTCAGCTGTCCAAAGGATGAAAATATCCGTGGTGTATCTCAGGTATGTCATTGGTTTCATGGTGCATTTGTCCATTAATTCTTCCTCAAGGTGGTTCATGAAGAGGTCGGCATACAGGGGAGCCTTCCTGGTACCCTTGGCTGTTCCCATGGTTTGGACAAAGTGTTTGTTGTTGAATGAGTTGGTGATGTGTTTGAGGTGGATATCTGATGGTTGCCCATAGTCTTGTAAATATTTGAGGCAGGCAGCTATGCTGTCATTGTGAGGGATGTTGGTGTATAAGGAAGTGACGTTCTGCCTGGGATCCCTTGTTTGTGTATCTTGAGATGCATGTAGAAGGTCCATGAGGTGGGTTCATGGGAGATGAGATTGTAGAGTTTCTCTCTGAGTTGATTTGGGAAGGATTTGATGATATCCTGTTATTCCTGGGTGTATTGTGGTGTGGGGTCTTCTTTGACTTTTTTACAGTAGGTGGTGTCTGAGAGTTGTTGGCCGGCCTCACTGATGTTGTCAAAGTTGAGGACTATGATGGCGCCCCCTTTGTCTGCTCCTTTTCATCACTATGTGGAGGTTGGATTTCAGTGACTGTATAGCTGTCCTCTAGGCAGTGGAGTGATTGTGGTGGATGTGATGTTTGTTAAGGATTTCACAGTCTTTTTTTTTTCCTGAAGCAATCAATGTAATAATCAAGTGTGTGGTTTCGTCCATTGTGGGGTGTCCAATCAGATAATTCTTTTTTCTTATGACTGTCGATGTGGACCTGGTAATTGTGGGTGGGGTCATCATTGTTGTGAACGAATTCTTTGACTGGAGTCAGTGAAAAAATTCTAGTTCTCCACATGTTAGTACGGTATCAGGTTCTTTGGTGGGGCAGAAGTGCCGTCCCTTGGAAAGTACGCTTTTCACAAAGCTTTCACTCTATATCTGACCTCTCAGTCCTCATTCTCAAAGGAAACCAGCATAACACCTTAAAAAGACGAGCCTGGGAACTTAAATTAATAACTTTGCTAGATACTAAAAATCATGGAATCAATAAAGGCACTGGATTTATGGCTCATTACAGCAATCTGCCGTCCACTAAACCTTCTTTATTGTACAGCTTCAGAGGTGTTAACTGCCCACTTCACCTTGAATGGTCTCTTGCAACTTTCTGGGGCTGGTTCTCCCCTCACTTGCACCTCAGTGAGTCATTTACACACACACAAATGAAAGTGGTAGTGTTTTATCCCCACTTGAGGCTCACCTTGGAGTGTCATGAACAGGGATGCAGGTGGTCAGACTCCATAGTCAGAGCAGTGGTGGTCAGAGCAGGAGTTGGGAGCCTGGAACTGGAGCTGGGGGTCAGTCAGGAGTCAAGCCAAGGGTCGGAGCTGGAGTCAGTAGCCATGGGTGGGGCATAGAAGGTGGGATCTGGAACAAGCCAGGAAGGCAGGAATAAGACAGGGCTCAGGAGTCAGGCAAAAAAGCAGGTCCAATGTAGCAGCCAGCTAGGAATTCACCTCAGACAACTTCTTGTGCCTCCTTCTGGCTTAAATAGCAAATCTGAGCCAGTCGGAGAGGCTGGATGTCTCTTCCAATCAGGTGCTTCATGGGCGGGGCCTCTGGTGAGCTAGGGTCCACCAGCCCACACTTCCTGCTGGTATATGGAGCTGCCAGGTGATGGCAGCTGTCTGAGGACTGCCTGGGGACCCACAGACCTAGGTTTGAGACCCACACTCCTTCACAGACAGGTGTGAAACAATTCCACAAGGGGTACAAGGCAGTAGATAATCCGGCCCGTTGACCCAAATTCATCTCTGATTTAACTCCACTGGCATCATTTGAGTTATATCAAGGATGGATTTAGTCCAGAGGATGAATTCTGCACTCAGCTACATGCCTGCAGCCCCATTGACTTCAGCTGCAGGTGAATGAGGGCAGGATTTGACCCTCTATATCTGTGTGTACCTACAGTATTCAGGAGATTTGCATGTGGATTTTTCCTCTGCCAGCTGCACTTTCTGTAGGATGCTGCTCTCCTGATATTTTTGCCTTTGCTTTCATCTGCTTTAAGTGATGTTAATACTGACAGTAGTTTCAAACTCTGGATTTAGTCAGACCTTGAGCCAATGTTGCAGATAACATTCTTACAATCTCTGTATCAATTTAACAATTGGTGGTGGAGAGGGATGAAGGTTCAAACAATAAACGCTGCTAAGAAATAACTACATGTCATCCTAGTGCCAGGCTTAAGGAAATGAAATGCCAAATATATTGCTATCCTAGATGCAATCTATTCTTTACTATCATATGGCTCTGGAACAGTCTAGTATGGGCACCTTACTACCAGAAAAATAGAGATAAATGGGAAGGCGTTGGAAGATGAGAACAAAAGCCCTAGGAGCCAGCTGGAGAGGGGGACAGGGTAGCAGGTAGTGGGGGTAGTTGCTGAAGAAAAATTAAGAACATAAGGACGGCCATACTGGGTCAGACCAAAGGTCCATCAAGCCTAGTATACTGTCCTCTGACAGTGGCCAATGGCAGGTGCCCCAAAGGGAATGAACAGACAGGTTATCATCAAGTGATCCATCCCCTGTCACCCAATCCCAGCTTCTGGCAAACAGAGGCTAGGGACACCATTCCTGCCCATCCTGACTAATAGCCATTGATGGACCTATCTTCCATGAATCTGTCTAGCTCCCTTTTGAACCCCGTTATAGTATTGGCCTTCACAACACCCTCTGGCAAGAAGTTCCAGAGGTTGACAGTGCTTTGCTTGAAAAAATACTTTCTTATGTTTGTTTTAAACCTGCTACCTATTAATTTCATTTGGTGGCCCCTTGTTCTTGTATTATGAGAAGGAATAAATAACACTTCCTTATTTACTTTCTCTATACCACTCATGATTGTATAGACCTTTATCATATCCCCCCTTAGTCGCTTCTTTTCCAAACTGAAAAGTCCCAGTCTTATTAATCTCTCCTCATACGGAAGCTGTTCTATACCCTTAATCATTTTTGTTGCCCTTTTCTGAACCTTTTCCAATTCCAATATATCTTTTTTGAGATGGGGCACCCACATCTGCATGCAGTATTCAAGGTGTGGGCGTACCATGGATTTATATAGAGGCAATATGATATTTTCTGTCTTATCTATCCCTTTCTTGCTGATTCCCAACATTCTGTTAGCTTTTTTGACTGCCGCTGCACACTGAGTGGATGATTTCAGAGAACTATCCACAATGACTCCAAGATCTCTTTCTTGAGTGGTAACAGCGAATTTAGACCCCATCATTGTATATGTATAGTTAGGATTATGTTTGCCAATATGCATTACTTTGCATTTATCAACATTAAATTTCATCTGCCATTTTGTTGCCCAGTCACCCAGTTTCTGAGATCCTTTTGTAGCTCTTCGCAGTCTGCCTGGGACTTAACTATCTTGAGTAGTTTTGTATCATCTGCAAATTTTGCCACCTCACTGTTTACCCCTTTTTCCAGATCGTTTATGAATATGTTAAATAGGATTGGGCCCAGTACAGATCCCTGGGGGACACCACTATTTACCTCTCTCCATTCTGAAAACTGACCATTTATTCCTATCCTTTGTTTCCTATCTTTTAACCAGTTACCAATCCATGAGAGAACCTTCCCTCTTATCTCATGACTGCTTATTTTGCTTAAGAGCCTTTGGTGAGGGACCTTGTCAAAGGCTTTCTGAAAATGTAAATAAACTATATCCACTGGATCTCCTTTGTCCGCATGCTTGTTGACCCCCTCAAAGAATTCTAGTAGATTGGTGAGGCGTGATTTCCCTTTACAAAAACCATGTTGACTATTTCCCAACAAATTATGTTCATCTATGTGTCTGACATTTTGTTCTTTACGATAGTTTCAACCAGGGCTGGTCTTACCATGAGGCGAACTGAGGCAGCCGCCTTAGGTGCCAGACTGTAGGGGGGCACCACTAGGACCCAGAATGTAGAAAATTGTGTCTGCTGCTGGTGCATACGTATTCTCTCTGCTCTAGATGCACAGAGATGGTGGAGTGCTGTGCTGGAGGAAGGAGGGAACAAGAGACATAACAGGCAGGCAGGAGAAAAGGTGAGAGGGAATAACAGAAAGCAGCAGGAGCTGCAGGGAGAGAGAGGAGGAGGAGCCTCTTATGTACCTCTCTAGCACCCCCAGGAACCTGGACTGATTAACACCAGCTTCTCAGGGAGCTTCCTGTTTCCTGCTGCTTCCCTGAACCCACTTGAGGAGAACAGGCAGTCAACTGAAGTAGTAGGAGCCAGTTAGGCCCTTAAGACGCTGATATCTTCCCCCACTCAGGCCCTGCTACCAGCCTGCTTATTTGTCCCCTTCAATTGAGTGTCGAGAGCCAGTATAGCTGGCACAGAACAGCAGTCATGAGTGAAAGAAGAAAATGCCCCTCTGGGGCAGCATTCAGAAAAAGCAAGCAAGCAAAGGAACCTTTTCTATCTAAGCAGGAAGGAGCTCTCCTGAGATACATAGACACAAATGTTCACGGTGAGCCTTCCGGCCCCAGTGAGGATGTGAGTGGTGAGGAGATGCCTGATCTTCCAGTTAGTCAGAGTGCAGGTGACCTGGCAGCTACTGCAGCATCCATATCTCCATCTCCAATGGATGTAACCAGGCACATTCCTGAAGAAAAGTGTAGATCAGAGAAGAGTGTGGTGGAGGCGCAAGAAACAGCTGCTGCTGAGTTTAGTTCCTTAAGTCTAGATGATCCAGGACTGTGGACCCACTTGAGCAGTAGCCTGAGGGACTTCCTTGTACTGCATGGGCCACAGCAAGTGAAAAACTTCATGTTCCCCAAAGACAATGAAAATAGAAGTTTCCATCCAACACATTACTGGCGTGAAATCCCCAATGGTGACAAAGTGGAGAGGCCATGGCTTATGTACTCAAAAACCCAGAATGCTGCATACTGTTTTTGTTGCAAACTCTTCCAGTCTAATGTTCCAGCCACATTGGGTTCTACAGGAACAAAGGACTGGAAAAATCTGGCTAGAAATCTGGCATGCCATGAGAAGGCAGCAAATCACCAGAGAGCATTCCATAGGTGGAAAGAGCTTGAGATGAGACTAAGGTTAAAGGCCACCATAGATGATCAGCATCAAGAGAAGATTGCATCAGAGTCTCTTTACTGGCAAAATGTTCTGAAAAGGCTCATTGCCATTGTGAGAATGCTTGCTACCCAAAACCTAGCACTGNCAGCAAATCACCACAGAGCATTCCATAGGTGGAAAGAGCTTGAGATGTGACTAAGGTTAAAGGCCACCATAGATGATCAGCATCAAGAGAAGTTTGCATCAGAGTCTCTTTACTGGCAAAATGTTCTGAAAAGGCTCATTGCCATTGTGAGAATGTTTGCTACCCAAAACCTAGCACTGCGTGGCACTTCAGATCAGCTGTATGTGCCAAACAATGGAAACTTCCTTAAAATTGTGGAGCTGATGGCTGAGTTTGATGCTGTACTCCAGGAGCATCTGAGAAGAGTCACCACCCAAGAAATTTACACACACCACTACGTTGGAAAAACAATTCAAAATGAGATCATACAGTTACTGGCAACAAAAGTCAAACAGAAGATTGTGGCAGATCTGAAGTCAGCAAGATATTACTCTGTTATTCTGGACTGCAGACCTGACATGAGCCATACGGAACAAATGACTTTAATAGTGCGTTTTGTAACAACAACATAACCTAGTGAAAATGTCCCTGTAATGGTGACTGTCAGAGAGCATTTTTTAGAATTTATTGACATTGATGATACTACAGGAGCTGATATGACAACTGTGCTTCTTAAAAAGCTGGAAGATACGAGAATTGCGATAGCTGACATGAGAGGTCAGGGCTACGATAATGGTGCCAACATGAGAGGAAAGAACAGAGGAGTGCAGACACGGATCTGAGAGTTAAACCCTCGAGCTTTTTTTGTCCCATGCAGTTCTCATTGATTGAACTTGGTGATCAGTGATGCAGCATCAGCTTCTAGTGAGGCTGCTGAATTTTTAAATGTAATTCAAAGCATCTATGTATTTTTCACTCCATCGATGGCAAATTTTGAAGCAACATCTGGGAACATCCTCTCTGACACTGAAACCACTGAGTTGTTCTCAGGTAAACCTGTCTCAAAGCTGCAGGTTTACCTGAGAACAACTCACAGAAGTCTGCTTGCCCTTAGCACTCAGATGCCCAATTCCCAATGGGGTCTAAACCCAAATAAATCCGTTTTACCCTGTATAAAGCTTATACAGGGTAAACTCATAAATTGTCCGCCCTCTATAACACTGATAGAGAGATATGCACAGCTGTTTGCTCCCCCAGGTATTAATACATACTCTGAGTTAAGTAATAAGTAGAAAGTGATTTTATTAAATACAGATAGTAGGATTTAAGTGATTCCAAGTAGTAACAGACAGAACAAAGTAAGTTACCCAGCAAAATAAAATAAAATACGCAAATCTATGTCTAATTACACTAAATATAGATAAGATCCTCACCAGTTCCAAAATGTTCCCTTTTACAGGCTAATCTTCTTTTAGCCTGGGTCCAGCAATCACTCACACCCCCTGTAGTTACTGTCCTTGGTTCCAATTTCCTTCAAGTACCTTGGGGGGGTGGAGAGGCTCCTTCTTTAGCCAGCTGAAGACAAAATGGAGGGGTCTCCCACGGGTTTAAATAGACTGTCTCTTGTGGGTGGAGACCCCCTCCTCTCCCTCTGTAGAATCCAGTCACAGAATGGAGATTCGGAATCACATGGGCAGGTCACATGCCCATGCATGACTCAGGACTGCAGGTAGCAGCCATTACCCACATGCTGCCTTGAACGTCCTCAGGTAGACTTCTAATGTGGATTGGAGTCTTCCAAGCTCTTTTGTCTGTTAAGTGCCCCCTGACTGAACACCTAATTTGCACATTCCTTTCCCAAGAAGTCATCAAATGTTCTAACTGAGGCCCCTTAGAAATCAAGCAATCATACAGCCAATGTTCATAACTTTGAACACACAAATGGTGCCTGCATACAACTAGGGTGAACATAACCAGTAGATCATACCCTTTACATAGATACGTTACATGGCCTTTGTAGCAAAATTCTGTTCCAGTCATATCATACATACATTTGTGAGCCCCTTTATGGGGTACGCTGTCACAATATGTATACAAATAAGATGAACATCCTCTTTCCAAATGCTTTTGTTGCTCTGTGCATACTTCTAACACTTCCTGTAACAGTTGCCAGTGGAGAACGCAGCTTCTCCAAGCTGAAGTTAATAAAAACACATCTGTGCTCCACAATGACACAGGAGAGGCTGGTCGGCCTTGCAACCATCTCAGTAGAGCATGAGCTGGCCCAGACTGTGGACTTTCAGGAAGCAGTTCAAATCTTTGCAACTAAGAAGGCACGGAAAGCACCACTTTGATTATTCAAACAGATAAAAATGCCAGTGTTTACTATGCAGACAAGAAAAGTTACATTTGCTGTTCAGGCGTTTGAAAGTTAAGTGTTACTTAACATTTTTGAACAAGGCATTTTAAGTTGTTAGTTCTCCTTTATTGGGGTAGGCAGCAGAGCAGTACCATGAGAGGAGTAGAACAGGAAGAAGGCAGAATTTCAAAGTTTTGGCCCAAGCGACGGGGCATGAGGGCGTCATTTGAGCTCTCAGGTGCCAAAATGTTGTGGGCCGGCCCTGGTTTCAACCAGTTTGCCCGGTATTGAAGTGAGGCTTACCAGCCTGTAGTTGCCAGGGTCACCTCTGGAGCCCTTTTTAAAAATTTTCATCACATTAAGACATTAAGATGTATATTGGCCAAGCCACAGCTAAAATGGGGACATAGTAATTTCACATTTTGAAGCGTTTAAACACCAATACGTTGGCTCAGGGGACAAAGGATAGAACTAGGAGACATAAGATAATTTAGGCAGACTCTTAGGGAAAAATCCTACCTGTATATTGAATCCTAACAGTACAGAGCAGAAGTTGAATAGACTGGGGACTTAGGAGACCTTGGTTCTGTTTCCAGTTCTGTTACTGGGCAAGTCCCATTCTCTCTCTGCTTCCGCTCCCACCCTTTGTCTGGATGGACTGTAAATTCTTTGTGGCAGGGATAGTCTCTGTTGGCAGGGGTCTCTAGACACTGCTGTGATCTAAATGAATATTAGCCTGTAAAACAGTCTCCCGAAGGGTGTGGTGGAAGGACCTTTTCCTGAGATATTTAAAGCTAGACTCCACAGCATACTAGAAAATGGTTTGCTTTGGCAGGGAGATGAGATAGATAGCCTATTAAGGTGTTGTTTTTTTCATCTGCTACTTCTATTTTTACAAAACGTAGACAAATAGCTCCATAAAAAGAGAAAGCTGAGCTGGTTTCTCTTCCAGAGTGAATGACCTCAGTAGAGCTATAACTAGCCACTCTCCATCACCACCAACAAGGCCAGTAATACCGATTTGTTTTTAAAAATAATTAGTAGTGTGAAAAATCCAGTGCTAGTTTTAGTGAGAACCCTCTTTCAGCTATGACTACTTTATCTCAGCGAAGAGGATATATTCTGTAGGCACAAAAGATGTAAAGCAAACCGGGTTACATGATGGGACTAGCTTCCTCGCTGTCCCTACATTTGGAGGATCAGAAACCACAGCGAACACATAATTTAACATGGTTGAATCATCACACCAATGTAAGTCACATGAGAACAGAAGATTGTGAAGTGCAGCCTGCAGTTGTCCAGTCCAAAGGAAGTTGTTGTGAATTGTGTTTGTAATCAGAAGTAGAAATGTCACTGCTCTACTTGATTAAAGTCTAGAGCATTTACTAAGGTTTAATGAAAAATGTAAGGCACCTAATGAGAGTGCTCTTCACGGTGCTTCTCTGTGTACTGAACTGGCACTCCTCGCTCACGCACATGACCATGTTTCAGTAGCCATGATCAGGGGTGAAAGTAATTTACATTTCTTACCGGTACAGTCCAATCGCAAGCAACCCATCTCTCCTACATACTTCATGGATCCCTCCCATTGCATGACTTAGATATAGAAAATAAAGCTGCTACTACTAATACTGTCTGTAATAAAACTTTAATATTGGAATAAGCCTGAAAAAATGAAAACTCACTGTCACATTTTTCTCCTTGTCCTCCCTCCTCCTCCAGCCACGCTGCGGACTCCCCCCACCACCACCACCACCACCACCACTCAGCAGGGGCTGCAGCGGCTCCCCTCTAGCTTGCAGCAGGGAGCAGGGGGACTGGCTGAGGGAGAAGCCTGCCCAGGACGCCTGCTGCCTGCATAAGAACAGTTTAAACTCAGCTGTTCCCTCGCGATTCAGCCCCCGGGATTAGGGGCCATTTCTGGCATCCTTGTTAATTTCACTCACAGTTGTTGGTGTGTGTGTGTGTGTGTGTGACCGAGGCAGGGGCAGTTCTTTTCTGCCCCCTGGATGAGGGGATCTCCAATAATAGAACACACAAAAAATACAATCAAAATCAGGAACCATTTCCAAGCCCCTTGCCCCCCGGTCAGTGTAGGAGTCGGACCAACAGCCCCCCTGGGGCAGGATGCCATTAAGCAGCACACATTAAGCAGAAGTTCCTGAGGTGTTAGCCGCAGAAACACTGTCTCCCCCGTCCCCCCACCCCTCAAAAGGGCACCGGTGCCCTCCCCACGGGCTGTGCACCTGGAGAATGCACCCGGCCGCTGCAATGGACAGTACAATGCTTGCACAAGGACAGTAATACATACAGTATGTATGTGTGTGAATGTGTCACAAACAATGCAGCTGCAGCCTGCTGCCAACCAGCAGCCACCCCAGTAACCGGCCCCTGCAGAGAGCCAGCAGGTGCCGCTGGGCTGGGTCTGCCAAGGAGTAAGTAACCAAGGCAAAAACCACAGCCAGCCAGGGGGAGGGGACGGGGGGCAAGGGGCTGTGCTGCACCATGCCCCGCTTTCCCTAGACCCTCCCTATTTCCTAGCAAGTCAGATCTCAAGGATTGTTTAATCTCCCTTCCAGGCACATAAGAGGGTGCAGGGGGCACACCAATGAGTGGCTAGTAGTAGGGGAAGGCAGGGGGAATGAAGGACAACTAGAATAGCCTTCATGAAATATACAAGATACTTAGAGAAAGTTTTGTCAATTTCAGCCTCCGCACTCTGCAGGACACCGACAAAACTAAAAGAGATCTGAGATCGCACCCCTATGTCCTAAGGACATTTCAGGTGTTTAATTCAACATATAAAGAGGGTGGAATGAAAACTACTATTTCTTTCAAAGGAGGCACAATAATTGCCCTGAATAACCAGTTTTCCACTCCAATCCCTTTGTGGTTTTGTCTATCAGGCTATTTGCTTTCCCTGTAAATCTTTAGTTGCTTTAGCAAAATTGCTTTGCCCAAAATAACCCCCCCATCATCATGACACATCTTCCCACCATGTTCTCCCTGTTTTTGTTTTTTAACAGTAACATTTCAAGGAGGATCTGCAAGCAATTTGGACATCACAACCATGATCCTCTGCTGGGGAGGGAATGGGATAGATTTGAACTTGGAAATGATTCCCGATTTTGATTGTATTTTTTGTGTGTTATACTGTTCCAGGGGGCAGAAAAGAACTGCCTCTGTCTTGGTCACACACACACCCCAACAACTGTGAGTGAAATTAACAAGGATACCAGAAACGGCTCCTAATCCCGCGGGCTGAACCGCGAGGGAACAGCTGAGTTTAAACTGTTCTTATGCAGGCGGCAGGCGGCCTGGGCAGGCTTCTCCCTCAGCCAGTCCCCCTGCACGCTAGAGGGGAGCCGCTGCTGAGTGCCAGGCTGGGGGAAAGCGTGGAGCCTGGCCGCGTCCGCAGCCTGGCTGGAGGAGGAGAGGGAGAGAAACAACAAACAAATGTGACAGTGAGTTTTCCCTTTCCAAGCTTTTATTAACACTGAGTTTAAGCCTTTTTTTACCGGTACGCTGTACCGGCCTACTTTCACCTCTGGCCATGACACACTTCACTTTTTTATAGACACTCAAGGCAGATTTCCTGGATTCTATTGGCTAGGTCAGAATTAGTGGCTCTGGTTCTTTGCCTGAGTAGTCGGTCTCTAAAATGTTGCTGTGTAGCTTCTAGGAGAGAATTCAGATGCTACTGCAAGATCCTAGATGGCAGTGCTGCAAAGGGGCCCAGGTCAGTCCATTCACCCTATACTAGGGCAGGATTGCTCTCGCCCCCAGCCAAGATTCCAGCCCTGCAAAGACTTAAGAAAGCAAGTCACTTTACTCATGTGAGTAGTCCTGTTGAAGTCAATGGGGCTACTCACAAGAGTAAAGATATACTTAAGCCTTTGCAGGATCAGAGCCTAACTTACTATTGCACTTTCTCAGGGGGGCAAATGCAAGTGGAAATCAGATGGGGGGGGGGGTGAGGGAAGAAGCATAGTTAGGGCCCTACCAAATTCATGGCTATGAAAAACGCATCACGGACTGTGAAATCTGGTCTTCCCCAATGAAATCTGGTCTTTTGTGTGCTTTTACCCTATACTATACAGATTTCACAGAGGAGACCAGAGTTTCTCAAATTGGGGGCCCTGACCCAAAAGGGAGTTGAAGGGAGGTTGCAAGGTTATTTTAGGGGGGTTGTGGTATTGCCACCCTTACTTCTGCGCTGCCTTCAGAGTTGGGCGGCCGGACAGCAGTGGCTATTGGCCAGGCGCCAGCTCTGCCAGCAGCAGCGCAGAAGTAAGGGTGGCAATACCATATCATGCCATCCTTACTTCTGCCCTGCTGCCTTCAGAGCTCGGTGGCCAGACCATGGTGGCTGCTATCTGAGGGCCCAGCTCTGCCAGCAGCAGCGCAGAAGTAAGGGTGGCAATACCATACCATCCTTACTTCTGTGCTGCTGCTGACAGTGGCTCTGCCTTCAGAGCTGGGCTCCCAGCCAGCAGCCGCCGCTCTCCAGCTGCCCAGCTCTAAAGGCAGCACCGCTGCCAGCAGCGGTGCAGAAGTAAGGGTAGCAGTACCGCAACACCCCCCCATAACCTTGTGACCCCCCCAACTCCTTTTTGGGTCAGCCCCCCTACAATTACAACACTGTGAAATTTCAGATTTAAATAGCTGAAATAATGACATTTACATTTTTAAAAATCCTATGACTGAAATTGGCCAAAATGGACCGTGAATTTGGTCTGTGCTGCATTCCCCAACCCCACCCTCCCTGGGGCAGAGGGAGGGGGTGATTGTGGGGGACATGAGGAGACGGAGTTCAGGGGAGTGGGGCAGCATGAGGAATGGAGGGGGTGCAGGTGTGACTGTGGGGAGCAGGAGGAAATAAATGGGATACAGAGGAGCAGGGGGAGGGCATTAGGAGATGGAGGGGGCAGTGAGAGGAGATGGAGGGGGTCAGAGAGGGAGAATGATGAAGAGTAGGATGCTGTGGGGGGAAAGATGTGGGGCAAGTGAATCCAGGCAGGGAGAGCAGACTGTGGGGGAGCATGGAGAGGGAATGTGAGTGAGGCAGCTGCTAAGCCAGGGAATAGGAGAGGATAAGCAGAGAGCCCTCCGATTGATGTACAAGCAGCTTTCCCTAATGGATAAAAAAAATCAGAGAGCATCCTGACTTTTTTGTTCATCATTATTATTATTATTTTAAATCTGATTATTTTAAGCCAATCATGATTTTGGGGCGTCTGACTGATGAGTCTTGGATGCTAGGGTCTGACAAGCAAAAGACCCAAGAGACATCAGTGCCTTCTGTTTTGAAGAGCTGCTTCTCATGACATTTGTGCCTCTCTTGGGGACACTCACTCCCTTCCCAGCTTCTGGCCCAGACCAAGTAAATCAGGACAAAAGGTCATAACCTCTCCAAATTCAATTTCAAAACTAGGCTTTCCAGCCAAAGGCAGTGGATTCCTGAGCACATTCCTGCATTATATGTTTAAACTCTGAATTGCAATCACAGCACTATTTTGTAAAACACAATAAGTAGATGAAATGCTGGCCATGACCTGCATTGCAGTATGTGAGTCTTTCCTCCAGCGTTCCCAGTGCAATTGAGCTTGAATGCTATGAGCACAGCCCAGGTGGTGTTATCAGGGTTTTCATCGCAGAGGTTTAGGGGAGAGTGGGGAGAACAATTTATTTCTCCAAGAGTATAATCAAGGGGATCCTGTCTTCTTCTGGGCAAGATCTGGTCTGGACTTCTCTCTCCCTCCTTCTGCCAGCTGATTCTTTTGAAAGCCTGTTCTGGCCCTCTCCAGGCAGTGAACGCAGGAGGGAAGATAGTAACTCAGACTACCAATTGCAAGCCAGGAAACAGGTGTTCCCCTTTGCTCTCTCCAAATCCAAGCCTTAGAAGAAGCTGATGCTCTGTGATAGGCTGGGCCAGCTCTTCTCTGCTGGCCCCATGACTTTCTGCTCTCACTTGGGAAGGGACAGGAGCCCCCTGTCCTTCTGGTTGGAAAGATATTCGGCCTGATTCTCCAGTCGCTGACACCTGTGTACGTGAGGATCAGCTCCCTTGACTGCAGTGGAGTTACATCAGTGTAACAACCAGTATGACCAATCCCAGGCATTCACAAATCATGAGTCAGAGCTCTGGAAAATAAGGAGATTGGCTTAAAAATCAGGAGATTTTTAAAATAACAAATGTCAGGTCCTTATTACAGTAAAAGCTGTGTTACTTTACCAACCGGAAAGCTCTAGAAACCAGCATTTCTGATCTTCATTAAAAATCTGGTTGGCGTGGGGCTGGCAGTCTTCCTACCTGGCTCCATGTGGCTACCCGAAAGTGGCGACATGTCCCTGCTGCTCCTAGGCAGAGGAACGGCCACGGGGGCTCTGTGCGCTGCCCCCACCCCGCCCCGAGCACTGGCTCTGCAGCTCCCATTGGCTGGGAACCGTGGCCAATGGGAGCTGCAGGGGTGGCACCTGCGGGCAGAGGCAGTGCGCAGAGCCACCTGGCCACGCCTCCGCCTAGGAGCAGCAGGGACATGTTGCCGCTTCCAGGGAGCCGCCTGAGGTGAGTGCTGACCGCATCCAGCACCCCAAAACCCCTCACGCACCCCAACCCCCTGCCCTGAGCCCCCTCCCAAACCCAAACTCCCTCCCCACTTAGTTAATCGGAATTTTTGACTTACTGGCATTCCCTATTCCCCCAACATGCCAGATAAAACTTTTGCTGATTTTGCCTTCCAGTTTTTGAGTCCTTAGGGGTCACATTTTCAAGCTTTTCTCCACTACCATGAAGACTAGAAACTATCTACTTTTTTAAATTTATTTTAAATGGGAGCTGCGACTTTCATGTACTCACAAGACTCCAGGTGTTGGGGCTCTAAGGAAATATTGCAAGTCTTGTGATAAAATCATGAACGTTAGTAGCATTTAGAAAGAGTGCAAAGGCAATGAGACCCAGGCCCATTCTGAAAGTGAACCAGTGCAATGCTGAGTCTGCAGCCAGGCTGGAGACACTGAGCCTTGTTCCCCATGGCAGTACTCCCACTTTATACTGGGGTACTCCATTGACTGCCCTAGTGAAAGCTGGAGTAACAGTAATGAATCGGGTCCTCTAAAGGTCAAATAGCAACATTCTGCTTCCCCCCCCCACACACACACACACTATAGTCACAAAAGCCTCCCAATGAGCAGAAATGCTGTGGTTCTGTGTGATGAGGGTGTGGAAAGTAGGACACACAGTGGCATTTGGTGGCATGGCAATGCAGGAGAGCTGCCAGTGGACCCATCCCTGCTCAGACCCAAAGATCTGAACCCCCAGCAAGGGGGCACGTAGGCCACACAGTAGTGGCCAGTCAACTGCTTTACACCAACCCACCCTATAGCCAAGGAGAAACGGCCTCTGCTCTGCTGAGGAAGGGGTCAGGAGAATTACCCAGCACTCTCATTAAGAGTGAAGAATTATGTCTCCTGCGTGGGCCCTCTCCCTATGACTGCACAGGGGGCTGTCCATAAATTACCTAACATGTGGTAGATAGATCCTTAATTTTGCATGACAGAGTCTTTGTTTCAGTGTTACAAAGCTTTACAAGGGGGCGAGTGGGTTTTGAAAATCACCAAAAAAAAGTATTATGTAATTTATGGACATCCCTAATTGCCTGGGGTGGCAGATGCCCAGCCGCCTCTCCTGGGTCAGAGGAGGGGAGGTTTTGCTAGCCAGGCTGGCTCTAGTTATAGTGAAGCCTTTAGTGAACCCCCCCCAGGCTTCACTATGAGAAGAGCCCCTCTATTTGAAGGGTGATGACAGTAAATGCCAAGAAGGGTGCAGAATTGGGACACAAAGGGGCGTGACTAGCACACAGGGCTGGAGTCTAGTAAATTCCCTGTCCCAGTGAGATCCGTTAGGCTGTGGGATATTCTGTCCAGGGGCGTTCTGGGCGCCCCATTGTTTGAAAGATATACATAACAATAGAAACAGGCTGCAGGAAGTGGCCATGCGCTGGCAAGCAGCTGATGATCTGAAGAGGCCTTTTCCATCTTTAACTTCTATGGGTCTAAAATGGCTTTTTCCTTTGCAACTTTCAGTGGAGTCAGTATTGCGTAGGGCACAAATATGTTTCTCATCAGTTCTTGGGCTGTGCTCTGCAGACGTGCAGCTGATGGTGTGCTGGCGGAGGTTGGGAGAGTGAGGTTCCCCCAGGAGGAGATTGCTCCTATGAAATGTTCCAGAACTACTGTGCTGGGGGAGCTGTGTATTATATTAATAAAACAAAGCCCTCCCTTAAAAAACCATAATTTATATTGCAAAGTCAAGCATTTATGCAGTCTTAACTCAGCCCCCTGCGTGGGTGCACTATGATATATATGGTCACATTGGCATTCTGTATGGACCAAATTCAGCTTCTGGTATAAACAGGCACAGCTACTGTTGAGGTCAACCAGAAGTGCAACCCCTATGGGAGGTCTGAATTTGGTCCTGACACAATGCCAAACTGGTGATATTACCCTCATTTCACACACCCACTGAATGACCAATTGACATGTGCTGTGTGACTCCCACTGACATCTCCACTGAGTTTGCCCCAGAAACATCAAGCTTTTCTTTCTTTCTCTCTGCCAAATTCTGTTGTCAGTTACAATGTATAAATCCAAAGCAACATCCCAGAAGCCATTGGAGCTACTTCAGATTTATACCAGTGCTACTGGAAGCAGAAACTTGGCCTTGATGTTTTACATACAGTATCATAGAATCATAGAATATCAGGGTTGGAAGGGACCTCAGGAGGTCATCTAGTCCAACCCCCTGCTCAAAGCAGGACCTAATCCCAACTAAATCATCACAGCCAGGGCTTTGTCAAGCCTGACCTTAAAAACCTCTAAGGAAGGAGATTCCACCACCTCCCTAGGTAACCCATTCCAGTGCTTCACCACCCTCCTAGTGAAAAAGTTTTTCCTAATATCCAATCTAAACCTCCCCCACTGCAACTTGAGACCATTACTCCTTGTTCTGTCATCTGGTACCACTGTGAACAGTCTAGATCCATCCTCTTTGGAACCCCCTTTCAGGTAGTTGAAAGCAGCTATCAAATCCCCCCTCATTCTTCTCTTCTGCAGACTAAACAATCCCAGTTCCCTCAGCCTCTCCTCATAACTCATGTGCTCCAGCCCCCTAATCATTTTTGTTGCCCTCCGCTGGACTCTTTCCAATTTTTCCACATCCTTCTTGTAGTGTGGGGCCCAAAACTGGACACAGTACTCCAGGTGAGGCCTCACCAATGTCGAATAGAGGGGAACGATCACGTCCCTCGATCTGCTGGCAATGCCCCTACTTATACAGCCCAAAATGCCGTTAGCCTTCTTGGCAACAAGGGCACACTGTTGACTCATATCCAGCTTCTCGTCCACCGTAACCCCTAGGTCCTTTTCTGCAGAACTGCTGCCTAGCCACTCGGTCCCTAGTCTGTAACAGTGCATGGGATTCTTCCGTCCTAAGTGCAGGACTCTGCACTTGTCCTTGTTGAACCTCATCAGGTTTCTTTTGGCCCAATCCTCTAATTTGTCTAGGTCCCTCTGTATCCTATCCCTACCCTCCAGCGTATCTACCACTCCTCCCAGTTTAGTGTCATCTGCAAATTTGCTGAGAGTGCAGTCCACGCCATCTTCCAGATCATTAATGAAGATATTGAACAAAACCGGCCCCAGGACCGACCCTTGGGGCACTCCACTTGAAACCAGCTGCCAACTAGACATGAAGCCGTTGATCACTACCCGTTGAGCCCGACGATCTAGCCAGCTTTCTATCCACCTTTTTGCTATGCATGAGCCACTCTCCTCTCTCTGCAGCTTCTGGAGGCAGTTTAAAACTGTACCGCAGCTTGTGCTGGCCACGCCCTCTTCTACTGCTTGCCGCCAGGTAAGTTATTCCAAAGCTGTGTGAAACACTAGTTGAGAAAATTTATAACTATAACATCTATATCAAACTCATTAACATGTTGAGCATTGGCCTGGTGTACATAGATACATAGGCCAAATAAAATGCTGACCCTTGACAGAAAGCCATCCAGTATGGGTAGAATTGTGGGAGACGCTGCTAGCAGAAAGGAAAACATCAGCTAAGAAATTTTCCATTCTGTGTCCCAGCGTCTCCCACAATTCTGCTACACCTGGGAAGTAGAGAGCAGTGATCAGGAGTAGTGAGGGACAAGAAAAGGTAAACAAAAGATGAGATAGACCCACTCCTTAAGGATTGTCCAAAAGGCAAGGCCGTTACTGGAGCACCTTCTTGACTAAAGAGGGGTCTGGAGGACAGAAAGTCTGCTTTGTAATGTTTGATAAAGGTGATAAACCACCATGTGGCTGCTCTGCATATCTCTGTGATGAAGGCCCATGCTCACTTGGCCTATGAGGTGGCCCTAGATCTCACAGATTCCTTCTAGAACAGGAGCTCCTGGCACTTTGTAAGCCTCAACAATGCATAATCTGACCCACCTAGCGACAAATAGCCTTGAGACTGAGCCCTTGGCATTTTGGATTAAAGGAGACAAACAGGGTACATGACCGTGTGGATTCTGTGCACTTGAGGTAGAGTTTGTGCTCTTCTAACATCTAAAGTGTGCCACACTTCTGGGATGGCTTTGGGCAGAAGGAAAGAAGGACATTTTCCTATGAGGTATGGAAAGGAGAGTTCACCTTGGGGAGAAATGACTGCAGAGTTCTCAGTGCTCCTTGTCATCATGGAACACTCAATAGGGTTCCTGCATAGATAGGACTGCTAACTCTGGAATTCACCTAGCAGGCATGATGCTGACCAGAAAACAGGTTTTGATGGAGAGATGAAATGCTGACTCAGGATCATCACCTGATCTGGGGAGTGGTGCATCCTTTCAGAAGGAGGCTTGAAGACACCTGATGTGGGATCTTGCCCATGGGGTGATCCCTGTGCATGACGCCAGGAGGCCCAGTAGCTGAAGGCAGTGAGCTATGGTTGGCTTGGTGCACGTACGCAGGACGGAGATGAGATACTGGATCCTCCAGAACCTGTTGAGTGAGAGGTAGGTCTTCGCCAGTGAAGTGCCTATGTCCACTTCCAAGTGTGTTATCAATGGGATCAAGGAACTTTTATTGATGTTTATCACAAAGCTGTGGGCTTGCGGGAGGTCCAGAGTTTGCAATGTGGCGTAGTGCACCGCAGGCTGGGTCGGAGTTCTGATTAGAATGTCATCCAGAAAGAGGTATATGTGAGTCCCCTGCAACCCTAACCCTGGCTATGACCAGCACTGGCTTCTTTGTAAAGACCCTTGGGGCTGACGAGAGACCAAATGGGAGATTTGGTACTGGTAGTGCTCTGTGCCTCAGAAGCCTGCGAATGGGGTTGTGGAGATATGCATCCCCCAGGTCCACTGAGGTTAGGAGATCCCCCTGATGCAGAGATGACACCGCAGAAGGGTCTTCATCTGGAAATTTTGTTTTCTTCATCCACCTGCTGAGCCTTCTGAGATGTAGCATGGCTCTGACTCCTCCTGTGTGCTTCCAAATGATGGAGGGTAGAGTAGAGCCCTGAGAACTTTTCTTCTGAGCGAATTCCTTCTGTCACTCCTGTGTCCAGGAGATAGGAGATTTCATTCCAGAGAAGTTCGCAGTTGGTGGTATTGGTGCAGTTGGGGAAATGGATGAAGAAGGGGTGGGCTGGAGCCTGGAGCTCAAAAGAGTATCCCTGCCTTACTATCTCTCTTACCCATTTGTCGGTGGTTGATATGAACCATTCTTCTGAGAAACGAGAAATACTGTATCCTAGATTTAGTTCTGGGCAGAGGTGTATCCACTCGTTGTCAGGATGGGCTCTTGAGGGTTGCGCGACCCCCTCTGGGCTTTTCACTTGAGGTCTGGCTCCAGACTTTCCATTGGCATATCTGCAATCATTCCTCTGGTACATCTGTGAGGAAGAGGGATGGAAGGAGCATCTCTACCTGAAGGCAGATTTGTACTTGCTCCTGAAAGCACTCAGTGGAGAAGGGAGGGACTGCTTAGATTTAACAGTGTTTTCTGCCACAATCTTATCTAATTTTTCTTCAAAGAGGAGAGATCCTGTGAACTTGGAGGAATACACTGTGACGGGTTCCTCCCAGGGTGCCACCTGGAACTGGGGTACCACTGAGCCCCTCGACCCACCAGCCTGGGCTCCCTGTTACACTGTACTGCTGTGACAAGCTGCAAAGCCCTCTCCAGCCTGCACTTTCGCCAGCATACATACAGATAGGGACACACCCAGCTGCAGTTACACGCAGGCTCTCTGACCAGCCCCTGCCTGGGAAGGCTACAGCTAGGGTAACTACCAGCTCCTCAAGCACGCACACCCTCTGGAGCATAAACCCAAAATTATACCAGCTTGCGCTGCACAGGGAACTGTACAGCGTAAGCTCATAAAATTCACCCCCTCACTCAATGTAGAGAGGAATATGCAACAACCTTTTGCCCCTGAGTTATGATTCCCACACACTGGTTTGGATAAAGCAAAAACAAGTTTATAACTACAAAAGATAGATTTTAAGTGATTATAAGTGATAGCAAACAGAGCAAAGCAGATTACCTAGCAAATAAACAAAAAACACAAACTAAGTAACATACGAAACAGATCGGATATGAATAGCAGATTCTCACCCTAAGTGATGATACAAGCAGGCTGCAGATTCTTAAGGGACAAGCTGAACTTGCTTACAGCTTGGAATCCCCAAGTGTTCCATTTACAGGCTAAAAATCCCTTTAGCCTGGGTCCAGCACTTCCCCCTGTTCAGTCTTTGTTCCTCAGGTGTTTCCAGGAGTCTTGTGTGGGGAGCGTAGAACACCAGATGATGTCACTCCCTGCCTTATATAGCTTTTGCATATGGCAGGAACCCTTTGTTTCAAAGCTTGGTTCCCAGACCAGTCTGTGGAAAAACACTGACATCTCAAGATTGAGTCTAGAGACATGTGGTCTCATCACATGTCCTTGTAGAGTCATAGCAGCCATCACTCATAGGCTGTTTGGAGCATTCACAGGAAGGCTCCCAGGTGGAAGATAAGCTTCTCCCAAGGCCTGTTGTTCTTTCTAATGGCTCATTGCCCTGAATAGGCCCTTCCCAACCAGCTATCTAGACTGAAAACATCTTGTCTAGTGGTGTTACCCAGGTGTAACTACATTGAAATACAGATACATAGTCAATATTTATAACTTCAGATACAAAAATGATACATGGATACAAATAGGATAATCATATTCAGCAAATCATAATTTTTCCAATGACATCTTATGACTTATCTTTCATAAAATACATCATAATTATGCCATAATCATATCATAATAATATCACTGCGAAGAAGGGGTGCAGTGTCACACACACTACTTGCTTGGAGTGTCTACCTTCCAGGGACGGAAACCATACATGTCATGGCCCTGACTGAAAACATCATAGTGTCCATTGAAGCATTAACCAGAAATGCTGTTGCCAGGGAAATTTCTTGAGACTGGAGCAGAAGTCGGGGTAATCACTGTCTTTCAGGGCCGGAGGTCTTCTAATCAAGACGTGAAGCTCTCACAAAACATGGAGCTGTGAGAGATGCTCTAAGAGTAGCCATGGGTGCCTTGAAGCCTCTTCTAAGGGTGGCCTCCACTTTCCTATCTGTGTGGTCCTTAGGAAAGAATTCCTTTTCAGCTGTAATAACCACATCCCTTGCTAAAGATGCTACTGTGACAGAATTTTTTGGCTCTTTGCAGCTTGTAAAATTTAAGGTCATGGCTGTTAAAGTGCTTACGCATCAGGTTTATCCTGCTCCTCTCTAATCACATCCTCAAAGGAGGAGTACTGGGGAATCACAGGCTCAGGAGAGGATTTGGAGAGGAGGTATTTTACTCTGAGGCTTGTCCTCAGGAGCCTGCTCAGGTTGGATCTGTATCGTGAGCATAACCATTTTGCACATGCTCTCAAACTTCCCAGGTGAGAAAAAAATATTGCTGCCAGCAGGAGCCATGTTACAGCTTTGAACCACCTCCAAAAGCTGCAGAAAGGGAGAGCAGCCAATAGCAGAATGGTGGGAGACACTGGGCTGTAGAAAAATACTTTGTTGGAAGAAAATGACAATGGACTTGGTAAGAACACATCCAAAATCTGCTCCACGTTCATCGTGACAGGAGAACAGCAGAATACCAGAGAAGATAAGATGTCTAGAGGGTGTGGCAGAGCTCCGACCTTGTCCCCGTGGGTCCCGCGCTTCCAGATGGTTTATGCTAGCCTCAGAGGCTCACTGCGACCCTCCATGTAGCCCTTCTCTCTCTAGGGCCAGGGTACAGTCTACTGAGCCCTTTTCATCACAAGCCAGCAAGGAGGTTGGTGAGAGAACTCCCACAGTCTCTGTTGTCCCTACGGCTTATGCAAGAACAGTTTAGCTTCCTGTCCTGACAGGGGCCTGTCTTCCCCTCCCAGGAGGTGTTTCTGTAGTGGCGGGTCGGGGGGAACCCACCCTCTACTCCGGGTTCCAGCCCTGGGATCCTAATGGCAGCAGCTGTTGGCAGCCGACCTTTCACTGTCATAGCCACTTCCCCACAGCTCCCCCGCTTCTCTCTCTTAACACCTTCTTCACCCTTACCTTAGGGCTCCCTTTCCCATGGTTTGAGGGTGTCTTTATTACCCAGCCCTTCAGCCGTACTTTCTCTCCCCTGGCTCTCTTTGGCCTGACTGGAGTGAGCCCTTTTATAGTATTAGAGTCAGGTGTTCACATTAGCTTAACAGCCTCACCTGACTCTTTGCAGGCTAATTGGAGTCAGGTGTTCTCATTAGCCTGGAGCAGCCCCTGCTCCAGTCAGTCAGGGAACAGAAAACTGCTTATCCAGTGACCAGTATATCTGCCTTCTACTACTCTGCTGTACCCAACTGGCCTGGATCTATCACAAGGGGTAACAAGGGAATCTAGGGTTAGAATAGTATATATTAAAAACACGAACAAAAGCTATAAACCCTCCTGCTTCAGGACATCAACCAGCCTCTAGCTAATGAAGCCCAGGAGGAAATGTTCCCTGGGTAGAGGCTAGCCCATATCTGTCCACTAGGGCTTCTTCCACAGAAGCCTCTGGTCACTGTCGGAGACAGAATATGAGACTAGATGGATCCGGGCCTGGCAATTCCAATGTCCCTACAAGAAACAACTTGATTTGATTTGTGTAGATTACAGTTACTGTGCCTCTGTCTTCTAAGGAAGAGATACAAATAACCCTCTGAGATGCAGCCTTTAAAGCTTTAATTGAGTGGAAATAAATGTGACGCATTCGTTTGGATTTCGTTTTCTAGTTCAAGAAATTAATAGCATGTTTGCAGTGCAGTCCTACAAAAAAAAGAGATTAAACAAAGCCCATTCTTCTCCTTCCTGGAATACTGCTTGTGTCTAATACACTGCCAAGCCTGAGGGTCAGCATTTAGGGCCAGATTTTCTAAACAATTCAGTACTTAACGGCTCCCATCTAGGCACGTAAATGACATGACCAGATCTTCAAAAGGGCCCAGGCACCCAGCAGCTCTCATTGAGAATAGTCTGGCCACTTTCTTTACTGCCTACATGGGAGCTGAGCTCATTTGGAAAGCTAGCCCTCCCTGCCCTGCTCTCACTCACACTGGCCTGTGTTCCCTCCCCACACACCCTTCTCTTTCTCACTCATGTGCGCACACGCACATTTGCTAGCTTATGCCAAAACAAAGGGCCAGACCTGTGGGGAAAGGCAGCAGTTGGAAGTTTGCTGGCGGGATAATTTACCAGACCATTTCTTTTTTACACTTTGGTTGAGATACTCGTCGTGTAATAGCCTGATGGCCTAGCATGGGTTAATGACTGCACTGGACACCTGTGATGTAGGGAAATATCATTGCCATATTAGAGATGTCGAAAGTGAGGCACAGAGCAAGGTAGTAACTTGCCTCGGGTCACACAGGAAGTGTGCAGCAGAGCTGAGAACACATACAGCCTGCTAAGAGCATGGGGGGGGGGGGAGAAGAGATACCTAGGACATTTTGCATCCATTGAACCCCTCTACCCCACTCCTGGCTCCCAGTCTCCCACTGGCTCCCAGCCCCAGACTCCTTGCCCAGCCAGTCCAAGCCCCCCCGCAACTCCAAGGCCTAGTTTTCCTCTCCCCTTCCCCTCAAGCCCCAACTCCACCACCAAAGGCTCTGTCACAATCTCCTTCCCCCACCCCCAATCACCTGCCCTGTAACTCTGGGTGCCTTACAATGTTCTGGTGCTGTAGCTCCCTTGTCTGGATACTCCCAGCCAGCATCTGAGCATGCACTGAGTGTCTGTGTGATAAGCAACCCTGGACCAGCACTGACCACCCTGACTCCAGTGGCCTGCTTGTTACATCCCTGCCACACTCTGATTTCCACCAGCCTTGGTTACACCTGGCAAGGTCACCCCAGCACCCCCAGTCCCAAATTTTCCCAAAACCATGTGCTCTGCAATGTCCAGCCCTCTCCTGGACCAGTCAGAGGAATAATAAGGTTTGTTTGCTCCTCTAAAGAGACCAACTCCACAGCTTGTCACATTAACTGGTGTTAACTATCGCTTCAGTTCAAACACAGCATTGGCTTGGTTCAGATTAAAAGTAAAGCCAATTTATTAACAAAAGGAGGTGGGATTTGAAGTGAGTTCAGGTACAAAGGATAGCATTAGAAATGTTGACAAGCAAATTAAAGTGAAAAACACTTTCTAGAGGCAAAGATTTAACAAAACTACAGTCTTGATTCAAGGTAAGATTCTTACCACACTTCCTTCCAGCAAGATGGCTGACCACCACCTTGGTCAGGATCTCCCACCAAGTCCAAAGTGTTCATTTCCTTTGTATTTTTAGGTGAAAGATCCCTTGGGGTTCTTTGCCCCTCTCTTTAGAGTCCAGTGAACCATTGAAATGAATTCTTTTGAAGGCTACCCCCAGGGTTGCCAGGCGTCCAGTTTTCGACCAGAACGCTCGGTCGAAAAGGGACGCTGGCAGCTCCGGTCAGCACTGCCGACTAGGCCGTTAAAAGTCCGGTCGGCAGTGTTGTGGATCTAAGGCAGGCTAGTCCCTACCTGTCCTGTGACCACGCTGCACCCCGGAAGCGGACAGCAGGTTCAGGAACCGTGGCCAATGGGAGCTGGGGGGCAATGCCTGTGGGTGAGAGCAGCGCACAGAGCCTCCTGGCTCCCTTCCCTCCCGCCCAGCCTAGGAGCTGGACCTGCTGGCTGCTTCCAGGGCGCAGCATGGAGCCAGGACAGGCAGGGAGCCTGCCTTAGCCCTGCTGCGCCGCTGACTGGGAGCTGCCCGAGGTAAGTCTGCGCCCACGCCCCTGCCCCAGCCCTGAGCACCCCCGAAACCCAGAGCCCCCTCTTACATCCCAAACCCCTCATCCCTAGCCCTACCCCAGAGCCTGCACCCCCAGCTGGAGCTCTCACCCCCTCACTCACCCCAACTCCCTGCCCCAGCCCGGAGCCCCCTCCCACACCCTGAACCCCTCATTTCTGTCCCCACCCTGGAGCTTTCACCCCCAGTTCGAGCTCTCACCCCCTCCTGCATCCCTGCCCCAGCCCGGTGAAAGTGAGTGAGGGTGGGGGAGCGCAAGCCAACAAGGAAGGGGGAATGTAGTGAGTGGGGGTGGGGCCTCAGGGAAGGGGTGGGGCTAGGGTGTTCAGTTTTGTGTGTTTAGAAAGTTGGCAACCCTACTCCCCCCTATAGCAGAGGTCAGCAACCTTTCAGAAGTGGTGTGCTGAGTCTTCATTTATTCACTCTAATTTAAGGTTTCGCGTGCCAGTAATACATTTTAATGTTTTAGAAGGTCTCTTTCTATAAGTCTATAATATATAACTAAACTATTGTTGTATGTAAAGTAAATAAGGTTTTTAAAATGTTTAAGAAGCTTAATTTAAAATTAAATTAAAATGCAGAGCCCCCCGGACCGGTGGCCAGGACCCGGGCAGTGTGAGTGCCACTGAAAATCAGCTCGTGTGCCACCTTTGGCACGCGTGCCATAGGTTGCCTGCTCCTGCCCTATAGTAAAGTTCTTTCAAGCTGTGAGAAAGGCGATTCCCTGGTGTTTGCTAAAATCCAGATTGATTTGTTCCTGCAGTCTCCTCCCCCTGCCGTGATACTGAGTGGTTATCTCCTCCCCTTGTTAGCTTGATGGTTTTGTTTCCTCTTATGTAAATGGATTCCCGTGATACCTTGGAAGTACCTTCAAGATAGCTGAACCCCATTCCTTTGTCTAGGATGGGGTAATTTCAGCCCTGCCTGGCAGACGCATTTTAAGAACATAATTCCCAGTACATTTGTAATTTTGAATTTGACCTCAATACCCACACTTCGCAATAATATTAATGATCAGTATGTTATTAGATTTCTATTGGTATCTTACATGATACCTTTTAGACACCGGTTATGACATTAATGAGTTGGGGTACACTGAACTGGTCAGACCAGCTGAAACTCCCTATCAGGGAGCCCCTTGCCCTCTTGCATTGGGATGCTGTTTGGATCACACACACCCAGTCCAGCTCTTGTCCCTTCACCATTCAAATCAGGCAGCTTCCTCCTCCTCACTGCCTGGGCACCAGTGGAGGGGTCACTGAGAACATTGGAGAGTCAGGCTCCCTGCTCTCAGTTCCATTTCTTGGAACCCAGCACAGCCCAGAGCAGCTGGAAGCTGCAATTGCAGAGAAAGTCCTTCTCAGCCCCCTGTGTCCCCAGGCTGGAGCATGCTCAGTGTGGACAGAATCTAAGAAGGTTTTAGATGGTAAACTCTAGCAAGTCTCTACTGAGCATGTGAAAACTGTAATTTTTCCAAGGCTTATAACTTGGCCAAATTTTCATGGGGGTGGCAAAGGGCCTGACACAAAGGCCACTCCCCTGCCAAATTTCAAGCCCCTGTTCCAAAGCATAGAGGTGTTAGAGCCTCTCAATGAAAATGTCACCTGAAATTTTTAAATGTGGGTAAATCAACATATTTTCCCCTATTTTGGTTCTTAGAAGCAGCTGAACCATTTTGGCTGAAATTTTCCAAACTAATTCAGCCTGAGGCAAACACCCAGTCTGGAAAATTTCAGCCCAAACAGTTCAAATTTGGCAAAGTCATAAGCAACTGAAAACAGAGTCTTATAATGGGAAGTTTTGGGCAACCTTAATTGGGTGGAGCTACCAAACCTGCCTATAATAGTATTAGAGAATCCTGGCACTGAAAAACTACTGAATGTAACTGGGTACAAACAAGAAGCAGGAAACCAGACATCAAGTTGGAGTCACCCGTTTTAAAGGATTTATCTCTTTTCAGGGCCTTCCATTGTGACTCCCCCTAAGGAAATCTGGAATGTCACTGGAGCAAAGATTTACCTGAGTTGTGAAGTCATGGGCATTCCAACCCCAGTGCTCACTTGGAATAAGGTCAGTGGCACGGGATCTGTTTTTCATGGGTAGCATGGATTATGCCATGTTTATTTACTATAGTACAATATTCTTCACCCCTTGGGGGAGATGGCAGAGGAGCAGAGAGAACTAGTCCATAAAAAGAAAGGCAATTTACAGCAAGCTCTGCACTGCTTTTAAAGTGGCAAGAAAGAAGGGCAGTCCCATTTGTGCAAGGATGAGAAAAATACCGAATGCGTTACCAAATCCAACACCACCTGTGAACTGTAGCACTTTCAAAAGGGTAGCTAAGACCGTTAGACAGCAATTGCAAGACAACGGCTACAGCAAACCCACCAGCAGAAGAGCATGTTTACAGTGAGTTTCTCTGGTCAATGCAAAAAAAAAAGAGAACATCTTTATTTCCCATTCCCACTCCCCAATCTGGATTTATTTAATTCCTCCCTCTGCCCCCCAAAACCAATATTTTTTTCTTTTGCACTTTTGTTTATGCTGATAAGAGAAACACAATTATGCTTTGCCATATTAAAGACTGGTGTTAAGGGTAGCTAAAGAATGCTTCCCCAAACAGATTTTTGCCCCAGAAACCTAAGTGGCCCCCTCAAGGATTGAACTCACAACCCTGGGTTTAGCAGGCCAATGCTCCAACCAACCAAACCAACCCACCCCATTCCATCGACTTAAAGGGCTCTTAAAATCGACTTCTGTACTCCTCCCCGACAAAATCGACTTTGCTGGGTCGAATTAGTGCGGACGCAAATCGACGGTATTGGCCTCCGGGAGCTATCCCAGAGTGCTCTATTGTGACCGCTCTGGACAGCACTTTGAACTCCGATGCACTAGCCAGGTACACAGAAAAAGCCCCAGGAACTTTTGAATTTCATTTCCTGTTTGGTCAGCATGGCGAACTCAGCAGCACAGGTGACCATGCAGTCCCCCCAGAATCGTAGAGCGTAGAATGTTTCTACGCTCCCCCTATCATCTCCGTCCCTGAGGTTATTGCAGATTAGAAGGCGAAAAAACCGCACTCGCAATGACATGTTTTCCGAGCTCATGCAGTCCTCCCGCACTGATAGGGCACAGCTTAATGCATGGAGGCATTCAGTGGCAGAGGCCAGGAAAGAATTAAGTGAGCGCGAAGAGCGGAGGCAGGATGCTGAGGCTAATGGGGGAGCAAATGGACATGCTGAAGTGTCTGTTGGGGGAGCAAACGGACATGATGAAGCATGTGTTGGAGCTGCAGGAAAGCCAACAAGAGCATAGAGCCACTGCATCCACTGTATAACCTCCTACCCTCCTCCCCATGTTCCATAGCCTCCTCACCCAGATGCCCAAGAACGCAGGTGGGAGGCTCCGGGCACCCAGCCACTCCACTCCAGAGGATGGCCCAAGCAACAGCAGGCTGTCATTCAAACAGTTTGATTCGTAGTGTGGCTACAATAAAGAATGTGGCCTTGTCCTTCCCTCCTCCCCCACCCCACCCGGGCTACCTTGTCCGTTATCTAATTTTTTTTTAAATTATTAAAGAAAGAATGCATGGTTTCAAAACAATAGCTACTTTATTTCGAAGGGGGGAGGGTGGTTGGCTTACAGGGAACTAAAATCAACAAAGGGGGCAGGTTTGCATCAAGGAGAAACACACAACTGTCACACCGAAGCCTGGCCAGTCATGAAACTGGTTTTCAAAGCCTCTCTGATGCGCAGCGCACCTAGCTGTGCTCTTCTAATCGCCCTGGTGTCTGGCTGCTCATATTCAGATGCCAGGCGATTTGCCTCAACCTCCCACCCCGCCATAAACGTCTCCCCCTTACTCTCACAGATATTATGGAGCACACAGCAAGCAGCAATAACAATGGGAATGCTGGTTGCGCTGAGGTCTGACCAACAGCGCCAGCGCGCTTTTAAACATCCAAAGGCACATTCTACCACCATTCTGCACTTGCTCAGCCTATAGTTGAACTGCTCCTTACTACTGTCCAGGCTTCATGAATGGATGCCCCGAGCAGGAGAGCAGAGTTGCAGCAGAAGCAGTGGATGAGGACGGTTAACAGTCCAACTGCACCATCTGCTGCCAGCAGCAGCCAGGAGGACCAGAACGGATCCCCCAAGCTCATCACTGGGGAGCAGGAGAGCAGAGTTGCAGCGGAAGCGGTGGAGCCGTACACCACGCCCTGGAGGTTGCTAGGAGCTGGGCAGGGAAGATGTTCCCAGAACCCCTGGCCAAGCTACATGTCCGACGAGGACGGGTACCAGTCCTACTGCACCGTCTGCTGCAAAGGCAAGGAGCTGCTGCTGTGTAGCAATGCCAGCTGCTGCAGGTGCTTCTGTGTCGAATGCTTGGAGGTCCGGGTAGGGCAAGGTACCTCGGCCAAGGCAAAAGAGCAAGAGCCCTGGAGCTGTTACATGTGTCAACCACAGAAGTGCTATGGGGTGTTACAGCGCCAACCGGACTGGAATGTACGGCTGCAAGACTTCTTCACCAGCGACAAAGGACAGGAATATGATGCACCTAAAATCTAAAAAGGCCCACACATTTCCCAGAGTCACTACCCTTGATAACAGAACGTCAATGATTGCATTGGCTACTTGGATCATAGCAGCCCCCACAGTAGACTTGCCCACAACAGCAGAGGTGATGGTGAGCTGAGCGGGCTTCCTGCTTGCCGTGCTATGGCGTCTGCACGGGTAACCCAGGAAAAAAGGCGTGAAACGATTGTCTGCCGTTGCTTTCACAGAGGGAGGGGTGACTGACGACATGTACCCAAAACCTCTCGCGACAATGTTTTTTCCCCATCAGGTATTGGGAGCTTAATCCAGAATTCCAATGGGCAGCGGAGACTGCGGGAACTGTGGGATAGCTACCCACAGTGCACCCCTCCACCGACTTAATGCGCTTAGTTGTGACATACGCAATACGACTTCTATAAAATCGACCTAATTTCGTAGTGTAGACATACCCTAAGCTAGAAAGTTGTACAGCGTTAACTACTATAGACTCCCTCACTGGTAGGGACGCAGTTATACTGGTATAGAGGTGCTTTAACAGGTATAGCCATGCATCCACACTATGGCTTTTACTGGTAAAAAAATCACACCCTTACTCAAACTAGTTACACCAGTAAAACTTTCACGTGTAGTCTGCAGGCCACAGTCTGTCGTTGGCCTGGCCTGCATACCGATTCTGTACCAGTATAACTGTCAGTTAGAGGTGTGATTTTTTTGTTTTATCAGTAGTGTTATACCAGTACAAACCTCCCCATCAGGATGCAGATACTGGTATAGCTCATTCTCTTTCCCTATAGGAATAGCCATAGTGGTAGGAACATCTTTAAATTAGTATAACCACGCCAACTGTATGGGCCTAGTTAAACCCAGACAGCTTTTGTGTGTAGACAAGGCTTTAGGGGTTTTGGGGCTTAGGTATTGTAGGTATTTACGATGGCAATCTCGTCAAACTACTGACAACTTGACTCTTAATATTCCTGCTCAGATAATAAGGGGACAATATGGTGTCCAAAGGCTGGAGCTCCTGCCTGGAGACCGCGACAACTTAGCTATCCAGACCCGTGGCGGCCCTGAGAAACATGAAGTGACTGGCTGGGTATTGGTAAGTACTTGTGCACATTCACATACAATTCTGATAACTTATCAGCAAGATCCAAGTTTCTATGCATAATACTGGGAAATTACAATGGAGTAGGTGCAGTATTTTTCTTGGTGTTGAAAATAGTCCATGTGAATTTGAAGTTAAAAAGCAGTGACATGCATGACAAGGAGTAAGATTAAATGCATTCAGTTGGCCCAGTTCTTTGCTTTTATCTTTTGTAGTTATTTACACCCATGCAAAATGTGTGTGAAAACAATGAGGAAGAGCAGGATGTTTAAAAGCTTTCAGGAATAGGACCAGACTGAAATGACAGACCACCTTTCCTTCTGCACTGTCTGTAAAATACTGCGATCAACAGGTGCAGCACAGCAGGTAGCTAGGACAGGGATTGCTAGCACTGGAGACCAGTTATCTTCGGTGAAGGTCACATGGGAGTGGAATTCTCCACAGATCAGGGCACTACTGTCCTACCTTTTGTGGAGCATAGTGCAAGACTGAGCACTCTCATAACTTCGTATGAGCCCCACAAACCCAAGCTAGAATCAGCCTGGCCTCTCTAAAGCACTGCTTATATTTTGTACCTGTCTTGCTGGGGTACTCTTTCCAATCAAGTCTGTACAGCTCAAGAGACTCTTCCCTATAGTTACAAGCTGACCAGATGAGATGCCCTCCTCAAAGAACTCGGAACTGCTAGGTAGACATTTACTTGAGAGGAAAGAGGCAGAGACCTTTACTTCCACTTCATTCCATGTCCTACAGCTCAGACTGAGGATTGCTACGTGAACATGGCAGGACTAGTCTGTCCTGGAGTTCATAGAAAACCCTCGCTCTTAGCATCTCTGACCTGTGTCCTCAAGGAATGTGAACTCTCAGGAATCTGCATCCCAGACATTTAAAACTTGAAGTTAAAAGGTTGTTTGTTTGTTTTTAAAACTGTTCTCAGATAGGGAGTTACTCAAGTGGGAGTGTGACAACTGAAGCAGCATCCTAGGGCCTGAGCTGTAATGCATGGAAATGGATTGGAGAAGGGAAAGAGCAGCAGCAGGGAAGCCAGCGGAGAGGATGGCACAATAGGTCAGGGATGACAGATTTACTTTGCACGTAGATAAGCTTTGGCAATAACAGACCACACTGTGCAATCTCTTCAGCTGCCAAAGGAGGTGGTGGCTGGGGAATGGAACTCAAAGGCATTAGCTTACACTGTACGCCAAAACAGAGGTGGAAGCTTGGGCAGAGAAAGCTTTGGAGCAGGGCAAATACGCTACTGAGCCAACAGAAATATGATGAAGCACCTTCCCGGAGAGGAGCATTAGGGCTACCGCTTTTTCCTGCCTCCCTCTCCATGACAGCAGGAAGTTCTAAAACATCACAGACACAAACCTAAGCAAATGCAAAAAAGGTTTGAAGTCTGGCTAAAGCAAATCCTGATGTGGAAGACAGAGTGAAATTAGGAGTGGATTGATTCACTGAGCGCCAGGACAGGTACCAGAGTGCTTGCTGTAGTGTAGTTGGATACTGCCACCTATCTGATTTGGGAACCAGGGCAAACCACTACTGACCAAGTCAGGCTGACTGAAGCCACTGCTGGCCCTTCGGCTCAGTTGAAAGAAGTCAGGATTGAGTTTTGTGCTCTTTGCTAATAAGGAATAAATTCTCATTATTTTTAAAAGTTCAGTTTATGATGCAATTTTTTTAAACAAACTATTGCATGTTCAGAAGAACATGAGCATTTTCCATACTGCTGACCAAGGGAATATTCTGAACATGTGCAGTCTCCAACTGTTAATTCCCACTCAATCAGTTACCTGTATTGAGTCTGTTACTAGTGCTATTGTTTACTGGCTGTTATACAACCCAACAGTAACACAAAGTAACTTGAGAACAAATCCTCTGTAGTAAACAAGGATACATGCTGCTTGTTTTCAGATATCTCCTTTGAGTAAAGAGGATGCTGGAGAGTACGAGTGTCATGCCTCAAACTCCAAAGGAGAGGCTACAGCCTCTGCACGAATTACTGTTGTCAATGCCTTACATGAAATACCCATAACTAAAGGTAGGTAATATGTGCAAAGTTTTAACACTGTTATATATGTGCAAAGATTTTTTTTTTTTAAATGGAGTTTATGCCCTTTGGTTGTTTAGGATATAAGAGAACAACCTGAAAAGTTGCATTTAAAACTGTTAGAAATATCAGCAAGCTACAGCTAGTGTCAAACCCAGTCTTTCTGGTTTTGGTGAAGCACTCATGGAGGTCTCTTGTGTAAGAGCTCACAAATAGCTGAGAATTGGGTTGTTGCATCTTTATTAAATACATGTTTTTTCCAAAATGTGTGTTAGGTATAGGTGGTTAACTAGGTAAAGGTTAAAACCTCTGACTAAAAATCCCTTCTGTTCCAAATAGCTCAGCTTTCAGGCTATGGTGGTGATTTCATTGGTTCTCCAGCCACCATGTTATCTGAAAAGACCTGAATTTCAAATTGTATAAAAGGCTTTAAAAACACTTCCAAAAACGGCAGGACTATTTTGCCAATATATGTAGTCCTAATAGCCTTGATCTTCTTCTATCCTAGCACCCATTATCACACACATTTATAGGTTAGTGTATGTAATCTATTCATTTAGGTTCTAGACTTCTGCTCTTTTAAATTACATCTGAATAGCTGGAAGATGTTTAAAAAAAAAAAATCAAATATTGTCCAGCAGTAAAGCAAGAGTATAAAATGAATCCCACCACGAATTGGGTCAAGTCAGACACAAACATAATTAAGTTATGCCCTTTGCTAAAGGTGCTTGGTTTTGGCCATATTATACCTCTTTTTAGAAATCCATTATCACAAATGCAGGGGATCCATGCAGCCAATGATTTAGCTTTTTAAAGGACAACTGAAAACTGTCCAAAAACAGGTCAGGGAAGTGATAGGCTTTTGCTGTTTGTTAATGGCAATGCTAGTACTAGAATGCAGCATGGTACAGACTTGATTGTACACCATAGCCACACAGATACATATAAGGAGAAATAAAAGTATGCCACAAATTATTGCAGCTCCTTCTCACCTTTAGGAAATGGCACGGAGTTAAGAAAAGTGTTGATGCAACAAAAATGAATTTCCTCCAAAATTAATTTTTGTTGCATCAAAGTTTGACATATGCTTTAGCTAAGCAATAAGTGAAGGTGCAGACAGTCTATAAAAGGAGTGTACCTCAAGGCTGTTAAAGGGGCATTGTGATAGGGCGACCCTGCTTCGAGTGCCATCCAGTGCATGACAGTTGTGCCAAGCCTGGTTCCCTTTTGCTCACCCGAAGGTACATTGTCTGAGTTCAATTTATTCATCTACACTAGTGCCATAGTTCCTCAAAAGCCTGGTTGTAAAGCAGTAAAAATACATAGTATGTTTTTCCATTCCCCTCTCACCTATCCAAGAGTCTCCATCAGCACTGTGTTCTCAGTTCCTTATGCCTCGATTCAGGACCCTGGTCTCTAGACCTCTCTGCTCCCATAGCGCTTCATGGAGAGGGTTCTCCCTCAGACAGCGTTCCACTCCCAGTCCTCCCTGCCTGCCCCTCCTGCTTCCCTTCACCAAGCTCAATCTCCCCCTTTTTTCTAGAGGCCACTGCCCAAGCCTTCGGCTCATTAGGAGTTCTTGCTTTGGTCAGTTCCCACCAGCAGTTCCAGCTCTCATCCACATACAGCTGTCACTTCTGGGGCTCCTGAAGCAGCATGCCAGCTCTGACTTGCTGTCTGACTGTCTCAGGCATGAAGTCATCAGATGGTATCTCAGATCCATCAGTAATAAGTACAGTCTAAATGTCTATGTAGTTAGCCAACTACTGACAATGGACATGTTCCAATGACCTTAGTGCAAGGTCCCAATTCCATTACCCTAAGCTATCCAGTTCCCTCAGAAGAAAGAAAAAGAGGAAAGGTCTGATTGACTTAAATGTGGATAATGAAGAACAAACAAAATTCACTCCATTGATATTGGAGTATCTGTAGTGTTACCCTCTTGTAATTATGAACCTGCATCCCTTTTTGTTTTTGTCCCAGATGATGGTGCAGAGCTGTGACGTGAGGACTATATCATTTATGCACAGTTTAAGTTAGTATTTTGGAAAGCTGCAGCCACTGACTTCTAGGCTAGAGCCTGACAATCAGTTCCTTATCTGACTCATTCTTCCTTTTAGTAATGTTTTGCTTACATGCTTTTGGCAGACATACAAATAAATGTAATTCACATTTGACTACAAATCTTTATTTCTATTTACAAAAAGTAAGCTCAAGATCATTTAAAATAAAGTGTTCAGATGCAAAACATAAGTTGATGTAAATGACACATGCAACATTCTGCATTCAAAATCTTTTTAAATGGAACACTAGAACCAGAGCAAGCATATACGTAAAGTCAGAACTAAAGCAAAGCCTTTTAAAGGCTAAACACTCATCATACGAGGTGCAATACTCATGGACATCAGCTCTTGAAAGAGGAGTTTACAGGCATATGGCATTCGCACCAAGGAAATCTGAAAAGGAGGTAAGAAAATTTAGTACATGGTATCTTTTTAAAGATTAATTTCACTCTCCCTACCAAGTAAATAGTAACATCTTGGTACCAAAATTACGAGGCTATTTTTTTTTGGTCTAGTGCTTCATATGAAGTTATATTTTTGTTAGCCTTTTAGGGCAAGTCTTTACAGTTCATCTTGAAGGGATGACTGATCACACTCCATCCAGGGTGGCATTACTTTACTCAATAGTGTTGATATGTTTGTCTACGGGTCCAGATCAACACAACACTCAGTTGGTAGAGCATCAGGCTCTTAATCTGAAGGTCCAGGGTTTGAGCCCCTGTCCAGGCACTCCGCTTTATGGGCTCCAGTGGCGCAATTAGTGCACAGTACTTATAGAGCAGTGCTGCATGGAGTGATGCTGAGGTTGTGAGTTCAAGCCTCACCTGGAGCATCGAGGGGGGGAGATAACTCAGTGCTTTGAGCATTAGCCTGCTAAACCCAGGGTTGTGCGTTCAATCCTTGAGGGGGCCATTTAGGGATCTGAGGCAAAAATCTGTCAGGGACAGTACTTGGTCCTGCTGTGAAGGCAGGGGACTGGACTCAATGACCTTTCAAGGTGCCTTCCAGTTCTATGAGATAGTGTTTAATATAGAGCTATACCTATTTATCATTTATCATTTTAATACAGTAGACATGTCCTTCAGTGGTCAAAATCTGTAGATAAAAGATCCATCTTTTGCTCCTATTGGTCAAGATATTTTATTTGTGCATATTAACTATTACCAGACAATTAAGCTCCTTAGAGGTTGAAGGAGTAACCGAGTTATGGTAGAGAAAAAAAAACAATCCTGTTTACAGTTTATACTTGAATATAAACTTCCATATTAATTCAAAACCTGTGATTTCCCTCCCCCAGCACCTCAACTATGTGACATTTAAGTTTATTCCTCTCCCAACCAAAACATAATATTCTGAAGAGTTAGAGTAGTGGCAAAGCCATGAAATCAATCCATGAGTTTTACAGCATCAGTTTTTTCCCCAAAAGTTAAAAGATTTAATGTTCACTTTTAGTTAAGTCCTCTGAAAACCCAGTAGTATAAAATACATAAGTGAAATTTCCTGCCAAATGACACAGCCAGAACTCTGGCAATTATAGTGAAACATATGAGTGAACTCTGACACTTACTATATAACAAGTGTTTTGTTTTTTTCTAACTATTGGGTTAATTTTTGTGTTTCTTTTACCACTTGCTCTCTTCATGCTCACTCACCATCATACTCCTTTAATCATTGTTTGTTCTTGACTGCAAGTAGAAATACTTGCAGAGGAAATCCATACATACCTGTGTTTTATTACGGCACCCCCTGCACTCGTACGTGTGTGTCCTTGTGTTAGCTATTGCCATTATTCCACAAAGATTGCAAACGTGAACTTGGTATGGGTCTGAAGCCTCAAACAATCTCTCTCTTAAAAACTGAGCTGCTCCATGAGCAATCTGACAGTCTCGCTCCATTTCTCCAAAACGAAGGCCACCATCACTATAAGAGGGGGAGGGGGGAGGATATTTTATCATTAAGTCAGAAATGATGGTTCCAGCAGTTAATATGGAGACCTAATTCTGTACCAATACATCAGCAGTATTACAAATAGGTGCCTCTGTACCCAGCAAGTTGTCATCGTCTCTTCTCCTTCTCCCAAAAATAAGATCATTGGGAAGAAGTCAGCCAAATTATAAAACTGCTGCTCCCACTAACAGTCACATGACTAAGAAAATTTCTACAACAGATGACAATATAGTGTTTGAACAGACAAACCACAACAAACTCTACTACAAATGACTAAGTCAGGTTTGGACAGATAAAACCTAAGCACACTACCATCAGCTCCAAATGGGTGGCTAACTGGATGAGCCAGTTAAGATACAGCTGCACAGTTGAGGCAGCTAATTCTTCTCTACCTTAGCAAACCAACTGTGAGACTTCAAGGACACTCATAAAAATAAAAATCCACAAATATTCTTACCGAGATCTACCTTCCATCGGTTGCCTGTTAAGAATCTGAATTGGCCCTCTTGCACGAGAATGAATTTTGTCATCTACCATATGTTTCAACCTCTGGTAGTAAGTAGGACCAATGAAGATTTGTGATGTGATTTTGCGTCCAGTGAAGCCATTGTAGAGAACCTGAAGTAAAGAATACAATCTCTGACGCACAAGCCTAAACTAGACACATTAACAAAGTTTATCAAAACAGACCAATAACCTTTAGCTAGATTGGCATTTTGAGCACTATACCTCATTTCCTCTCAGATGATAGCCATAATCTGATAGTAGATTGGAAATCTTCTGCACATTGACAGCATCATTAAAAGGTGTAGCATCACCAATTTCTCCCTTATTTGCTGATACCTATAGAGAAAAAGGGTTTGCTGAATACTGTAAATTTTATAGACACAAGCTGTGCATTCTATATGAAAGTAGTCAGACAGTATGCAGGTAACTTGAAAAAGCTAACCTACTCCTGCTGTTAAGATTTCAGACCCAATGCCCAGGACTGTATCCAACCTAAACTTTCTAATGCAATGGATATTTTTCAGTTGAACAAAACTTAGACACACAAGTTACAGGTGGGATTTTCAGAAGCACTTAGGCTAGTGTTAACTCCGTTACTCCTTTCTTTTCCATAGATTAGGAGACTGCTTGTATAGTAATTCTGTCAATAAAAGCAGCAAAGAAATTCTGCTATAAACACATTGTGGTTTGACCCACTGAAGATAGCACGCTGGCTTCTCCCTAAGGAAATTAATATACCTTTTGTTTTACTAGATCCTCAAATAGGAACTTGATTATCATTCTTTAGTGGGTTAACAAATACCAGGAACTAGCAGATCAGCTTCTTCACAAGATAAAACAAATGCAGTTTACTTCTCAGATTTTAGCTACACAACACAAACTGTTCTCCTTACTGTGACAGGTTGGATCACAGAAACCCACTGGGAGCTGCCACCTGATGTGCCAAGACTACCTCTGCTCCTGTTTTCCCTGCCAGCTCAGGACTCCAGCACCCTGTCTTGCTGAGCCAGACACACCCGTCTGCTCCAACACAGACCCAGGGTCTGAATTACTTGCCCCAAAGCTGCAGGTTTACCTGAAAACAGCTCAAAGAAGTGTGCTTGTCCTTAGCACTCAGATGCCCAACTCCCAATGGGGTCTAAACCCAAATAAATCCGTTTTACCCTGTATAAAGCTTATGCAGGGTAAACTCAAATTGTTCGCCCTCTAACACTGATAGAGAGATATGCACAGTTGTTTGCTCCCCCAGGTATTAATACATACTCTGAGTTAATTAATAAGTAAAAAGTGATTTTATTAAATACAGAAAGTAGGATTTAAGTGGTTCCAAGCAGTAACAGACAGAACAAAGTAAGTCACCAAGCAAAATAAAATAAAATGCGCAAATCTATGNACTGCAAGACTTCATTATCCACTTGCCAGCACCCACATATACAGGAAGACTCACAGGTAAAACAGAGCCATCTGCAGACAATGGTCCTGGTTAATGGGAGTCATCAAGATTCCAAACCACCATTAATGGCCCACACTTTGCATAATTACAATAGGCCCTCAGAGTTATATTTCTAGTTTTAGATACAAGAGTGGTACATTTATACAAATAGGATGATCACACTCAGTAGATTATAAGGCTTTGTAACGATACCTTACAAGAGACCTTTTGCATGAAGCATATCCCAGTTACATTATATTCACTTTATATGGCTTTATAAAAATATGATGACTACACAACGTCACACTTACCTTCCCTTGAAGACATTCAATCAAGTGACCAATTGTCATACGGGAAGGGATGGCATGGGGGTTGATGATTATGTCAGGTGTGATGCCTTCACAGGTGAAAGGCATATCCTAAAGCAGGAAAGAGATTCTCATTATGCCTCGTGAGAAGCTAGGGAGTTCCAACAAAATAAAAATCCAATTCAACTTAAGTGACTCAAAGACATTTTAAATAATAAGAACTGAAAAGAGGTTAAATTTAAATCAATATATTAGGGTAACTTATTTTGCAGGCAATCCACATTAATACGCAAGTTTCACTGTACAGTGAGATATACAAGTATGAGAGAGAAAAAGTTGCTACCTCTTGTCTGTACTGGATACCACAGGTACCCTTCTGACCATGCCTGCTGGCAAATTTATCTCCAATTTGTGGGATTCTCACAGAGCGCACCTGGAGGCAACAGAAAACATCAGTTTTGGTTTTTTTTAAGTCAAAGGGAATAAGTATAAAACAACCCAGAAGCCATAGACACTGGTACTGACCCTAATTTTGCAAAACTTGTATCCTTCCTGGTTAAGGGTTACCATGACCTGGTCTACAATACCAGTCTCACTAGTTCGTAGGAAAGTGCTACAGTCCCTCTTTGTGTATCGTCTATTAGTGCTTTCCAGTTCATCTTCGTTCTCAGGCAGAGTTACTGTTTTGCCAATGATGACATCATCTCCTGACACACGTACACCAGGTGCTATCAAACCATCATCATCTAGTTTGTCATAGATGGCATGCCTCATACCTGAGATTAAAGACAAATGAATTCAGAGCCAAAAATCCTTCAAAGTATTTCTACTAAAACATGAAGGATCACGTTCTCAGAATAGTAGACACCATATTTGCATTCTGTGCCAGTACACTCCAGTGTTGTGAATTCATGACATATTAGCAAATGCAGATTCTACTATAAATGTACGTGCTGCCAACATATCCAGAAAGGGAATACACCTCTACCCCGATATAACGCGACCCGATATAACGCGACTTTGGATATAACATGGTAAAGCAACACTCCCGGGGGAGAGGGGGGGTGTTTTCGCGCTCCAGCAGATCAAAGCAAGTTCGATATAACCCAGTTTCACCTATAACACGGTAAGATTTTTTGGCTCCCGAGGACAGCGTTATATCGGAGTAGAGGTGTATTTGTTTTTTACTGACCATACAAGTTTCTTTGTACCAAGAGCACAAATTTATCAATCATTTACATGTTTACAGTGCAATATAAACAGTCAAATATAGTAAGGTTAACATGAAGGACTCTGTCTGGCAAAGCCTGGCTGCTAATTGCAGGCTGTGTTTCTTCCATCTGCCATCATCTCTTACCCTGACAAGTTTCACGTGTAGGTTTTTCAAAAACTTCTTCTTGGTCAAATCCTTTCTTGGACTCTTGTTCTTTATATGAGCGATAGAACACAGATCTGAAAGAAAATTTAAAAAGAAAAACTTGTTTAGATATCAGTGTTTTTTTAAGTTGTATGCTATAACCCCATCTACATCACAACTGAGGCCCTTTCTCTGTTTTTATTGATTTGTCCAGAAAAATTCCTAGATTTTACAAAAGCTGATTTTTATTTTTTTTAAACTGATTTTCACGCAAAATTTGGACCATTCAAGTGAATGAAAATACAGATTAGGTAGAGTGTTTGTTAATAAATTAGTCGAAGTGTAAAAGTGAGGCAATGTAGTGGAAGATATATACGTACAAACACGGACGTGCATGAGTACAGAGCGTTAATGTGCAGTTCATGCAATAAGCCACAGCATTAACTCCTTTTACTTATAATACACTTATTTTTCTGTCTGTTGCTTTTTTCCTGTCCTTTTGTTCCCCCATATTAACCCTGGCATTTACCTAGAAAACTGGGGTTAGTTTTTGCACTGATTTTCACCCACTTTTAATTTAATTTTTGTAATTAAAAGGTCCTGGGAATTTCAGTTTAACAAAATAAAAACTGAAAAACTGCCCTGGCTCACTGCACAGTTGGGTTAGGGTTACCAGTAATGACAAGTCTGAAAGAATGCTCAGGTCCCACTCAAGGAGTTTTTACTTGGATACTACAGTATGACTTCTAGTGCAAATCAAGGAGAAACAATGAACCCCACAAGGACATGATGACAGTCACTTCTCACAGTTTTACTCTGAGATGTATACAAATAAACTGCTGGTTAGTGGCAGATGGTGGCGACTTTGGGATCTACTATACATCTTACAAAAAAGGGAATTGTGTTATCCCTGTGTTACGACCCAGACTACTTTACTCATATGTTTCACCCCTTTTCCCTTTGCCTGCCTTTTAGCTTGCATGTTTTGATGGCACCCCATCACCTGAATGCTAATGTAAACAATGACACCACCCCTGTACACATACTAAAACATCACGTGTACAGTGATGAGTAATTTAAGAACACTCCTCCCCCCCCCCCCAGCATCCATTAAGCTGCACACACTGAAGTACACCTCCGGTGCACTAGAGTGCTTTGGTTTTATTCAGGTTTTTCAATTTCTCTCTTTTTTTAAAAAAATGCTGCCTTAAAGGCTAGCATATGCATCCACAGCCGTACTTGAAGTTTAAAATTTTTTTATTTTTAAAATGTGCCAGTGAACATAATTATTAATGTGATCCATAAAAATCCAGCACAGCTTCTCATTTCTTATTCTACATAAGTAAACAGATGTGAAGAAGCGAACATGTCTCTAAGGTCTATCCAACCAAAAGTAGAACAGAATGTAGACCTAGATAGCCAAAAGACAACAATGAATGTGTCCATTCATTCCGGTGTAATTGCGGCCAAGTGGTGAAAGGTCACATCAATGACTATTTGTACCAATAATGGCAACTATGTTTTTTATTCTAGAACACCTGCAAAAATCCTCTGTGCAAGCATTTACCACTTCCCTAGCTAACAATAGGATTATATTGGGAAGCTCAAATGCCTGGCACCAAGGGGCTCATCACATAACTGACAGTTCAAAAGAGGAGACATCCAAATCCTATTACATTTAATCTACATACAAATATGATTCAGTGCAGTGAGCAAGAGCTAACTATAAAGCAAGAGCAGGAAAAAGGTTGGTTGGGAAAGTGTGTCATGTTTTTAACTTTGGCCCTAGTTATTCACTGGAGCTGTTACTTTTGCATCTTCTTGCTGTGGCAGTTGTAACTTTTTCAACTTTTTTTTATTATTTATTATTATTATTATTATTATTATTATTATAGGAGCAACTGTACATTTTAACACACTAACAACAATAGGCAGTAAATCAGCTGCTGGTAGTATTTTAAAATGTCTGACTGTAGGTTAAAATTTGTCCAGAGGCTTAGAAAAGGCATGTTATGTCCTTTAGACATCTGAATAAAGACTGGGAAAGATTTAAATCTTCAAAATGAGTAAAACCAACCATAAAATTTACATGAGCAATTTTCTACAGTTCAAAATTCAGGAAAACCATACCTGAAAAAACCTCTATCGACAGCAGAACGGTTCATGATGACAGAGTCTTCCTGATTATAACCAGTGTATGACGCAATAGCCACAATTGAGTTGATACCTGTAATGCAATAGCAGCAAATGTTTAAAGGACCTACAGCTCATATAAGCAAGGTTTCTTCATTCAAAATGAACTGTATTCCATATATTTACACTGCCCGGCCATTTATTAAAGCAAATCTCCACTACACACACAAAATATAGGCCATGTGGTATTGAATATAAATATATATAAATAAAATCGGAATATACCGTAGATTAGAACTTTCAATACAACAGTGACCCCTTGTGGAGATCTAACAAATGCTGATGAAAAATATACTATTTCCAACCATTTAATCTGGGGCAGGGGGGGGAAGGGATTCTTTTTAACATATTGTATGCATGTTGTGGCCTCAGCAGCTATGCTGAGAAGATCTTCTTATAGCTAGTGATGCCCAGATTACCAGGCACAATAATGTGAATGACCAGAAGTTACTACTAAGCACAATCCTAGTGACTTTTCACCATAATGAATGGTCTTTAAATATTAGTATTTGTGTACATTTTATGCAATACATTTTAGGTTTGCTTATTAAGCCACAACATACCTGCTGGCAACTCTCTAAATCGCAAGTACTCCATAGAGCGTGTAGTCACAAGGGGTTTTTGAGGGTAATACAGCACATGGGCTAGTGTATCCATACGAACGTGAAAGTTGGTAATATAAACTCCCATAGCCTGTTTACCCATAGCAGACTGGTATGTGTTCCTAGGAGACTAAGGCGGCAAGAAAAGAAGCAGTGTCAACAGAACATCTATTAAACTCTTCATGCATATACATGTCTATATATGTTAAACATGCTTTTTTAATTTTCCTTGTGTATTATATTCTCTCTTTCTTTTAAAGTTGATAAGAAAGAAAGAGGCTACTGACCTGGTTGTGATCAGGGAAAGGAATAATAGATGCACATACTCCTAGGATCATGGATGGGTGAATCTCACAATGCGTGTAAGTTGAACAGTATGCGACTCCTTTCTCCTGCAAGTCATCTGGAGTCATTGCCAGCATCACAGTCTCTTCTTCTAGCGTATCGATGTATTCTACTACACCACTGGCCACAAGATCCTGCCAACTAAACAATCCAACTGCCTTACTATTCAAAAGCAACATTTAATACAGATTTCATTAGCAATGTCAAAAAGCAAGACTTATCTTGTTTGAAATAAGGGAATACACCACTGCCTTGATTTGACACAATCACGCTCTATGGCGATTATAAGCAACACTGTGTAGAACACACAAAGTAGTCAAGTAACAAGTTTTTAAATACAACGCTTCAGCTTGCAGCTTCAGCTGACTTCAAACAAACCCTGAGAAGTATACATCACATTTGGAAGAAAGAGCAAGACTTTTTCCTGTTCTGGGGAGATTTCTTACCTGTAGTTGTTATACTCTCGTTCTTTTAGTTGGTCAATATGCCTCTTCTTCAACAGCAGCTTTTGTTTTTCCACAATTAAAAGTGGCCTGCAGATTCTGCCAGCATCAGTATAGATGCGGATTTCTCGCTCCCTAATATCCCTGATCATGGAGACCTGAATATGCAAACAATGAGAATTAATGGGTACACATTTCGGAGTCTTTGTATGACCCATGGAATAAGAGTCATGGTATACACAGCAGGAGCTATAACAAAGTGAAGTTCCCCAAAGTGGGAGCCTTTAAGCTACCGTCTACAGTATGCGGTGAGTATTAGTGCTCCACTGAACATGGTTCCAATTTGAAAAGGGCAGTTTTCAGCTAAATTCTCTTTAAAAATGGTTTTAGTCACTAAGCCTTTGAAAAGGCTTTCCACTTGTACTCATACCTTGGAAAGGTGTGTTCTGCCTACTACACTCCATCCTTCGCAGCTAGAATTTACATGGTCATTCATTCAGAAAATTTACCTCTGACACAATGATGTCCATCTGACGACGTAATTTTCTTAGTGTGTTCATCAGCTGTTCTGGATCTTTGTGTATTCCTACCCAGCAGCCATTAACAAAGATCTTGGTTGCACTATGAGAAGGAAAGCCAGAATTATTTGAAAAAGCGGTTTTGAACTAAAAGTTTAAAATTATTCAGAGACACACTCATTTATACATACTCTGCAATGGCTGCTGGAGATATTTCTTCTAGATTTTCCATACTCCATTCTTCTAAAAATTCCAGAATCGGAGATGGCTGAGACCCCACAGAAATGTAAGCCATCAAGGCTAAGTTCTTCACAAGTCCTACTGCATGGCCCTAACAAAACAGATTTAGTTTTGTTGTAAAAACCAACAAATCAATATGCCTTTGAAAAAGCTAGACAAATAGTTTCCAAGAAAATACATACACAATTGATAGTGGATTCAGACACAATTACTTTATTAGTTAAAAAACATCTTATGGCCTTCACTGCAAATTTAACTTTAAATCTGAAATATTTGAAATTAAATACCAAAATTAAAATGCAATTGCATATTCCAACAAATCTGCAGATGTTATACCATAATACAAGCAAATATGCTTTTGAATACATTAGTTTCAATGCAACTTGTGTTACCTCTGGAGTCTCAGCAGGACAGACCATTCCCCACAGTGTATTGTGCAGCTGTCTGGGCTTTGCTAATTTACCATCTCGACCAATCGGAGAATTCAAGCGTCTCAAGTGGGAAAGTGTGGATGCAAAGGTCAGGCGGTTTAACACCTACATGTAATTGTAAGTTTTAAAAATTAGACACCCAAGCTGTACTCTTCATTTCAAACCATTTCAAAATGCCTACTAGAAGGAAGTTAGTTACCACCTAAACTGACAACTATCGTTATGCCTTTCAACAAAGTAATGATAAACAGAAATCAGTTCACCTCAACTCATCTTAGGACTAGTGGGATGTCTTGCCCAGGTCACCCAGAACTGAGAGCCACTGTATTACCGCTCTGCCTCAGCAAGAGTTAGCTTTGCTGCTGCTAAGCTCTGTGTCCGGGTGCTGACACATCAGCTTGTCTGCCTTACCGGCAAACTCTTCAGGACTCTGCCAGTCCAAACCTTCCCTTGAAGGTAACAGTGAACCCAAGTTCCCCAGAGATGTATTTCTGCAGTGTCCAGTCCCTCTCACTGACCACTCACAGAAGTTAAGTTTGCTGCCTCCAAAGAGACAGAGCACACAACAGCCTGTTAGATTAGCTAAAGTCCCACACTTCAATATAAAATCACTGAGATGGTCTGTAATAAAACAAGAATGAGTTTAACAACAACCCACATAGACTTAAGTGATTTCAAGTAAGGGTGAAAGAGATATGAAAGGTTACAAACAAACCAAAACACAACACACATTCTACTGCCTAAAACTTAACTTTAGCAAGTTACAATCTTTGTGTGAGCAGGTTTTTCACCTACAGTCAGTTCCCAGAGACTTCAACCTCTTTGGCTGAAGGATCCAACTCTCCCAGATTTTGAGCAGAGCTGGCCTCTTTTGTCCCTAAATTGATGGATCCCAATTAATTAATCCCTGTTTCTGCTTGTATTTCATTAAAGCCCATTGTCTGTTTAGCCAAAAAGGCTTCCTGGGGATAGAGCCTCCATCCCTTGTCATAATCGTTAAGTGGTCATCTCCCCCACTTGCTAGTTTAAGGGCTTCATTTACCAGATATGTAAATGTACTCTCCTGGTTTCTGGCCTCACCTGGCTCAATTTACATTGGAGACACAGTTAAGCAGGCGAAACAACATTCGTTTGTCTAGGACAGACTGGGCTCACGCACTGCTTGCCAAACATGTTAACATATTTCCAGCACACATCTCTAATTCTGCACACACATCACACAATAACATTAACGACCAGTGTTTTACCAGTTTGGATAGGACACCTTACATGACACCTTTCAGATACAGATTATGACAACAGTGTGTTGGGGCAAGGAGTGCATCAGGTGTTATGTGTTACGGTATGGTACGCCCTTTGCCAGTTGGCACTGAAGAGCTCCCAGAATCACAGCTAGGTCTCCACTTAAGATATTACTATACCGGCAGAACTTTTAACTGTGTGCATTTGGACGTTCAGCAACTTCTATAGTCGGGCTGACCCTGAAAGAACTCTGTTCACCTTGAATCTATACCAGGAATGCTCTGTAGTGATCGCCTAGCCAACATAAAAACTCTGATGTGACAAGCTTAACGAGAGAGTTTTTAATATGAGCATTCTGGGTAGATGGATAGAATCTTTTACAAGACTAAACCTATGCCTTGTTTAAGACTTATTTAGCTATGTTACCTGAGATACTCCTGCTCTGGCCTGATGAGCTTTCTTCTGATCACCCCAGTTTCCAGTAGCCAATGAGTACTTCAAACCATCTGATATAATCCTTGTTTTAATTGCCAGTTCCAAGTTAAAATCTTTCCCTCTGTCAATAAATTTCTGTGCGTATATTCTCACTTCTTTGAGCAAATTCTTAAACATTCTGTTAAAGAAAGCAGAAAATGTAATTGTTAGAAGCCAGGAAGGGTAATTGTAGTAACATTCTGTAGCAGGTCAATTTAATCAAACAGATGTATGAAGAGTTCTTGAAAACAGGACACAGAAAATAGAAGTGAAATGCTTCACAGGAGTCAAAATAGAATTACATTTTTATATGGATTCCATCCACAGTTACCGTATTGTCCCGAGTATAGGCCGCACTTTTTTCCCCTAATTTAAATCTTTAAACTAGGGGTGCGGCCTATAATCGGGATCCCCAGCTGCGGCGGGGAGCCCAGAGCCCTTTAAATCCCAGCCGCGGCCGGGAATCAGAGGGCTCTGGGCTGCCGCCGCGGCGGGGAGCCCAGAGCCCTTTAAATCCCAGCCGCGGCGGGGAATCAGAGGGCTCTGGGCTGCCCGCCGCGGCGGGGAGCCCAGAGCCCTTTAAATCCCAGCCGCGGCGGGGAATCAGAGGGCTCTGGGCTGCCGCCGCGGCGGGGAGCCCAGAGCCCTTTAAATCCCAGCCGCGGCGGGGAATCAGAGGGCTCTGGGCTGCCCGCCGCGGCGGGGAGCCCAGAGCCCTTTAAATCCCAGCCGCGGCGGGGAATCAGAGGGCTCTGGGCTGCCCGCAGCTGCGGGGAGCCCTTTAAATCCCAGCCGCGGCCGGGAATCAGAGGGCTCTGGGCTGCCGCCGCGGCGGGGAGCCCAGAGCCCTTTAAATCCCAGCCGCGGCGGGGAATCAAAAGGCTCTGAGCTGCCCGCCGCGGCGGGGAGCCCAGAGCCCTTTAAATCCCAGCCGCGGCCGGGAATCAAAAGGCTCTGGGCTGCCGGCAGTTTACTGTTCTACTAATGTGTATATCGTATTTTTTGTTAAAAAAAGTTAAAAATTTAATTTTTTTTAAAATAGCACCAAACTTCAAGGGTGCAGCTTATAATCAGGAGCGGCCTATACTCGGAACAATACGGTACATTAGGCAGCATAAATATAAAGGCATATAAACTCCTCATCCTACAAGGCATAAGCCAGCAACTAATTGCCTGGAGTTCAGAGAAGTGTCTTCCTATGGACAGGTTATTCCATAATTGTACATCTTGTACCTTCCCCTGAAGAATCTGAGACTGGCCAAGGTCTGAGAGGATATCAGAATTGAAACAATGGTCTGTTCTAGTATGACAGTTTTACGTTCCCAACAACTATTACATGAAATCAGACCCTTTTTAACATTTGAATACCATTCAATAGCTACAATTTTATCATGCTTACCCTCTGAACAAGAATGCAAGCAATGGCCCTGCCAGATCAAGTCTTTTGTTGCCATAATGATCTCTGTCATCGAGTTCTCTTCTGCCCAGAGCTGCCAGTAGTAATCTATGAACCATGTACCTAATAAGATAAAGAGACAACTTACTTTGTCTGGTTCTAATTAAAATACATTCATCACCAAGACCAGACAACTATTTACAGGACATATCCACTAGGGGTGCCTATGAATTGTCAATCCTAAATCAAATGAAATTATTGCATTTCTAAACACAGACCTCTTTACCAGGTTAATAAGCACAAGTCCTAAAAACCCATTGCTTGTTTAAGTCAATACAGACCCTAAAGGTGAATTTTTTTATTTTATTTTATTTATTTTTTTTACACACAATCTACCCCCCTTTTGGATTGGACCAACCAGTGTGCTTTTCCTCTGTCTCGTATTGTCTAATTTAGGCCCCAGTTAAGTCAGCAAGGCTCTGCATGAGCATGGGGGCCACCAACTGGCTGAACTGGGGCCTTGGGCTCCTGATGCAGGGACTGACTGCCTATATACCATTAGGCACTGAGCAAGGTGATACCACCCAAATAATTTTAGATGACCAAGAATACACTACATGGCCTTACAGTCAGTCATCAGCCTGCACCACAACTACACTATCAACCCAAGCAATAAATTTGCAACACAACACTAGAGTTATGAACTGACCAGTCAACCATACACCTCATTTGGAATCGGAAGTATGCAATCAGGCAGCAGCAGAGATTTTAAAAAAGCAAGTATAGTGGAGTATTGTGTTAAATGTAAACTACTAAAAAAAATAAAGGGAAAGTTTAAAGAAAGATTTGACATAGTAAGAAAACGTTCTGGGCATGTTTCGTTTAAATTAAGATGGTTAAAAGCAGCATTTTTCTTCTGCATAGTAAAGTTTCAGAGCTGTATTAAGTCAATGTTCAGTTGTAAACTTTTGAAAGAACACCCTCCAGTGTTATGAACAACTTCCATTCCCGGGATGTTCGTAACTATGAGGTTCTACTGTAGTGTCTTTATTTAGGTCACCACATTCAACTTAATATCCAATTTCTCATTATTTCTGCCATTTCAATGCTTCAAGGATTGGGTTGCAAACACTACAGTAGTATTATTTTGAAAATGACTATAAGGGGAGGGATAGCTCAGTGGTTTGAGCATTGGCCTGCTAAACCCAGGGTTGTGAGTTCAATCCTTGAGGGGGTCACTTAGGGATCTGGGGCAAAATCAGTACTTGGTCCTGCTAGTGAAGGCAGGGGGTGGACTCAATGACCTTTCAGGGTCCCCTCCAGTTCTATGAGATAGATATATCTCCATATATTATTTCTACCAGTCTTACATTTAATAAATATCTAAACTAAATTTTGAATCAATTTTGAGTTGATAGTTTCCCTTTCAGATGTATGACACAGCATTTAAGACAAAAAACAGTCATACCCCAGAAAATAGGCCTTTTTGGTTTCACAAAAGTCACTGACACCAACATGTGGAAGCATTTCCTTCTGTAAGACTTCTTTCGCATACTTAATTCTTTTCTCTTTGGTAACACCAGGCTTTGCACCTCTTGACCCGATGAAGTTTAAAGCAACATTCTGTTCCTGGATGACAAATGCTTCATCCAAGGAAGGTTTGACCTAATGCACAAAAGGAAGCAAAATCATTGCATCAGAGGAGGGGGGAAATAGATGAAAACATCCATGGATGATTCAGGATTTCAGTTACGTAGCTGTTTACTAGAACTTCCTGAAAATAATTTTTATAATTGATTACGTTTTACATAAAAATTCCAAAAAAAGTTATTTTTTTCCCCAAATATAATTCTCCATTATATTGCAATAGCTGATTTTTTTTTTTTAAAAGGGGCAGCAGGGAACTTATTCAGATATTCTAGAATAAGACATGAATACAAAAGTGGCAGTGTATGTAGAATTATTTTCTGACGTTACAATTAAGCATGTTTCATTTAAAAGTAAAATTTAGTGGGCGATGACAGTTTAAATAAAACCTTCATATACTATAATATTAATACCAAATTAGCTAACATGATGGCAGTCACCACAGACAATGCACCTCCAAGTAAGAAATACTTCTAAACCAGCAAATGATGATTGGATCTTTAAAAGTAACAATGTTCAAAGGATTGTGTCATTAAACATGATTTCAAGCTACTTCGCAGCTAAGTAGTGGGATTTTTATTTATTTATTTATTTTAAAAACAGTACATCCAGATCAGCTTTTTGTAAAAGACAACTGTGGATCAGTGTGGCACAGTAGGCAGTGCACCAAAAGATCAGTGGGATTTTTGCCACTGATTACAATGGGAGCCGGATCAGACCTTGTAACTGAATAGTAAACTCTTCCATTCCCACACAAGCACTTCAGGTAAATGTACATTTACCATAATTGTTTTATGCAGAGAACTTTTATTACTTTAACCAATGCAAAAAAACCCTAACATTTAAGATTCAAGTGGTACATGAGTCTTAAAATTACAACTGGGATATAGACAGGATGCTTTGAATATAGTAGAAGTAGACAGACTTAGACTTTAGCTCACTTAACATCATGACCCATACCATTATTTAATATACATTACCATTTCCATCATCTCAGGATCTTCAAAGTCATAAATTATGTGCTCTAAAATGTCTCTGTCAGATACAAAACCTAATGCACGGAAAACAATAATGATGGGCACTTCTTGTTTGATATATGGCAGAGTTGCTACAATACGCTGACCAATAGCGCTCTTCTTTGCACCCTAGAGGGGGGACAAGGTAGATCAATCTCAAATGCATTTGATTTCAAACAAACCAACTTTTTCTGGACTTCAAATGGCTTGAATAAAGTACTTATCACTCTTGAATAAGTATGGTTTTTGAAACTGAAAAGAATTACCATCTACAAAACCATAAATATAAATATAATTAGATTAGGTCTGTCCCATTTCTAATACATCTGTTTTTAAACTATGAATGCCACAGAGCAGCTACTGAATAACATTTTTCATCTTATTCAAGAGGTTACAATTACATACATTAGATTTGAAAATCTAATCACAAATACATATTTAATAGACTATGTATTTGATTACACTCTTCAAAGCCAACATACAGTTTCTCCAAAAAACCCTAAACTTAAATACCATGAGATACTACATAAAGAAAAAACTTCAAAAAGTCTTAGAAAATTTCAGCCCAAACATAAGCCAAATATAAAATATCCACCATTATTAAATTATCAGTCATGCATACCTGCCCTCCTCTGGCCAGCATGCTAACCCATATAGTACTAGTTGGTCGAGAGGAATTCTCCAGGCAGGATCTACATTCTCCTGTGTAAGCATATTTCGAATCTTTCTTTGCAAACACATACACTGTGTTTGTAGCCATCTTCTCTTGAGCAATCAGAACCTATATTGGAAACAAAAGCATTGTTAATAACCAGATAAGAGTATGTTTACAGTAAGTAAATATAAACATGCAATACCTGTAAGATGTTGAGTTTTTAAAGTGACTTCAAACCCATTACTATTTTTTGTCAATTTGCCAATCTTGTTCTTACCCAGCTATTAAAATCTAGCTTGTACTGTACTATCCTTATTGGCAGTGCTGTACAATAGCATAATAGTACTTGTTAAGCTCTCCACATAACTATATGCACATTGTTATGTGGTTAAAGGCTGCTCATTGTGCTGGTGTTTTTCACCTTTAGAAGAACAGAGTTCTAAGGAAATACTGTGTAATAGTATTACTTAATATAGCACACCAGAAACAAGGGACACTCCAAGATCACAGGGTTTTAGAACACATTTATTGCATTTTCTAGTAGTGATGCATTTAGATACTGCTCCGTAGATGTCTTAGAATGCCTTAAGGGTTAGCATAATGTATCTGAAAAACAACTGTAAAAATGGATCAATCAGAAGATTGATTCCATGTTTGTTGTCTTAATTTCCATGTCAAATGTGCTCAGTGCACAAATAAAAAAAAATTTCAACTGCCAGCCCTGAGAGTCAAACTAGTTTGTTTGTTTTTCTCATCACACCAACAGCAGAGATGCTGAGGGCCAAATTATGCCTTTATTGACAGCTGTGCAGTCATAGTGCCTTCAACGCATTTACATAGGTGCACATTAAATGAACTTGGCAAACAATTTAATTGATGAGGCACAAGATGGAACAGAATTTACTACTTATCATGCTGGTTCTGCTGAATAAGAATAAAAGTAGCAAATACTTAATGTCACTAAAACAAAGTACATACAACTCTGAATAACAAGGAAAAGGTTTGTTGAGTTAGAAGGTGCCATTTTTATACTGCCACTTTTCAGAGTTAGACCAGCACTACAGTGTTGGAACTGGAAACAAAACTATCAAAAAATGTTTTAAGTAGTATTCCATAAAAAAGTTCTCTGATTGGTAGAAAGAGGAACACATGTCATAGTAGAGCCATTTCAATGTGTAACGTGGAATTTTCAGTATTGGTTAAAAAAAAAAAAAAAACAACAACAACAACGTTTCTTCATGTGAAACCTAATTCTTTACCTTTTCTGATCCATTAATAATGAAATAGCCACCAGGATCAAGAGGACATTCATTCAGTTCACAAAGATCACGATCAGTCAAGCCATTCAACAGGCAGTATGTTGAACGGAGCATGATAGGAATTTTTCCTATAAAGGTTTTCTGATGCTGTGTCTGTAACTGGTCCTCTCCTTCTTTAATAACTGTTTTAGTTATGTCCACATACAAGGGGGCAGAATATCTATGAAAAAGAAAATACTACATGACTATATTACAGGGGTGGCCAACCTCCGGAGCCACATGCGGCTCTTCAGAAATTAATATGCGGCTCCTTGTATAGGCACCGACTCCAGGGCTGGAGCTACAGACCCCAACTTTCCAATGGGGGGGGGGGGGTGCTCACTGCTCAATCCCTGGCTCTGCCACAGGCCCTGCACCCACTCCACCCCTTCCCACCCTGCCATGCCCTCGCTTCCCCCCGCCCGCCCCGAGCCTCCTGCACGACATGAAACAGCTAATGGGGAAGTGCAGGGAGGGAGCGGGAGGCGCTGATCTGCGAGGCTGAAGGTGGGTGGGAGGCGCTGGGAGTGGGGTGGGGGAGCTGATGGGGGGCTGCTGACGCATTACTGTGGCTCTTTGGCAATGTACATTGGTAAATTCTGGCTCCTTCTCAGGCTCAGGTTGGCCACCCCTGCTATATTATAACATTAGAATAAATAGAAGATTAGGGTTGGAAGATACCTCAGGAGGTCATCTAGTCCAACCCCCTGCTCAAAGCAGGACCCATCCCCAACTAAATCATCCCAGCCAGGGCTTTGTCAAGCCTGACCTTAAAAACCTCTAAGAAGGGAGATTCCATCACCTCCCTAGGTAACCCATTCCAGTGCTTCACCACCCTCCTAGTGAAATAGTTTTTCCTAATATCCAACCTAGACCTCCCCACTGCAACTTGAGACCATTGCTGCTTCTTCTATCAGCCATCACTGAGAACAGCCTAGCTCCATCCTCTTTGGAACCCCCCTTCAGGTAGTTGAAGGCTGCTATCAAATCCCCCCTCACTCTTCTCTTCTGCAGACTAAACAAGCCCCAGTTCCCTCAGCCTCTCCTCGTAAGTCATGTGCCCCAGCCCCCTAATAATTTTCCCTCCGCTGGACTCTCTCCAATTTGTCCATATCCCTTCTGTAGCGGGGGGGCTATGCCCAATAGAGGGGAATAATCACTTCCCTGGATCTGCTGGCAATGCCCCTACTAATGCAGCCCAATATGCCGTTAGCCTTCTTGGCAACAAGGGCACACTGTTGACTCATATCCAGCTTCTCGCCCACTGTAATCCCCAGGTCCTTTTCTGCAGAACCGCTACTTAGCCAGTCAGTCCTCAGCCTGTAGCAGTGCATGGGATACTTCCGTCCTAAGTGCAGGACTCTGCACTTATCTGATGAGGTTCAACAAGGACTTCTTTTGGCCCAATCCTCCAATTTGTCTAGGTCACTCTGGACCCTATCCCTACCCTCCAACCGTATCTACCTCTCCCCCCAGCTTAGTGTCACCTGCAAACTTGCTGAGGGTGCAATCCATCCCATCACCCAGATCATTAATGAAGATGTTGAACAAAACCGGGTCCAGGACCGACGCCTGGGACAATCCGCTTGATACCGACCGCCAACTAGACATCAAGCCATTGATCACTACCCGTTGAGCCTGATGATCTAGCCAGCTTTATATCCACCTTATAGTCCAATCCATACTTTTTAAACTTGCTGGCAAGAATACTGTGGGAGACCGTATCAAAAGCTTTGCTAAAGTCAAGATATATCACATCCCCCACTTTCCCCATATCCACAGAGCCAGTTATCTCATAGAATATCTGGGTTGGAAGGGACCTCAGGAGGTCATCTAGTCCAACCCCCTGCTCAAAGCAGGACCTAATCCCAACTAAATCATCACAGCCAGGGCTTTGTCAAGCCTGACCTTAAAAACCTCTAAGGAAGGAGATTCCACCACCTCCCTAGGTAACCCATTCCAGTGCTTCACCACCCTCCTAGTGAAAAAGTTTTTCCTAATATCCAATCTAAACCTCCCCCACTGCAACTTGAGACCATTACTCCTTGTTCTGTCATCTGGTACCACTGTGAACAGTCTAGATCCATCCTCTTTGGAACCCCCTTTCAGGTAGTTGAAAGCAGCTATCAAATCCCCCCTCATTCTTCTCTTCTGCAGACTAAACAATCCCAGTTCCCTCAGCCTCTCCTCATAACTCATGTGCTCCAGCCCCCTAATCATTTTTGTTGCCCTCCGCTGGACTCTTTCCAATTTTTCCACATCCTTCTTGTAGTGTGGGGCCCAAAACTGGACACAGTACTCCAGGTGAGGCCTCACCAATGTCGAATAGAGGGGAACGATCACGTCCCTCGATCTGCTGGCAATGCCCCTACTTATACAGCCCAAAATGCCGTTAGCCTTCTTGGCAACAAGGGCACACTGTTGACTCATATCCAGCTTCTCGTCCACCGTAACCCCTAGGTCCTTTTCTGCAGAACTGCTGCCTAGCCACTCGGTCCCTAGTCTGTAACAGTGCATGGGATTCTTCCGTCCTAAGTGCAGGACTCTGCACTTGTCCTTGTTGAACCTCATCAGGTTTCTTTTGGCCCAATCCTCTAATTTGTCTAGGTCCCTCTGTATCCTATCCCTACCCTCCAGCGTATCTACCACTCCTCCCAGTTTAGTGTCATCTGCAAATTTGCTGAGAGTGCAGTCCACGCCATCCTCCAGATCATTAATGAAGATATTGAACAAAACCGGCCCCAGGACCGACCCTTGGGGCACTCCGCTTGAAACCGGCTGCCAACTAGACATGGAGCCGTTGATCACTACCCGTTGAGCCCGACGATCTAGCCAGCTTTCTATCCACCTTATAGTCCATTCATCCAGCCCATACTTCTTTAACTTGCCGGCAAGAATACTGTGGGAGACCGTATCAAAAGCTTTGCTAAAGTCAAGGAATAACACATCCACTGCTTTCCCCTCATCCACAGACCCAGTTATCTCCTCATAGAAGGCAATTAGGTTAGTCAGGCATGACTTGCCCTTGGTGAATCCATGCTGACTGTTCCTGATCACTTTCCTCTCCTCTAAGTGCTTCAGAATTGATTCCTTGAGGACCTGCTCCATGATTTTTCCAGGGACTGAGGTGAGGCTGACTGGCCTGTAGTTCCCCGGATCCTCCTTCTTCCCTTTTTTAAAGATGGGCACTACATTAGCCTTTTTCCAGTCATCCGGGACCTCCCCCGATCGCCATGAGTTTTCAAAGATAATGGCCAATGGCTCTGCAATCACATCCGCCAACTCCTTTAGCACCCTCGGATGCAGCGCATCCGGCCCCATGGACTTGTGCTCGTCCAGTTTTTCTAAATAGTCCCGAACCACTTCTTTCTCCACAGAGGGCTGGTCACCTTCTCCCCATACTGTGCTGCCCAGTGCAGCAGTCTGGGAGCTGACCTTGTTTGTGAAGACAGAGGCAAAAAAAGCATTGAGTACATTAGCTTTTTCCACATCCTCGGTCACTAGGTTGCCTCCCTCATTCAGTAAGGGGCCCACACTTTCCTTGACCTTCTTCTTGTTGCTAACATACCTGAAGAAACCCTTCTTGTTACTCTTAACATCTCTTGCTAGCTGCAACTCCAAGTGTGATTTGGCCTTCCTGATTTCACTCCTGCATGCCTGAGCAATATTTTTATACTCCTCCCTGGTCATTTGTCCAATCTTTCACTTCTTGTAAGCTTCTTTTTTGCGTTTAAGATCAGCAAGGATTTCACTGTTTAGCCAAGCTGGTCGCCTGCCATATTTACTATTCTTTCTACACATCGGGATGGTTTGTTCCTGCAACCTCAATAAGGAACCTCATCATAGAAGGCAATCAGGTTAGTCAGGCACGACTTGCCCTTGGTGAATCCATGTTGACTGTTCCGTTTTGAAGCACTTGGAGGTGAGGAGGGTGATCAGGATTCCTTGAGGACCTGCTCCATGATTTTTCCAAGGACTGAGGTGAAGCTGGCAGGTCTGTAGTTCCCCGGATTCTCCTTCTTCCCTTTTTTAAAGATGGGCACTACATTTCCCCTTTTCCAATCGTCCAGGACCTCCCCCGATCACCAAGAGTTTTCAAAGATAACGGCCAATGGCTCTGTAATCACATCAGCCAACTCCCTCAGCACCCTTGGATGCATTAGAACTGGCCCCATGGACATGTGCCTGTCCAGCTTTTCTGAACAGTCCTTAACCTGTTCTTTCACCACTGAGGGCTGCTCACCTCCTCCCCATATTGTGCTGCCTACTGCACTAATCTGGGAGCTGACCTTGTCTGTGAAGACCAAGGCAAAAAAAGGAAAAAAAAAAAAAAAACCACAATGAGTACTTCGGCTTTTTCAATATCATTTGTCACTAGGTTGCCTCCCCCATTCGGTAAGGGTCCCACACTTTCCCTGACTTTCTTGTTGTTGCTAACATACCTATAGAAACCCTTCTTGTTACCCTTCATATCCCTTGCTAGCTGCAACTCCAATTGTGCTTTGGCCTTCGTGATTACACCCCTGGATGCTCAAGCAGTATTTTTATATTCCTCCCTAGTCATCTGTCCAAGTTTCCACTTCTTGTAAGCTTTTGTGTTTAAGCTCACCAAAGATTTTGCTGGTAAGCCAAGCTGGTCGCCTGCCATATTTGCTATTTTTTCCTGCATATCGGGATGGTTTGTTCCTGTGCCCTCAATAACATTTATTTAAAATACAGCCAGCTCTCCTGGACTCCTTTCCCCCGCTTATTAGCCTCCCAGGGGATCCTGCGCCCATCAGTTCCCTGAGGGAGTCAAAGTCTGCTTTTCTGAAGTCCAGGGTCCATATTCTGCTGCTCTCCTTTCTTCCTTTTGTCAAGATCCTGAACTCGACCATCTTATGGTCACTGCTGCCCAGGTTGCCACACACTTCTACTTCCCCTACCAATTCTTCCCTGTTTGTGAGCAGCAGGTCAAGAGGACCACAGCCCCTAGCTGATTCCTCCAGCACTTGCACCAGTAAGTTGTCCCCAACACTCTCCAAAAACTTCCTGGATTGTCTGTGCACTGCTGTATTGCTCTCCCAGCAGATGTCAGGGTGATTGAAGTCCTCCATGAGAACCAGAGCCTGTGATCTGGAAACTTCTGTTAGTTCTCTGAAAAAAGCCTTGTCTACTTCATCCTCCTGGTCTGGTGGACTATAGCAGACGCCCACCACGACATCACCCTTGTTGCTCTCGCCTCTAAACTTAACCCAAACACTCTCAATGGGCTTTTCTCCAGTTTCATACTGGAGCTCTGAGCAGTCATACTGCTCTCTGACATACAGTGCAACTCCTCCACATTTTCTCCTCTGCCTGTCCTTCCTGAACAGTTTATACCCATCCATGACAATATCATTACAATATGAAGATTAGAATGCATTAAATAGAGAAAGCATAAAATAAAGGACTGAAAGTTATTCCAAGAAATTGTTGGTACTGTTAAATTATATTACTTGGTAATAAAGTGCCAATGATCTTTTGTACTTAATACTCAAGTTTGTTTTACATATAGGAAAGTAATTCTTCCTTTTACAGGGCATAATTAAAATTAGAGAAAATCCTATTAATTTAGATTGCAGATTTGTTCCTTCATGGTCTCCAACAGCTGCTAAGGAGCTTTTTCTTACGTAAGATTTCTCAGTCTGGCTTCGTTGGGCATCATGGGTGAAGGTGCACCATCTCTTTCCCAATGCGTAGGCTTGGAGAGATAGATTTGTTCAAACTTCAACAGATATCGTGGCTGAAAATAACCCAAAATAACTAATTTTAATAATCAGAATGGCAAGTCACAATATGCATGAGAGAATTTAGAGCTTGTTTAATACATATACAATGCCACACACAGAGATCCCAGTTCACAGATTAGAGAGGTAATCCCTTTCTATATGTCTGTAGACAAACTGCACTTACAACACTTCACTGGATGCCTCATTAACGCAGATGTAGGATAAACTCAAGAGAATTCAGAAAAAAAAAAAATCAAATGATTAAGATCTGGAAAGGTCGACACGTGGAAAAGTCCTAAATATGTACAGATTCTCTTAGCCATGACTAAAGATATTGGGCAGGAGGGGATGCAAAAAAAAGAGAAACACAAGACAGTCTCCAAGTAGTTTGAGGAGTTCGTAACACTAAAGAGGGAGAATAGTTATTTAGCATGCTACAAGGGGTTATTCACTAGCAAGAGTGTGATAAAACTGGAAAGGAAAGTTTTAGGAAGATTACCAGGAAAAGTTTTCTGACAATGAAATCTATTAGTCTCAGGAGCAGTGATAGAAGCAGATTGTTTATTTACAAACCAGACAAATTATGAGAAAAAAATATTTTAAGGGACAATCCTGCACTGTCTTGGGTTGAGAATGGTGGTGGGAGAAGCAGATTAAAATGCCTAACAGGTCTTGCCCTTCTCACATACTTGTCTATGGATTTGCACACATTTGCTGAGCTAGATGTTTTATTGTCTAGTAAGATCAGATCACATTACAAAATTATTTTGCCTTCAAGATATAATAAGACTATTAATATTTACTGGGTCAGCAAGGAAATATGTAAATATGAATTTATAATGGTATTAAAAATCTACTAAGATACAAGAACTTCAGACTTGAAATCACAGTATTTATTTTTAAATATATCCTGTAAGAGACATTAAATATATACATGACTTTGTTACTCCCAAACCAGTCTAAATCAGAAGTACCCGAAAAAAAGAGTCCTGGAATTGCTCAATGGCACAAAGCCAAGACCATTTTATTTACATATATTTCTATTGTGCATATAATTGTAGCATCTCAATACACTACACACTACCAAGTGGTAGATGAGAATTTGACTCTGACTTCTTGCAGGTGGTGGAAAGGGAAGACTAGGAGTTATGTGAAGATGACACAAAATTGCAGACAAAAGCTTTATGTCAGTGCAACAGCATCCTTTTCTGTATTATCTGGCGGTTTCCATATTGCATAAGCTCTGGTGGGAGCAATTCTATCCATCCATCCAGTAGTAAGGCATAAAAAGACTTCTTGGCAAGAGAACAGGGGGAAAACGGAGAGAGAAAAACTTGGACTTCAGCAGGGTGCACATTCTCCTTATGGCCCCTTCTTATGCCCCAAGTATCAGTTTCCTTACTCAGCTGGCCAGGGCACCACCAGATATAGATGCACACTGAGCTGATCTGGTAATGGAGATGGATAGTATAAAAAGGAGAAAACCTAATTATAGCTGCTTCAAGAGCTGTATTTCAGATCATAAGCTGTTCAAGTTTTCCCACTGTCATTGTCTGTTTCATGAATGAGTTCTGACAGTTTCTAAATCTGTTAAATGTAATATGTTCAACAGTGGAATTCAAGTCATTCTTTTAATATACTTATTGTTTGCGTTGGTTTACTATAGCCTAACATTAGCAACTTTATTTGTGACTGAAAAGGCACTTCCATTCCAATCCCTATTATGGATAGCTTACATTTTTTTCAGTAAGTTGCACCTTATGATGAAATATTTCAGACTTGGCTCAGAAGTTTTGCTTTAGTTTTAGTATTTGTACTACCACAGCACCTAGGAACCCCAGTCATGGAGCAGGCCCCCAGTGTACTAGGCACTGTCCAAACAGAACTAAAAGACAGTTACCCCACCTCAACGGGCTTACAATCTAACTAGTTATCTATTTAGTTATTTTTCAGAAGTTGTTACTCTGTGTGAGGATAAGTATCTTTTGGTTACTAGATCTTGTATCAAGATCTTCACTTCGCTCCAGCCAGCTTTTCTTTAAACTTGATATGAACTGTGTCCAGAAGTGTAACATTCACTTGGCCTAGATTGAAAACAATGTTTTGAAATTAAGTTCCAGAAGTTTGAGAATGGCATTCTGATCACATGTAGCACATCATGCTTCTGGAGTTAAGGAATACAATTTGGTAACATGCCAAATGAGAATAATGAGAACTAAGCCCTTTTACATATCTGGCCCTAGATGTGGGTGCTGAAAATTTTTGAAAATCTAGCAGGAAATGAATAAAGGTTAAAAATTTTGATATTTCTCATCCTTGATAAAGTTCATTATGGTCATACCATTTTTGCCAAAAATGTTACGAGTTTCAACTGCTTTAATGACCCATTCATTCCCCCAAGTCCCCATTAGTAGCATATGCATGTCTTTTTAGCTATATCATGCACTAATTGACTGGATCTGCTGCTGCAGCCTTCAGCTGTTCAACTGCAATAAGAACTCCCAGCACAATTTTCATATCTGTATGATTAAAAGAATGAAACTCTGCAAAGATCTCTCTTACTGGCTCTTCAACTTCCCCTGTGGCATGCTGAGCTTCAGCTTGTAGATCAATAGGTGGGGCATCTTCTACAATTCTCTGCACAGACATCTGAATGAACTCATCAAAAGAATCCAGCTGTTGTCGGACCAACCCCTTCTCATCAAAATAGGAGCTTAGAAAAAATAAGGCATATTTAATTAATTAATGAAAATTCTCAATTAACATAGTTTATGAATATGTAAGCTATCTGGTAATGTTTAAAAATACAAGATAAACATACTGTAATTAATCAAAGGATATTATGCTATATGGAACAAAAATCTTTGCTTGTATTTCAACATTGTGCTGTGGGAAGAAAACAATTGTTCCAAAGAAACTTTCAAAAAATAGACAGTAATATTTATGCCCAGATCCCGCAACTTTGTTCCCTATTGACCCACATGCAAGAAGCTGTGGGATCAGAGCCTTAACTTACTTACCAATTCACTGTCAGCATTATTCTTAGCAGTAATCTCATAAACATAGCTCTACACCCACAAGCAATAATGGAAAGTATTGTGTTAGTGCTGAACTTGCTATGAAAAACCTTTCAGATTGTCTAGGAAGGCAATGACTTACAAAACCATTGACATTTGGCCATTTATACACAGGACCAGTGGTCTAAAATCTTATATTCTCTCTTTGTAACAGTTCTTTCATTCTTAAAGAGAAAGCATTTATGATTTTGGACATGAAATCTTGGAATTTCCATCACAATAAGTTATCTAATACTAATAAATATTATATGCTGTTTTAGCTAAGGGTACACTTGCCTGATTACTTCACTATTCTTAACATTTCTTAGGAAGTTTGATAAAGTTACCTAATAACTATCCAGCATGCTTCTTGCCATAAATCTGGAGTGATTTCATCATCATCTTCATCATATTGCATATCTACCAAGAAAGCAGAACACTCAAATCAGTCTCTCTATTCATTCATGGGGTTTTTTTTGGCTGTATATAGCTTCTAAATACCCTATGACTGTACACAAATACATTATTTTTCTGCAATCTAGTGAGCTTAATAAAACCTGTAAGAGGGATAACAGTAGGCTGTGTTCATAGCTTTCCTGTCATACTTGGACTGTAAGCTCTTTGGGCAGGGACCATCTTTCATTCTGTACAGTAACTCCTTGCTTAACATTGTGGTTATGTTCCTGGAAAAATGTTACTTTAAGTGAAACGATGTTAAGCGAATCCAATTTCCCCATAAGAATTAATGTAAATGGGGGGGTTAGGTTCCAGGGAAATGTTTTTCACCAGACAAAAGACTGTATGTATAAGTTTTAAACAAAAAATTGAATACTGTGCACAGCAATGATGATTGTGAAGCTTGGTTGAGCTGGTGGAGTCAGAGGGTGGGGAATGCCTTACTGCTAAATGATGAACTAGCACTCAAGCTGAGCCCTCAAGGCTTATCACATTGTTGTTAATGTCACCTCATGCTCTACATACAGCACGAATGGAGGGAGGGGAAAGAGAGAGAGAGAGAGAGAGAGAGTGTGTGTGTGTCCCCCTTTAAGTACCCTGACCCACCCCCACCCCCCATTCTAGGCACACTGCCTTTTTAAATAGATCAGGACGTTGAGACAGCTGCTGCTGCCAGCAAGCTCCCTCCGTTCTGAGCCCTGTCATGTTGTCGTCTACTCCCCCCCCCTCCCCCTGGAGCGTGGGGCAGGGGACACCCTGACATTAGGGCTCTCCCTCCCCCAGCCACGCACAGCAAGCAGGAGGCTCCCAGGAGCAGCTCCAAGGCAGAGGGACAGCTGAACTGCCTGGCAATTGATAGCCTGCTGGGCAACTGCCACACAGGGAACTTAGGGGAGCAGAGAGCTGATGGGGCTGATGGTCCACCCTGGTTCCACGCCCCCACCAGCTAGCTCCAACAGGCTGCTCTTTCTGCAAGCAGTGGACAAAGCAGGCGGCTGCCAGACAACGTTATAAGGAAGCATTGCGCAACTTTAAATGAGCATGTTCTCTAATTGATCAGCAACGAAACAACGTTAACTGGGACAACTTTAAGTGAGGAGTTACTGTATTTGCTCAGCACTTAACACAGTGGAGTCCTGGTCCATGTCTGGGGCTCCTAAGCACTACAGTAACACAAATAAATTACAATATTTTTATCTGGAACACGGAAAAGTTTTATTACTCCACTGGTCCTTGAGAAAAAGTAGGCAATCTATGAAGGCTTATTATAAAAAAGAACTTTTATGGGAACAATAGGATTCAGTCTTTGTTTCCTAAGGTTAAGCATCTGTTCCTAACACTTTACCACCACTCAGCAGAATATGCATGACAGCACTCAAAACTTGTGCTATCCTAGAGTACCAATTAATAAATCAGTCTGAATTCAATGCAAAGCTCATTAAGGTCAAAAAAGAAAGATTTTTATTGAAGTCAGTAGGCTTTGGATGAGGCCCTTTATGCCTTTGGTAAAGATCAATTAACTTTCAGTTGTATCTTAACAGATGTTTCAGTTTCCTGTTTATTTAGGAACTATGGACAAGCTATTTCAATATCTAAGCATCTTTCAAAGTTTTTGTTATGCTAAAACATATTTTTCACTTGTAGCATCAAGAACATTGACACTCACGCAGATATTTAAGTTTTGCCCTCACACTTTTTAATTTACAGAAAATACTGAATACTAAATACGGTCAAGGTTGAAACTTTCAAAAACAGGAGCCTAATACTAGGATCCTCAATACATGCCTCCATTTTTCAAAGCACCAGTTTCCCATCAGCTACTTTTGATTCCAGTAGGAGCTGCTGTGTGCTCAGCACTTTTGAAAACCAGGTCACTTGTTGAAATGCCTAAGTCCAAGTCTACACTAGATTCACAGATTCCAAGGCCAGAAGGGAACCTTCTGATCATCTAGTCTGACCTCATCTAATCATAGAACTTCCCCCAAAATAATTCCAGGAGCATAAACAATCTTGAGTTAAAAATTGCCAGGGATGAAGAATCCACCACAACTCTTGGTAAATTGTTCCATTGGTTAATTACTTTCACTGTTAAAACCATACACTTTATTTCCAAACTGAATTTGTCTAGCCTCAACTTTCAGCCATTACATCACGTTAGACCTTTCTCTGCTAGACTGAAGAACCCATTTTCAAATATTTGTTCCCATGTAGGTATTTACAGACTACAATAAAAATCCCTTTTGTTCAGCTAAATAGATTGAGCTCTTCGTTCCATCAATATTAGGCTCGTTTTCTAATCTTTTAATCATTCTGATGGCTCGTCTCTGAACCCTCTTCAGTTTAACAACATCCTTCTTGAATTGTGGGCACCAGAAGTGGACACAGTCCTGCAGGAGTCACACCAATGCCAAACATAAAGGTGAAATAACCTCTCTACTCCAGATTCCCCTGTTTATGCATCCCAGGATCCAGGGCCGGTGCAACCACTAGGCGGCCGCCAAGTGGTTGGGGGCGCCAAAAAGCAGTGCCCCAAACATTTTTTTTTTAAACAACAGAGCACAAGGCTGCCGCTGCTCCCCGCCTCCTGGCTCCAGAGGGGCTGCCCGCGGCGCGGCCAGTCCCTTCCCCCGGGGGAGCAGCAGGCGGCGGAGCAGGGAAGGGGAGGGTCTAGCGCTAGCAGCTGCGCCTTCTTCCTCGCGCCGAGTCGGGCTCCTCGCCGCCCCCGGGGCTCTCAGCGGCGACAGCAGCAGGGGCGGGGGGCTGCCTGCCTGTGCCGCCACTGAGAGCCCCGCAAGCGGCAGAGAGCCCGGTTCGGCCAAGAAGGCGCAGCTGCGCTCTGCTCTTCGGGCGGAGAAGCTGGGTGTCTACTCCACCTGCAAGGTACCTAGCCGGGCCGCAGGGAGCCGCACGGGCCCGCGGAGCACCGGGGGGTGGGCAGGTCCAGTCCCTGGCCTGGGGAATGGTGTATGTGGAGCAACCCACCCCTCCCCCAGCCAGCGCCACCCCCTCCAACACCCACTGACCAGCTACCTTCTCCCCTGTGCAACCCCCCCCCAACTCACCCTGTCCTGCCACTTTTGCCTCTGGGCAACCTCCACCCAGCAACACCCCCCCCCCCC
>QXTE01000227.1:2216809-2233367 GCA_003942145.1 Platysternon megacephalum
CCCCCTCCACCTCTTGGCCACCTCCACCCCCTGCAACAATCCCATGCACCCCCCTCTCTGCCACCTTCACCCCCTGGAAGAGCCCGCATATGACCCCCCTCTTTGCAGCCCCCCCTCCATGACCCCTGCACTTTGTGAACATCTGGGCCCCTGGGGGGAACTTGGCCGTAGGAAGGTGGGGGCTGGACATCAGAGGAGGGGCGCAAGGTGGAAGTTTCGCCTAGGGCACAAAATATCCTTGCACCAGCCCTGCCAGGATCGCATTATCTCTTAGCTACAGCGTGGCACTGGGAGCACCTGGTCAGCTGATTATTCACCACATCCCCCCCCCCCCATCTTTTTCAGGGTCGCTGCTTCCCACCTCGGAGTCCCCCAGCCTGTAAGCAAGGCCTGTGCTCTTTGCTCCTGGCTATAAGCTCTGACACTTAAGAAGGATTTGGGGTACAGCTGCGGCTGCTCCAGCAACCCCTCCGCCCCCCGCTGCAGCCCCAGCCCCACAAGCGTTGCTGCCAGCACAGCTCCCCACAGCTCCGCCCCCCACAGCCTCGACGGCGGTGAAGCGCAGGGACTCACTCGACCACCCTCCCCGCGGCACGGCTGCGCTGCAAGGGTTTGCAGGCCCGGCCCGACCCCGGGCCCTGTGTCTCGTGCCCGTCCCCCAGGGGCACGCTGCGGAGACAGCCTCCCGAGCTCCCGGCTGAGGTGACGGGACCGGCCCCCCAGGGTACGGCTGTGGCGCGCTCACCTTCGTCCGCGTCGTACATCTTGGCAGCGCGGGGTGGCCTCCACGGCAACTACCGAGACCGGCCTGTCGCCGCGATGGAGGGGCTGCGAATGCGCAGGCGCGTGACACTACACCGGACTGCGGTTGCGCACGATTTGGATCCCGCCTCCTTATCGCACTGCAGCTGCGTGCGGCTCCACGATCTCACTACAGCTGCGCACGCTATGAGCTGGCCTCCCCCACTGCCGTTCGCACTGCGGCTGCGCGCACACTTCGCGCTATGAGCCGCCTGAGCCGCCTTGTGACCAGTTCCTGGGGAGATTCGAGGAACGCGCCTGCGCGCGGCTCAGGTGAGAGGCGCGAATGAACTGCGGAATGCGCGTGCGCCTTGAGGTGGGGTGGCAAGTACCATTCTCCTAAAATAGGGGGGAGCGTAATAGCGCTGTTCCCATCCCCGCCGAGGGTAGGGTAGAGAGTTGAACGTGCCGCTCTCATGGACTGAAGCATGGCGGAGATTCAGGGCTGTGCCCAGCTGTAGCAGTAGGACACCACTCCACCCCCTCGTTCAGGGGCAGAGCCTCATGCCAGGGACAATTGTATTGCAAGGCCTGCAGTAGTGGGTGAATTACAGAAAGACCCAGCCCTTGGAGTCATGGTGTCAAGGGGGAGTCCCTGCTTTTACTGTACTGCCAAACATGTTTCCAGGCCTGGTGGTGATGGTGGAGAAAAGCTTGAAAGCATCACCCTGGGAGGCTGAGCCAGCAGAAGGCAATTAAATCCAATCCAAGAGCTAGCAACATCTCATGATTTTAAAATCAATCTGACTTTTGATTTTTGAATCCTTGAGGCTGGCAGTACTAGGTCAGTGGTTTCTGGGGCTACTCATCTTGTTTTCCTGGACAGAGCCTCTTTTTTGAGCCTCCGTCTTCTGTCCCGGTGGATTTTTCAAACAACAGGCAATGTCTTGGATTCTTGCAGAGCAGATGCTGTACCTCAGAAAGAGCCCTGATTGATCCTCTTCCAATTGGTCCCTGCCCTGCATCCACAGCTGATTGATCTATTCCCTGCAGCCATAGCTGCTGGATCCCTGCCCCCAGCCCTGGGGAAGGAGTCCTGCAGGGAGGGGCTGCCTGACGGACATCACTGCATCCTGAGCTTGTGCCAGCTCCCCTGCCACCATGACAGGGAGTGACACTGCCCCCCACCTCCAGTGATTACCCCCACTTAGGGGTGAAAGTAAGGCGTACCGGTAAAAAGTAGCCGCCAGTACCGGCCCATACCACTCACTTTAAAGCGCTACCACAGCAGCACTTTAAGGACCCTGCCGCAGCAGCGCTTTAATGTTGTTGCCCCTTTTGCCCCCCTGCCGCCGATGGTGGGGGAGCAAAAGAAGTAGCTGCCCCGGGGCTGCAATTTAAAAGGGCCCGGGGCTCCAGCTGCCACTACCACCCCGAGCCCTTTAAATCATCACTGGAGACCTGGGCGTCGCGGGCTAGGCAGTGCAGATGGGCTGGGTGGGGGATGTACTGGTAAGAGCTCAATTTTACTTTCACCCCTGCCCCCACTGCATGTACCCCTTCCAGCAACCCCAACTGTACCTCCCCCAGCTCCTCCTCCCCCAAGTTTTCCAACTTGTACCCCCACACACGTGCAGTGTCCTCTTTTGGGGAACCTGAAATATGGTAACCCACACATAGGGCCTTTTGCACAGGGCACTGCAGATTCAGGCTCGAAGACTCTTCAGTCATTCAAGGAGGGACCTTACTCAACTTCTTGCTGAGTTGTTTGTATTTTGTTATAATTGAGTGAGTTACCAACACAGGCCCTGACTGAGCCATTTTGCAATGAGCTCCAGAACCAGGTATGCTCATTGCAGGTTTAGAGCCACACTTTAGCCAATCCTCCTCCTTGCATAGTGCTTACAATTGAAAGCATGGTTTTAAGATGATTGGGGAGGGGGAGAGAAGGTTTGCACTATTGTTGCTTGGGTTAAAACACTGTGATTGGTCCCACACCAGCTTCCACTGGCCACCACACGTTGAAATGCAGACACAAGCGCTTAAGCGTTTCTCAGTTATAAAAACGGAGTTTCAGAAGCACTGCTGTCTACCAGCATTTTTCAAATGGGGCCATCATGGCTACAGGAAGCAACCGGGGGCTTTTCTTGCGGCCACAGCCACCTGGACAGTGATGGGGGGGGCGGAAAGCAGCGGACCCTCCCCCGGGGACCGCCAGCAGTGATTGGGCCCTGCCCCCTTCTGGAGACACAGAAGCTGGAGGAGCGGACAGCAGGTGTGAGTTCCCCACCTTCCCTGGGGCGGTAGGGTTGGGCTTCAGCCCTGGGGTGGCGGGGGGCAGGCTCCAGGGATTTGGGCTCCATTCCCCAGCTGCACCGTGATGGGCTCTGGCCCCAAGCTCACCCGCCCATCAACCCTGGCCCCTGCTGCCTCCCCCAGTGCCCCATCGCCTTTGGCCCCCACTGCCTCTGTACCGACCTCCCCATCCAGGACTTAATTTGTCCCCAGCCTTGCTGGGGCTGAGTAAGCCTGCTGTTAAAAGTAATATTTGCACGTTTGTTAATATCACTTTTCACAGCAGACTGAGTAGCCAGCAAGTTTTTTTTTCTTTTTAACAAGCAAAAAAGCAAAAGAAACAACAAGAACAAAGACAAGAATGTGTAAAGCACCTTATTTGTGTTTCTATTCTCTTTAGGTCCAGTAAAGAATACAGACAACTGTACATTATTTTTATTATTGAGGCTGCAAAAATAATCCTACATATATAAATTACAATGATTCCTAGCGCTTTCCCACTGCCCCAGCTGGGGTCTGGCCCAGTCAGCATCCCACAGAGCAGCAGGTCCCTGGGCCTTACAAGCCCCAATTTACAGCTGGGGGAGCAGATGAGAGGCTAAGCCACTTGCCCAGGGTCACGCAGCGAGCCAGGCGCAAGGCGCTGGCATCACTGGCGCCGTGTGGGGTGTGGCTGAGGCTGACCCTGCCCCTGGGCATGCGGGGAGGCGCCGCCCCGCTGGCTGCGGCAGGCCTGGCCCGGGTGCCCAGTCCCGGGAGGCAGGAGGCGCTGTCTCGGGCCAGGCTCTCCGCGTGGCCGAGGCCAGGGGAGCGGAGCCGCAGCCTCGCTTCTCTCATGTACCGACTGAGCCGCGCGCTGCTGGGGGCCCTGGCCCGGGCCCCGCCGCTCCGGCAGGCCCCAGGCCCCGGCCGGCTCCTGCCCGCTGCCCTGCGGCTGGGGAGCCCGGGCGGCCTCTCCACCCGGCCCCGGCGGGAGCCGCCCGCCGCCCCGCAGCGCCCTGCGGCCCAGGGGCCGGGCAGCGAGGAAGAGCCGTTCGTCTTCCCCGAGTACGTCCCCGAGCCGCCCCCGGCACCGGCCAGGGAGCCGCCCGCCGCCCCGAGCCGCCCGGAGAGGAGGCCGCGGGAGAAGCGGCAGCACCGGGTGACCGGGCGGCCGGACCCGTCGGTGCCGCCCAGCGGGGTGAGCTGCTCAGGCTGCGGGGCGGAGCTGCACTGCCAGGACCCCGCCGTGCCCGGCTACCTGCCCAGCGAGAAGTACCGGCGCCTGATGGGCGGGCAGCCGGGGGGCTCGGAGGGGCAGGGGGCCTTGGGGGGCTCGGAAGGATTGGGGGGGCAGGGGGCCCTGGGGGGCTCGGAAGGATTGGGGGGACAGGGGGCCCTGGGGGGCTCGGAAGGGTTGGGGGTGCAGGGAGTCTTGGGGGGCTCGGAAGGATTGGGGGGACAGGGGGCCCTGGGGGGCTCGGAAGGGTTGGGGGTGCAGGGAGTCTTGGGGGGCTCGGAAGGATTGGGGGGACAGGGGGCCCTGGGGAGGTCAGAGGCGCACCGGGCCCTGCAAGGGGTGGTGTGTCAGCGCTGCTGGCTCCTGGTCCATCACCAGCAGGCACTGCACATGCAAGTGTCCCGGGAGCAATACCGCAATCTGGTGAGTGCTGCCCTGCGCAGCCCCCCACGCCACGGACGCTGCCCCCTGGTGCTATACATGGTGGACATGCTGGACCTGCCCGACTCGGTGCTACAGGACCTGCCTCAGCTGGTGGGTGCAGGCTCCAACATCCTGGTGGTGGGCAACAAGGTGGACCTGTTGCCTGGGGACTCTCCAGACTATCTGAAGCGCTTCCGAAAACAGCTGCTGAGGAGCTGTGCCCGCGTGGGCATCCTCCCTGCAGTCCAGGGCTCGGGGGGCCAAGTTGGCAGGACTGGGAGCCAGAACTTGGTGGATGTGCACCTGATCAGTGCCAAGACAGGCTATGGAGTGGAGAAGCTGATCTCCAAACTGCAGCGCTCCTGGAAGTGCAATGGCGATGTGTATCTCGTAGGAGCTACCAACTCCGGTAAATCCACACTGTTCAATACCCTGCTACAGTCTGACTATTGCAAGTCCAAAGCCCCGGAGGTGATCAACAGAGCAACAATCTCGCCCTGGCCAGGTGAGAGGGGCATGGATGGGGACTTTTATCAGTATCTGTTTGGACTAAGCTTTTCGGGGCAAGGAGCGTCTCTTAGGCTTTTATATAGGGGCCTATTCCTGATTGTGGTCTTCTGGGTGTTGTTATGTATATAATAACTATTCCCCCAAAAAGTTGGTAAAAGAACTTTTAAGGTTGAAAAATCAAGCACTCCAAAGTTAACAAATGTCAGCGTTAAGCTTTCCCTCAATTCGGTCTCCTTGTGCATTTGTGTTATGATACAGGCTTATTACATACAGGCATATTAAATGGCACAAACCTTTGTTAACATAGAGTTACGGTTGTCTGGTGGTAGCTCAGGCCTTTCCAGAACTTCAAGTTCAGCAAAACTCAAAACTTCTGAAAACCAGGAAATACAACCTTAACTCAGCCCTGTGAAGCTGGCAATAGCCACTGGAAATCATCTGCATACTCTCTAAGCATTAGGTGTAGCTGTATTTAATGGGGGAGGAATGAGCTGGGACAGCTTGGAAGAGCTATGATTGTGATATGAGGAGATTTGCGGCTGAGTACCCCCATGTGTGTTTTCAAAAGAAAGAGATGCGGGTTCCAGTCTGCATCCATTCAGTACAGCATTGTGTAGGTTGTAGCAGGGCAGTGGAAGCTTCTTGACATGGGCATTGTCAGTGGTGAGATGGTATATGAGAGCAGCTGTGTGTGGATTTAATGATGGGTAGGGGAAAGTCCAGGCTAGGGAAATATCCTGTGTGCAAGTGTCAAGGGATTGTAAAAGGGTATGAAGCAGTTGTTAAATTTCACAAGTGTGATATTCTGTCAAGGGAGTAGGCTCATGTTTGAGCATAGGGTAAGTGCAGATAGCACCTGTCTGTTAGAGGAAAGGCAGAGTGCCAGTAGTTGTGTTACTGGTGTGTTGGGGCAGAGTTAAGGTTGTGTGGGGTTTTACCTTAACTCTGTATTTCCTGATTATCAGAAGTTTGAGTTTTGCTGAACTCAGCTTGTGTCCCTCCAGAATGCTATCGTCAGATAACCTTAATTCTGTGTTAACAAAGATTTTTGTTAGTGAATTTCTTAGTTTTTTAAACAGAAATGTTTGTTGGTAGGAGGCAGTGGTCATTTGGGCAGTTGTAGTTCTCACTTAGGTTTGCAGTTGATATGCTACTGTGGCTAATAATCAAAAGACTTAGCTTTTATCTAGTGGTTTCATCAGTAGATCTCAAAGAACTTTCCATATTCCCATTTCACAGATGGGAAACTGAGGCACAGAGGTGAAGTGACTTTCCCAAGATCACCCAGCCAGCTAGGGGCAGAGCTAGGAATAGTCCCAGTCCAGTGGTCTTTCCACTAGGCCACTCAGTTGCTATGTGATTCCTCAGTGCTCCTTCCCGCTTCTGTATGTTTTGTTGTAGTGGAATGGGGATAATGGTCGTGCTTTGAAACATTTGCAGTGTGTAGCCGCTAACAGGGCCAGCGAGAGAAATCTCATCCATGTTCTATGTCCCAAAACCTTGACAGTTTTATGACATGGTCGTTATAGCAATTTTAAGCATGTGAGGGAAGACTCGTGTGTCTCTCTCCTTCTCTGCCCCTTGCCACAGCATTCCCTGCAACATAAAGTGCCCACCCTCAACATTTCCAGCTCTCCCTCCCATTCCCATCCCATCAAGCCAGCAGATGGCACAGGCATGCCAGTTCTCAGGTCCTCACCTTTGTCTCCTCAGTGTGTTCTTGGTGCATGCGCCCAGCATGCCTTTTTAAAGCTCTCCACCCAGAGGGGAAGGAGGGCTTCCACAGATCCTGGCTCACATGGCAGGGCAGAGGGGCAAGAGAAAGGGGCTAGATGCCCCCAGAAAGGTAAGAGGTCTCCAGAACCTGGTTCATATGGGGAGGCAAGGAGAGGGGTCAGACCACCATAGATGGGCTGAGCCCCGAGATCCTGGTGCACACACATAGGAGTAGGGAGAGGGGCTCAAGCACCATTGTGGGGACAGGACATCCAGGTACCAACTCACATAGAATCATAGAAGATTAGGGTTGGAAGAGACCTCAGGAGGTCATCTAATCAAACCCCCTGCTCAAAGCAGGGCCAACCCCAACTAAATTGTAGGGGGGTAGACCCTCACATCCTGGTGTTCAGACATGGAAGGGGACAAATCTCTGCCCCTATTCTTCCCCATCCCTCTGCCACTCATTCTCATGTCCCCTTCCCATTGTCCCTCTCCTGAGCCCCCCCCCAATCTCCCTCAATTCTTCTATCACCCATCCCCATTTATCCCCCCCCTTGCTGCAGCCCCAAGCCCCTCACTCTTATTTCCCCTCAAATGCCCTTCTCCTGCCTGCAACCATTCACATTTCTCTTATTATTTTTTTTTAACAAAACTGCCTTGATTACATTCCCCCAAAATAAAAAGCAACCAATTGTGCCTCTCTGGTGACACAAAGCAGCTGTTAGACCTGGTTTAACTGACCAGTTAAGTTAGCTATGCATCTAGTTTGCTTCACCAGAGTGAAGCAAAGTAGCTGGAATGGGCTAGTGAATTTGCCTTCTGAAAGGAATTTACCTTCTTTGATTTCCATTGGTATGTTGTGGTGGTACTCAAAGCTGTTTAGCTTACAGTGGAGAATTATGTCAGTCTTCAAGCAGTGGCACATCTGTTAGTTGTAGTCCAGTGCAGAACTTTTACGTTTCTAGAGGCTTTCTTGACAAACTGAAAAAACAAAAATTAGCTCTTCTCTGCACCCAGCGTGGGTGGCTCATGGGTTTCTCTGCTGTCAGTTCGACCATTATCAAATTTGCAGGCAGCATCAAAATTGGAAAAGGGCTAAGCAGTCAGGCAGCGGGACAGAACCAAACTGCAAAGTGACCTGGAGAGAGCAGAGTATACTGGCGTCGTATTTTACTGCTAGCCCTGATGGTTTGCAAAATATCAGACATTAAACCTCTTCCTGGTCCTTCAGTCTAATGGGGCTCTTTTTGGCCCTGGCCTAGGGCTGAATATAGCAAGTCCTGTGTCAGTGTTATTTCCAGTTTCTCAATATATATATAACTCTTAAACTCCAGTTCATATAATTTGGCCAAATATTTGTCTCAAAATCTCTTTGGGAAAAATAACGTTTAGCAGTCTTGTCCAATACTGAATAATATTAATTGAAACAGAGCTGCCTAGCTTTCAGTATCATTATTCAGTGAATCTGGCACCTGTGGAAGTGGACCTTAACAGTGGTGGCGGGAGCCTCCTGTTGAGATGCTAGAGGCACAGAAGTAACAACTCTGGACGCTTTTGTATTGACATTCCTCAAGGGGTGAAATTAGTTCAGTCTCCGTGCTCATTGATGCCTTTGCCTCTCTGCTAAGACCATCAACAGTAGTTAGAGATAAAAGAATTTGGCTGACCTTCCATTCCCCCATAAGCTTCACCTTGGCCAGCTAATACATTATAAATTATACAAAATGCCCGGTCTACACTAAGGTTGTAAAATGCATTCCAGTGTGTTAGCTAACACATTTTTAAAAGTATCAGAGGGGTAGCCGTGTTAGTCTGGATCTGTAAAAGCAGCAAAGAANGCTGCAAAACGTCTGTTAGTCTGTAAGGTGCCACAGGATTCTTTGCTGCTTTTACATTTTTAAAAAACATCTTCCTTCCTAGCCTCAACAAGGCCGTGGTGTCTTCCAGGAAAAAAACTGTAAACAAGACATGAATTTCTAAAGTTAAAAAAAAAAAATCAAATTTAAATGGCCACAGCCCTATTGTTTTCTTTGCACATCACCTTTAAAGGGCAAATTGAAAGAAACACCAGGTTTTACTCTTACAAAATTCTGTTTGCTTTCAATAGTTCTTTAAAGACATTTTTCACATATAGTTTTTATAGTTGTTGTTTTTTTTCAGTAAATGGAGAGCCATAAATAAGAATCATAATAGCAAAATGGGATAGGTCTTAATTGTGAAGTAAATATCACTGCAGAATTTTGCCGGTTTTCATGCAATTACACCACAAGTAAAGTTTCTTTGCAAAAGAATGTGTTGATAGGCATAATCCTTTCATATCATGCTCATCACACTCTCTTCCTAGAACTCCTGTTGTTCCAATCCCGTCCTTCATTCCTTTCTCCAGTCCACCTAACACAACGTTCAGTGTTCTGATACTAACAGAAAGGTAATGCTTTAAGGATTTGGCTGAGCCAACGCCATGTGCACGGCACTTGTGGCAGCAAGAAAAATGTAAATCACTTTGCTGCAGTTGTTGAGAAAGACTTTCATTTCTAACCAGCTGTTCAACCCAAATGCTGTTGACCTAATTCTGTAATTCTCCTAATTAAAATGAAGGAGAGTTTTGCCCTTGGCTTTAATGAGACCAGGATTTGGTCTCCAGTGGCCTAGTCTACACTATGAGTACCGTTGCCAAAAAATTGTGTTTTGTGACTCGGGTCTAAACATGTTTTGGCAATTTTTAATCACGATGAGCTGATGCAGTGCTGAATGTGGTTTGCTCTTGTCTGCTCTGCATGCTAAGTAGTGTTCATCATCAGTTCAGCTAACACGACTGCTGACAACCACTGTCCAACATCACAGTGTGGTCCTAGCCACTGTGGCAGGTAATTTCTGAGACGAGCCGTTAGCTTAGCAGTTGACTTTAGTTTTGTTGTTGTTGTGATTGCTTTTCTGTTTCATAAAGAAGAATGAGGCCATCATACAGCCTGTGAACTTTCTTCTGCATGTGGCTTTTTTCATTGTTTGAACCTTAACATTTAATTGCTTTTATATATACTGTGTTCAGTTTGCACAGTCACAGACCTGGATAATGTTGGAATTTGTTTTCCAGGCACAACTTTAAACCTCCTGAAATTTCCAATTATTAACCCTACATCTGACAGACTGTTCAGGAGACAGGAGAGGCTAAAAGCAGATGCAGAAAAAACTGAAGAACAACTTAGTGATGATGAACAAAAGTATCTTAAATGCCTTAAAAAGCAAGGTTATTTAATAGGTGAGTATTACCTGAGGAAGAGTATCACCATTTGTTCTCAGATGCAAATACTGCATTATACAAAAGACTCAATTAAGCTTTACTGTATGGTAAGTCAGTGTCTAAAGTGAACTCTTAATTGATAAACATTGCTAGCCAACATACATTTATGATACATTCTAATTTGGGTTACTAGTGTACGTGATAGTGCAACAGCATATCAGAATAAGAATTCTTCAAATATATATTAATAATCTTCTGTAAATCCTTATTCTTGATCTTATTAACAAAAAGCTATCTTAACAAAAAGCAGGTTAAGGGGTGACTTGATTACGGTCTATAAGTACCTACATGAGGAACACACATTTAACAATGGGCTCTTCAATCTAGCAAAGAAAGGTATAACATGATCCAATGGCTGGAAGTTGAAGCTAGACAAATTCAGACTGGAAATAAGGCATAATTTTTTTGACAATTAAAGTAATTAACCATAGGAACAATTTACCAAGGGTCATGGTGTATTCTCCATCGCTAGCAATTTTTAAATCAAGATTGGATGTTTTTCTAAAAGATCTGCTCTAGAAATTATTTAGGAGAAGTTCTTTGGCCTGTATTATAAAGGAGGCCAGACTAGATGATCACAGTGGTACCTTCTGTCCTTGGAATATGTGAAAATCTAATATGCAGGAACTCTGACTTTCTAAAAGTCATAACTTCAGATTTTTTTTTTTGTCACCTGTTTTCATTCTACCCGATAAGAGGTATATACACCTCTACCCCGATATAACGCGACCCGATATAACATGAATTCGGATATAACGCAGTAAAGCAGCACTCTGGCGGATCAAAGCAAGTTCGATATAACGCGGTTTCACCTATAACGCGGTAAGATTTTTTTGTCTCCCGAGGACAGCGTTACATCGGGGTAGAGGTGTATACATAAGTTTCTCCCGGACACCACACCAATGCATCAATTCAGTCCTTGTCCTTCTGGTGTAGGTGGCTTAATAGATTTCCAGGATTGCATCACAACTCTTTCTCCTTTTCAAAAATAAAAAAGACTAATACACTTAATTGTATTGGCTATTCATTGGTAATATGCAAACTGATAGTGTCTTGTAGAAGTGGGCTAAAAGACTACAATTACCTTCAAAGAGAATGTCATCCAAAGACACTTTAATATAGCTGGAGATAGGCCCAGCTACTGAGTTAGGTTTTAGATTTCCAACAAGTGCAGAAATGTTCAGATCTGGAGTTTTCGTTCAGGCATATCCCTATGTGACCAGGGTTCCAGGGGGGCCACGCTGAGATCGCTCAATCAGGGCAAACTGCACAGAAGGGGGCAGATGATCCCCCAAACTGGTAGTTATTTCTAATACTTAGATTCACCAAGGCAGCAACAAAACAGCTTCAACGATACTTAACTGGTTACCCAGAAGCCAAAACATAGCTCCCTTAAAGCAACCCAGCCTTGAGCTCCCACCCAGACAGCCAGTACAAATATTATGAAGATTACTGAAAATCATCTTCATCCTATAAAAAGTTATTCCAATCCCAAAGGATCAGATATATCACCCACCAGGTCAGTGAATATTTCAGATCTTACCCAAATACACGCTTACCGCCAATTCTTATTAACTAAACTAAAATTTATTAAAGAACAGAGAGTGGGTATTGGTTAAAAGATCATTCTACACACAGACTTGAATAAAATTCTTAGGTCAGTTTCATAGTAGAGATAGTGAGCTTTAAAGTTGCAAAGAGTTCTTTCAGAATTAGTCCATAGGTTACAGTCCAGTGTCCAGTATAAAGGGAGATCCAGATGGGACTGGAGACCTCAGTCTTGGGACTCAAACTTCCCCTGACAAGCTTAAGCAGATCTGAGATAATAGGGTCAGGGCTCAAGAGTTCTTTTTATAGTTCTTTGGCAGCCACTTGACAGGGTGCAGTCCTTGGGTGAACAATAGTGGCTTTGAAGTAACCTCCTATTTCTTAAGCGTAATTAGCTACATGGATTAATGTAAAGCAGCTACCCATCTCCCGCCAATTACAGGTAGTTTACTACATACTTCAAAGAGAAATTAAGACAGTGATATTACTACATTCACAGTTCATCTAAATGTTAACATCTTCTTTTGATCTCTGAATTAACAGAATACAGCGATAGGAACCATTTACAAATATATTGTTAGAGGTTGACAGTGTAACTAAACACATACAAAAACACAACTATTATCTACTAATTTATCTCTAAAGGTTTAATCTGGGTCAATTAGCCTGCTAGTTCTGTAACCCTTTCTGGTCCTGTGTCACACCCTAATTAAAACACTTATTATTAACGCTGTATAGAGAGCAAAGACTTAGAAAACATAAAAGAAACAGGAGTACTTGTGGCACCTTAGAGACTAACAAATTTAATTGAGCATAAGCTTTGTTAGTCTCTAAGGCGCCACAAGGACTCCTGTTCTTTTTGCTGATACAGACTAACACGGCTGCTACTCTGAAACCTAAAAGAAACAGTTATGTGTAAATGGATGTATACTATATATATGTGGGCTTTCTTGATTGTAAGTCTGAACTAACAGTTATAAAAAAGAAAGCTAGGGAGGATAGTTAACGTTTTTCAGTCTCAAATTACCATATTGGGGGCTAATTACGCCACAGTTGCAACCGAGTTAGGAACCCAGTTGTAAAACTGTTCCAATTTCTAGTGTAGGCAAGATCTCCACCCATGTTCCAGAACTGGGCTAACATTTGAAAAGGCTCACAGTGAGATGGCTTATGTAAGTAAGGTGAGTAGAACATAGACTTGAGTTAATATTATAGCTACATCAAAAGCTTACACTGTAGAAAACCTTCTCCATAGAGAGATCTCGATACAGAAGCAGATTCTGTATTGAAATCTCTGCTTTTGCAGAGCTTATAGCTCTGTGCAGTTTGTAAGACTGTAATTGCCGCAAACCAAGGGCCTTATCTTGCAAAGATGCGCATGCTTACATTTATACAAGCAGTTCCATCCAAGTCAATACTCACACAAGTAGAGTTAAGCACATGCATAAGTGTTTGAAAGATCAAGGTCTTAAATATCAAAAAAAGACAATCTAATTTACGAAGTGTTTTGTGCAATGCCTAGAACAATGGGAACACAATTGGGGTCCTTGGGGTTACTGTAATACAATAATAGCAAGTGTGTAAGAAGGAAAATTTTCCAGTTGAAGAAAATGTAAAGTAACATAAATTATTAAAAATACTTTTCATTTTTAATGTAGGAAGAGTTGGAAGAACATTTCAACAACAGAAGTCAAAAACTGTCATTGACTTTGATCCTGATGAGCTCTCTTTTAACATGGAAGAGGAGCCTGTCTTTTCATCCAACAAGCCTAAAGAGAGAGTGGAATTTACATACAATGAACTGAAAGATGCTCGCTGGTTTTTTGACACGCCGGGGATTGTAAAAGAAAATTGTGTAGGTACCCTGTCTGTCTGTCTGCATTTGAGAAGATCGGTATTTGGGAGAGGGAGTACTGTCTTAGCTAACTGTAAGTGCAGGAATAGAGATTTTTGATATCCTTATGAAATAAAAGACTCTCACATTCAGGTAATTATTTAGTGCCACTCAGTGTATCAGAATATTGTGTAATGAATAGAGCTGAGAGAATAATGGATTTTATTTTACTTTATTTTTATTTTTTGTTCAGAGCGGAACCAAAATTTGTTGGGGGGAAAAAGCCATTTTGAATCCCGTTTTATTCAAAAATTTTCATTGAATCAAAAAACTTGAAATAAATTTGTTTCTAATTGACTGAAGTGTTTTGGTCAACTTGAAACAAATTTTTTCTAGTTTTTCAATTCAGCCATTTTCAGGGGGTTTTCACTCTTTCACTCATTTTGAAATGGTCAAAATGAAATGTTTTAACTTTTTTGATATTTTTTCTTTTTTCAGCCAAAACTATTCATCAGATTCAATCTGAATTTGCAAATTGTTTTAGAGCCTCGAAAACTGCATTGTTTAGGATAAATTTCTATTTCCCCAAAATAATTCTCCCACTTCTAGTAATAAGGCCTGTTTTATCTATCAAAATTTATCACACTGGTTGGTTTTGCTGTAGCAAGTAGTGCCATAACCATCTTACAACATGGGTATTTACCAATGTAGATTGGACTAAGCACTATTTATAAGCATGTTAGTGAACTGTTTACAGACCAGTTTTTTGTAGATGAGCCCTGAATGTGTCTCTCTGTAGTAGTACATTTCTGTAGGAGGAATGAATGAGTCGGAGTATTGAAAACGGGATCTGGTAGCAGGATATAGGATTATACCTTTAGCTCTGGTTTTGTGTGAGAATCAGATCACAAGAGACTAAAGGCTTGTCTGTTCTAAAAAAAATTATATTGGTTTAACTCAGTGGTCCCCAACCTTTTTTGTCTGGCGGGTGCCAAAAAAAACAAAAAAACCCCGAGCGCTGCCGGTGGAGCAAAAAAAAAAACACCACCCCGAGCGCTGCCAGCGGGCGCCAAGCGCTGCCGGCGGAGCAAAAAAAACCCACCCCGAGCGCAAACAAAAAATAAAAACCCCGAGGGCTCCACGGGCGCACTTACACCCCCCAGCGGGCACAATGGCGCCCGCGGGCACCACGTTCAGGACCACTGGTTTAACTGAATTGATTTAAAATCCATCTAGTTAAACCAATGCAACCCCCTAATGTATAACCTGTTAACCATTGCTTAAATAAATTTGCTTTGCATTGGTAATTTACCAAATAGAGCTAATCCCATTTAAGTGTGTCTACATTAGGGGTTATTTAACTAGATCAATTTTTAAATAGATTTTAATGTTTAAACAGATACAATTTTTAGTATAAAAATCCCTAGGACTGAGACTTTCAAAGCTGCTTAAAGGGTTTGAATGATAAATTCATGGGAATAAGAAGTTCAAATACCCTAGATGGCTTTGAAAATTTTGGCTTTAAAATTAATAGAGCCACTGGAAATATGCTCTGTAGAAATCCTGCAGAGTTATATGGAGTTACGATCTGTCTATGGATATAACTGTTTTCTACAGAATTGAAGTTAAACTTCAAAAAAAAAAATAGTAGTAGTAGTTTGACTTTCTAAGGCTGGTCTACCCACAGATCTTGTACCAGTATAACTCTTTTGGTTAGAGGGATGATACAATTTTTTTTTTTACCAAAATAGCTAAACCAATACAAACCCTAGTGTAGACACAGCTATATCAATAGAAAGGAGCCTGATACTGTTATAGCTTACTCCCCAACATATAGGGGAATGAGTTTTACTGGTCTAAGCACCTTTATACCAAGATAACTACAGCCACACTAGGCAGCTGGTACTGCTTTAACTATACCACTATAATTAAAGTGATTCAACTTCTGTGTAGACACAAGGCCTAATTGTGAGGATAGACTTTCAAATAATATTAGACTGGCTGTGAGAGGTGTGAACTGCCCCATTCATCTCAGTAGCATCCTCAGTCAGACTTCAAAATTATTGCCTTGTTGAGATGTATAAAGAAGCTCACACCTTATTATTACTCTTAGCTTCAGCCAGACTCCAGGACTGTAATAATGTGGTTAGGTGTCTCCTGCCTCAGCCATCTCAACAGGGTAAAGATTCTGAAGCCTAATGCAGATTTACTGTAAATGTCAATTTCACTGCTGGTCAGTTTAGTGTATACATCTAGCTCAATCACAAGTTATAGGCTTGATGCCGGAATTACCAGGTGAAATTCTATGATCTGTTTTATACAGGAGGTCAGAATAGATCAGGGGTTGGCAACTTACGGCTCGCGTGCCAAACATGGCACGCGAGCCGATTTTGGGTGGCACGCCACTGCCTGCCGCAGTNCTGCCTGCCGCAGTCCCAGCCCCACTCAGCCCCCCCGCCCACCGCTCTCCCCTGCAGGGCAGGAGGCAGAAGCTTGGTCCTGCCGCAGCCAAGCTCCCCCCTCCCCTGCTTCTTCCCCCAGCGTGGTGCTTTCCTGCCCCTCCTCCTCCCCCTCCCTCCGGGGAAGGGGGGCGGAGCCGAGCCGCAGCGTGCTCGCTGCTCCATAGAGGAGACAGAGAAGAGGTAGGGACGGGGCCTTCGGGAAGCGGGTGGAACAGGGCATATCCCTTCCAGCCCCCTGCCATGAGCCGCTCAGGGCAGGGGGCTGGGAGCACCCCCACAAGCCGAGCACCCCAGCCCTGACCCCTGAACCCCCACACACCCCCAGCCCTCTGCCCTGACCTCCCCACACACCCAGCCTTCTGCCCTGCACCTCCACCCACACCCAGCCCTCTGCCCTGAACCCCCNCCCCCCCACCCAGCCTTCTGCCCTGCACCTCCACACACACCCAGCCCTCTGCCCTGAACGCCCCCACACACACACCCAGCCTTCTGCCCTGTCCCCTCCC
>QXTE01000227.1:2235453-2427756 GCA_003942145.1 Platysternon megacephalum
ATAGAATCATAGAATCTCAGGGTTGGAAGGGACCTCAGGAGGTCATCTAGTCCAACCCCCTGCTCAAAGCAGGACCAAACCCAACTAAATCAGCCCAGCCAGGGCTTTGTCAAGCCTGACCTTAAAAACCTCTAAGGAAGGAGATTCCACTACCTCCCTAGGTAACCCATTCCAGTTCTTCACCACCCTACTAGTGAAAAAGTTTTTCCTAATGTCCAACCTAAACCTCCCCCTCTGCAACTTGAGACCATTACTCCTTGTTCTGTCATCTTCTATCACTGAGAACAGTCTAGATCCATCCTCTTTGGAACCCCCTTTCAGGTAGTTGAAAGCAGCTATCAAATCGCCCCTCATTCTTCTCTTCTGCAGACTAAACAATCCCAGTTCCCTCAGCCTCTCCTCGTAAGTCATGTGCTCCAGCCCCCTAATCATTTTTGTTGCCCTCCGCTGGACTCTCTCCAATTTATCCACATCCTTCTTGTAGTGTGGGGCCCAAAACTGGACACAGTACTCCAAATGAGGCCTCACCAGTGCTGAGTAGAGGGGAATGATCACATCCCTCGATCTGCTGGAAATGCCCCTACTTATACAACCCAAAATGCCATTAGCCTTCTTGGCAACAAGGGCACACTGTTGACTCATATTCAGCTTTTCGTCCACCGTAACCCCTAGGTCCTTTTCTGCAGAACTGCTGCCCAGCCATTCGGTCCCTAGTCTATAGCAGTGCATGGGATTCTTTCGTCCTAAATGCAGGACTCTGCACTTGTCCTTGTTGAACCTCATCATATTTCTTTTGGCCCAATCCTCTAATTTGTCTAGGTCCCTCTGTATCCTATCCCTACCCTCCAGCGTATCAACCACTCCTCCCAGTTTAGTGTCATCTGCAAACTTGCTAAGGGTGCAGTCCACACCATCTTCCAGATCGTTAATGAAGATATTGAATAAAACCGGCCCCAGCACCGACCCTTGGGGCACTCCACTTGATACCGGCTGCCAACTAGACAAGGAACCATTGATCACTACCCGTTGAGCCCGACCATCTAGCCAGTTTTCTATCCACCTTACCGTCCATTCATCCAGCCCATACTTCTTTAACTTGCTGGCAAGAATACTGTGGGAGACTGTATCAAAAGCTTTGCTAAAGTCCAGAAATAGCACATCCACTGCTTTCCCCTCATCCACAGAGCCGGTTATCTTATCATAGAAGGCAATTAGGTTAGTCAGGCATGACTTGCCCTTGGTGAATCCATGCTGACTGTTCCTGATCACTTTCCCCTCCTTTAAGTGGTTCAGGATTGATTCCTTGAGGACCTGTTCCATGATTTTTCCAGGGACTGAGGTGAGACTAACTGGCCTGTAGTTCCCTGGATCTTCCTTCTTCCCTTTCTTAAAGATGGGCACTACATTAGCTTTTTTCCAGTCGTCCGGGACCTCCCCCGATCGCCATGATTTTTCAAAGATAATGGCCAATGGCTCCGCAATCTCATCGGCCAACTCCTTTAGCACCCTCGGATGCAGCGCATCCGGCCCCATGGACTTGTGCTCGTCCAGCTTTCCTAAATAGTCCCGAACTACTACTTTCTCCACAGAGAGCTGGTCACCTCCTCCCCATACCGTGCTGCAGAGTGCAGCTGTCTGGGAGCTGACCTTGTCTGTGAAGACAGAGGCAAAAAAAGCATTTAGTACACTAGCTTTCTCCACATCCTCTGTCACTAGGTTCCCTCCCTCATTCAGCAAGGGGCCCACACTTTCCTTGACTTTCTTCTTGTTGCTAACATACCTAAAGAAACCCTTCTTGTTACTCCTAACATCTCCGGCTAGCTGCAACTCCAAGTGTGATTTGGCCTTCCTAATTTCACACCTGCATGCCTGAGCAATACTTTTATACTCCTCCCTGGTTATTTGTTCAATCTTCCACTTCTTGTAAGCTGTTTTTTTGTGTTTAAGACGAGCAAGGATTTCACTGTTAAGCCAAGCTGGTCGCCTGCCATATTTACTTTTCTTCCTACACATGGGGATGGTTTGTTCCTGCAACCTCAATAAGGTTTCTTTAAAATACAGCCAGCTTTCCTCTACTCCTTTCCCCCTCATGTTATTCTCCCAGGGGACCTTGCCCATCAGTTCCCTGAGGGAGTCAAAGTCTGCTTTTCTAAAGTCCAGGGTCTCTGTTCTACTGCTCTCCTTTCTTCCTTCCATCTGGCCTTAATATCTTTTAATTGAGTAGAAGCACCTAGCTAAGGTGTGTGGTTTGGATTCACTTGAAACAATGTTTGATATGAGCAAGTTTTAAAGACACAAATGATTAATTGTACTGCGTCTAGCACAATGGGGACTCGATCATGATTCAGGCCTCAGGAAGGTAGTTAATAATGGCACACAAAATACTACATTGAAAGAGTGTTAAGGTTGCAAAGTCAAGCATGCAGAAGTTTGAAATGCCAGATTTAAGATTGCCCATGTAAACTTAATCCAGTCCCCTTGTGCGTATGCATTATCAACTGGTCTTTAATTACATGATCACACACTATTTTATCCACAGGACCCCACCTTATTCAGCATGTAAGTTGGACAGTGCTCAATGAATGAGCAGCTTTTCAATTTGAATTTTACCTTCGATGAACAATGTGTGGCCCCAGGCCTTATTTACTGCACACTATTCCAATCCTGCTCTGAAGGCAGGATTATTAATTACCTCATGGGCCTTTTCATCTTGCTCCTATAGTATCTGACTACTTCAACAAACATAAATTAATCTTCACAATGCCCCTGTGATGTAAGGGGGGACATTATTCTAATTTTACAGAAGGGAGAACTGAGAGACAGAGACATTAACATGAAAAATGCACACTAAGTGGGATGCTCACTTTGAAATGTCTATGACCTGACTTTTCAGAGAACTTAGTGTTTTGTAGCACTTTATATGTTCGGAGAACAGTTGCAGTTGTGACCATTCAGCACGTCTGCAAATCAGACACCAGTAGTCTCAAGTTGGACACCCAGAACGTGAACGTACAATTTTAGTGACCCCCTGTGAAAAGTTTGGATTAAGTGACTTGCCCAGTATCTCATAGGACCTATGTGCCCGAGATGGGGAGAGAATCAGTTCTCCAGGGTGCTGTTCAGCTGCCGAAGCTATGACATCATCCTTACTCTTTCTGTAATCCATTGCCTCTTGCACCTTCCAACTTCTGCAACAAATGAGGCAGGGGTCCTACAGACAACAGCTTCCTTCACTACATAGTGGTGATCATCCCTAAACACCATCCATTCTGTGCACTAAATGAGTCAGGGGTCCTGTGGAGAAACTAGTAAGTGATCATGTGATTAAATATTGCATCACAATGCATAAGTATAAGGGAGTCAAATTAAGGTTACATGAGCAATCTAAATTCTGTCATTTCCTAATTTTTGAGTACTTGATTTAGCAACCTTAACATTATTTTAATATAGTTCTTGTATGTAATTTCCTAGGTTTTTAATATCAAACTGGGGGAAAAAAATGTCTGTCATGTGGAACCCTATTGGTTCCCATGTGGTTCATCAGCAGGGTTCAGACCTTTAGAGCTACAGCAACTCCTCGCTTAACGTTGTAGTTATGTTCCTGAAAAATGCGACTTTAAGTGAAACAATGTTAAGCAAATCCAATTTCCCCATAAGAATTAATGTAAATGGGGGGAGAGGGGGTTAGGTTCCAGGGAAATTTTTTTCACCAGACAAAAGACTATATTTTATATATATGTATACACAGTATAAGTTTTAAACAATTTAATACTGTACACAGCAATCATGATTGTGAAGCTTGGTTGAGGTGGTGGAGTCAGAGGTGGAAGAGGGAGGGATATTTCGAAGGGAATGCCTTACTGCTAAATGATGAACTAGCACTCAGCTGAGCCCTCAAGGGTTAACACATTGTTGTTAATATAGCCTCACAGTCTATATACAGCACAAATGGAGGGAGGAGACAGCATGGCAGACAGAGACAAAGAGNGGCAATTGATAGCCTGCTGGGTGGCTGCCGCACAGGGAACTTAGGGGAGCGGAGAGCTGATAGGGGGGCTGCCGGTCCACTCTGGTTCCAAGCCCCCAACAGCTAGCTGCAAAGGACTGCTCTTTCTGCATGCAGTGGACAAAGCAGGCGGCTGCCAAACAACGTTATATGGGAGCATTGCGCAACTCTAAACAAGCATGTTCCCTAATTGATCAGCAACGTAACAACGTAAACCAGGACGACTTTAAGTGAGGAAAAAGAACGAGGAGTACTTGTGGCATCCGATGAAGTGGGTTTTAGCCCACGAAAGCTTATGCCCAAATACATTTGTTAGTCTCTAAGGTACCACAAGTACTCCTCGTTCTTTTTGCTGATACAGACTAACACGGCTGCTACTCTGAAACCTGTCATCATTTAAGTGAGGAGTTACTGTACAGCACAGACCTCTGTGACTTGAGCTAATGGAGTAATTGATAGATGATGACAACCTACTACTGCTATGTGGACCATTTACAAGAGCAGGGGATGAGACATGTTTTGCCAGTGGGTCTCGCAACTATTTGCTGACAGCAGAGGAACCTGGAGACTCAGAAATCCTAGGTTATTATATGCCAGGTTCCAAGAGAAGTGTGCTTTAGTGGTTACAGACCCTTCTGTCTCTAGCCAACCCAACCGCCAGGCCTAGCTCCTTACCTCTCTGCATCCAGTCATGCTGATTGCGCCTCCTCATTACTGCCAGGGTGCCAGCAGCAGGAGCATTGGGAGCACAGAAGAACCTCCCAGCTCTCAGTTCCAGCACCACAGCGGCCCCTGGCTGCCAGGAATTGAATGAGCATAGAAAGCAAATGGACTTACTTGTGCTCAGTAACTTCCTATAGATGGTTCTAATTTTGATTAAGCTTGGTGTGCCTGTGAAGTGGGGCAGGTATGAGACATGCCAAAGTTCGGATTGAATTTCCACTTGTCACGCTGTTCGTTTTGGCTGGAGAGCAGGAGGGGTTGTCTGGGCACCAATTTTGGGGTGGGGAGCAGGAATTTTCAGTCTTTGCTTTCTGTACATTTTTGTGAGGGTTAGATGACAGATAGATTTGCCAGTGGGCTAGTTCAGTCTATGAATTACTAAAGATGTTCGGCTTTATAAGGGAGCAAGAGAAAATAACTAAGCTTCTAGAAACTGAAAGAAAGGGTTTTGGATAGCTGTCAAATTTAGCACTAAGCATTACCTAATACTCTGGAATATTATCTGCGGAGCCTGCAGTCTGCAAGGCTCCTACTGTTTCAGAATTGGTGCAAAAGTTGCCAAGATTTTCAGACTAAAGTTGACTCCATCTACACTACAGAAAGAGTGTGTAGAGACCCAGTCACACTATAGTAGTTGCTGACACAATTACAAAACGGTTCTGTCTTTTAATGCAGAGTCAAGACCAAACCATGTTGTAACCATGTTGCCAAACTGTAGTGCACATTTGAATGTTAGCGAGGCTGTGGCATGATTTAGGCGCATGGTTAGAAGAGTTTGGTTCTGTTTGTGCTGAAAATTCCAAGTGTGTGAGAAAGGGATGCTGTCTATTTGGAATCTAGTTAGTGCTTTAAAGTTAAAAGTAATGTTGGGTACTGCACCTGGGCCTGGATCCCACTGACATGTTATGTGCTTTTCCAGTCACTTTTTCCTCTTTTTAACACTCTTTTTCTCTCTACTGTTCCTGTGTGTGAAAGACCCACATAGACAGGGGAAGCTGACTGTGTGGGGTTGGGGGGGAAGTGAAACTGACTGCACACATAGTCCCATTAAATGTACAAAGTATGCTGGAAAGTACCTTTCAGTTATAGTCACCATAGGCATTACTTATAACAATAGCAGGAAAAACATTTCAGGCAGAAGTTTATTTTTTAAGCTGGAGTCTCTCGCTGTGCCTGGGGCACTTTAGTGACACATCAGACACAGTAGTTCCTGCTTTTTAGGTGGGAACTCTGTTGCACATAAACCTATGATGAGGAGCTAATCTCTCAATTACATTTCCTGAGAATTTATTCTCAAAGTATTTTTCGGTGGTAGAGGTGGGGACAAGAGATCTCTGAAACCTTAGTCAGTTTAAAACGATTTACAGTTTTATAGCAGAAAGCTTGCTAATACCTGAAATATCCTCCTTAAACTCAGAATTGCCATAATGCTAACTGTAAGAAATATTGATCCAAAATTCTGTTTAATATACCTTGAACTGCTGGCACATTAAGCTTAACAAAATCTCCTGTGGTAGAGCAGGAAACAATTGGCTGATTATTATTAGTGGCTTCATAATAAAAGTGATAAATAGTCATTCCTGAGTGGAGACAGTGAGAGTTCAGCACAGTTGCAACATGTTTTTACTCTGGGGATCTCAACTCATTTTAGGTTGTTCCACAAATAAATAGTATTTGTGTAGAAACATAGCAGGAACCATCCGCAATCTTCGATGGTTAAGCAGCAGTTCTGCAGAAAAGGACCTGGGGATTACAGTGGACGAGAAGCTGGATATAAGTCAGCAGTGTGCCCTTGTTGCCAAGAAAGCCAACGGCATATTGGGCTGTATTAGTAGGAGCATTGCCAGCAGATCGAGGGAAGTGATTATTCCCCTCTATTCGGCACTGGTGAGGCCACACCTGGAGTATTGCGTCCAGTTTTGGTCCCCCCACTACAGAAGGGATGTGGACAAATTGGAGAGAGTCCAACAGAGGGCAACGAAAATGATTAGGGGGCTGGGGCCACATGACTTATGAGGAGAGGCTGAGAGAACTGGGGTTATTTAGTTTGCCGAAGAGAAGAGTGAGGGGGGATTTGATAGCAGCCTTCAACTACCTGAAGGGGGGTTCCAAAGAGGATGGAGCTAGGCTGTTCTCAGAGGTGGCAGATGACAGAACAAGGAGTAATGGTCTCAAGTTGCAGTGGGGAGGTCTAGGTTGGATATTAGGAAACACTATTTCACTCGGAAGGTGGTGAAGCACTGGAATGGGTTACCTAGGGAGGGAGTGGAATCTCCATCCTTAGAGGTTTTTAAGGCCTGGCTTGACAAAGCCCTGGCTGGGATGTTTTAATTGGTGTTGGTCCTGCTCTGAGCAGGGGGTTGGACTAGATGACTTCCTGAGGTCTCTTCCAACCCTAATATTCTATGACGTAACACAAAGTAGCAGTAAGCTGATTCTGTGAACATTGCAGAGACAAATTGGCTTGAGCTGTTTAGACTGTAAAGCCTTAAGACTCATATTGTTAGTTTGGAGTGTCCATGTTACAAGCTACTTTAAGTGTGTATGTGTGAATTGTTAAAAAAGATGAGCACTTTCTTGCCATGGCTGAACTGAATATACAGTCCTACTTGTCTGTAATTTCTGTATGAGATCATTTGAGACAGATATTCTCCATTCAAGTATCTATGGTCATCTTCCTTTTTCCCCATAAAGCAAGAGCATTGGTTTAATCGTTTTTGTAAAAGCATCCAAAATGAGTTATGGTTATACAATTTGCTTTGCAGGTTTTAAATCTTCTAACAGAGAAAGAAGTAAAGCTTGTCTTGCCGACACATGCCATTGTTCCACGGACCTTTGTACTTAAGCCTGGAATGGTTTTGTTTCTAGGTGCTTTGGGACGCATAGACTATTTGCAGGTAAGGGAGAGTGGATTTTGTAATGTTCTGTGAATAAGATCTTGTTTGCGCTTTGTGGTGTTATAACAAATTACAAAACACCTTCACCATCAGGCTGTTTGTGTAGCTTTCTTCACCATTTCTTTGGTAGCTGCTGCTCTTAAGATTTCCACTAATGAAACACAAACCTTGTTGTGTAAAGTAAAAAATGCTTTTGAAAAAGGCTGTGCCATATGATAGCCCAAAGTGAGGATTTTTGTACTGTAAAGGAGCATCTTGCAGCATGTTACAAAGAGGTCCTGAGCTTTGTTCTAAATGAAACCGGAGAATTGCTTTGAGATTGACCGGTCACTAAAAGAACAAGGGTACAAATCCTTGCAAGGTGGCTAACAGTGCTAGAGTGTAGCCAAAATGAATCAACTTTAAAGGGACAGTGTCTAGTGGTTACATGAAAGAGCTACATAGGTAGGGAAATTGATCAAGGGCATTTCTGCTTTTCCCTCAACATTTATAAGAATTGTTTAGTCAAGGGAGAAAGGAAAAATGATGACACCAAACACTATCTAACAAACAAACTATCTAACACTCTCAGCAGTTCTGGGTAAAACCTCCTTCATATAGACGTGTGATTCGTATTGGGATGATTTCCCTTAAAGTTATTTCTGTTAGGTGGTGGTTCAGTCGTGTTAAGTACTCGTGCTAATTCCCCTTAGTGATGCTTTGCTTCATTTTGAAAAGAAAGGCTATTAGAACAGGGCAAGGAGTGAGATTTTTGAAAAGTTATTGTAGAAATAAATTTGATTAGTATTTCCTCCAGGTTTAAAGAACTATCTAATAGTAAAGGGCAGAGCAGAGGGGTGTATGTATCTGGGGTCCAGTCTCCCCTTTATACACTTGCATTATTAATGGAAGTTTTATTTATTCCATTTCTAAAATGCAGCTGTCGATGCCCGTCCAGTGCTCTGCATGCCTAGCACATAAATAAAAAATAAAAAAACCCACCAAAGACTGCCCATAAATAGATCCACCTCAGCCAACCCCTCCTCAACAGCCTTAGGCAAGATCTACACTAGAGCGCTTTGCCTGTATAACTATACCAGTATCCACTCCTAGTGTGGGTGCAGCATATACAGGCAAAACTGAACTTTTGCTGGTATAGCTTATTCTAGGCCCCACCATCCCCATCCTGAGTGAAATAAACTATATTGGTAAAATCACAGTTTTGCTCATATAATTGCATCTGCACTAGGGGCTTCTGCCAGCACAGCTATGTCAATCGCAAATCTTCACGCCCTTGATCAACATATCTGAGCTGGCAAAAGTGTGTAGTGTAGCCCTGGGCTTGTGGGGGGAGTTGTATCCATGCATCAGCAGGAGATTAGATTCCTTGGTTTGGATTTGATGTAATCCTGTTTTCTCACTGCAGTTTGGGTGTACAATTCATTATAGTAATTTTCATGATTAAATTTGGTTTGTAGAATTCTAGGTACCCCAAAGCAGAGACTGGTAAACGAGGGATATTTTACTACAGGATCTGGGAAATGGTCTGAGAGGATCAGCTGGGCAGGAGAAGTCTGTCACACCATCCGGAAATAAGCCTGGCAGTACTTTCAATATTGTGAACTAAGCTAATGTAGAGATCGGGGTGGGCAAACTTTTTGGCCTGAGGGCCACATCGGGGAATAGAAATTGTATGGCAGGCAATGAATGCTCACAAAATTGAGGTTGGGGTGCTGGAGGGGGTGAGGGCTCTGGTTGGGGGTGCAGGCTCTGGTGTGGGGCTGGGCAGTTTGGGGTGTAGAAGGGTGCTCTGGGCTGGGACCGAGGGGTTCAGTGGGTGGGAGAGGGATCAGGGCTGGGGCAGGAGTGCAGAAAGCTAATATGAGGGGGCAAGGAGTCCAGGAGAGCTGGCTGTATTTTAAAGAAGCCTTATTGAGGGCGCAGGAACAAACCGTCCCGAAGTGCTGAAAGAATAGCAAATATGGCAGGTGACCAGCTTGGCTTAACAGTGAAATATTCGGTGAGCTTAAACTCAAAAAGAGAGCTTACAAGAAGTGGAAATTTGGACAGATAACTAGGGAGGAGTATAAAAATATTGCTTGAGCATGCAAGGGTGTAATCAGGAAGGCCAAGGCACAATTGGAGTTGCAGCTAGCAAGGGATGTGAAGGGTAATAAGAAGGGTTTCTACAGGTGTTAGCAACAAGTAGAAGGTCTGGGAAAGTGTGGGACCCTTACTGAATGGGGAAGGTAGCCTAGTGACAGATGATGTGGAAAAAGCTGAAGTACTCAATGCTTTTTTTGCCTCGGTCTTCACAGACAAGGTCAGCTCCCAGACTGCTGCACTGGGCAACACAGTATGGGGAGGAGGTGAGCAGCCCTTAGTGGTGAAAGAACAGGTTAAGGACTATTTAGAAAGGCTGGACATGCTGGTCCATGGGTCCAGATCTAATACATCCAAGGGTGCTGAGGGAGTTGGCTGATGTGATTACAGAGCCATTGGCCATTATCTTTGAAAATTCGTGGCCATCGGGGGAGGTCCCGGATGATTGGAAAAAGGCAAATATAGTGCCCATATTTAAAAAAGGGAAGAAAGAGAATCCAGGGAACTACAGACCTCACTTCAGTCCCCAGCAAAATCATGGAGCAGGTCCTCAAGGAATCCATTTTGAAGCACTTGGAGGAGAGGAAGGTGATCAGGAACAATCAGCATGGATTCACCAAGGGCAAGTCATGTCTGACCAACCTGATTGCCTTCTATGATGAGATAACTGACTCTGTGGATATGGGGAAAGTGGTGGATGTGATATATCTTGACTTTAGCAAAGCTTTTGATACAGTCTCCCACAGTATTCTGCCAGCAAGTTTAAAAAGTATGGATTGGATGAATGGACTATAAGGTGGATATAAAGCTGGCTAGATTGTCGGGCTCAACGGGTAGTGATCAATGGCTCGATGTCTAGTTGGCAGCTGGTATCAAGCGGGGTGCCCTAGGGGTCAGTCCTTTTGTTCAACATCTTTATTAATGATCTGGATGATGGGATGAATTGCACCCTCAGCAAGTTTGCAGATGACACTAAGCTGGGGGGAGAGGTAGATACGTTGGAGGGTAGGGATAGGGTCCAGAGTGACCTAGACAAATTGGAGGATTGGGCCAAAAGAAATCTGATGAGGTTCAACAAGGACAAGTGCAGAGTCCTGCACTTAAGAAGGAAGAATCCCATGCACCGCTACAGGCTGGGGACCGACTGGCTAAGCAGCAGTTCTGCAGAAAAGGACCTGGGGATTACAGTGGATGAGAAGCTGGATATGAGTCAGCAGTGTGCCCTTGTTGCCAAGAAGGCCAACGGCATATTGGGCTGTATTAGTAGGAGCATTGCCAGCAGATCGAGGGAAGTGATTATTCCCCTCTATTCGGCACTGGTGAGGCCACACCTGGAGTATTGCGTCCAGTTTTGGTCCCCCCACTACAGAAGGGATGTGGACAAATTGGAGAGAGTCCAACAGAGGGCAACAAAAATTATTAGGGGGCTGGGGCCACATGACTTACGAGGAGAGGCTGAGGGAACTGGGGTTATTTAGTCTGCAGAAGAGAAGAGTGAGGGGGGAATTGATAGCAGCCTTCAACTACCTGAAGGGGTTCCAAAGAGGATGGAGCTCAGCTGTTCTCAGAGGTGGTAGATAACAGAACAAGGAGTAATGGTCTCAAGTTACAGTGGGGGAGGTCTAGGTTGGATATTAGGAAAAACTATTTCACTAGGAAGGTGGTGAACCCATTCACTGGAATGGGTTACCTAGGGAGGTGGTGGAATCTCCATCCTTAGAGGTTTTTAAGGCCCGGCTTGACAAAGCCCTGGCTGGGATGATTTAGTTGGTGTTGGTCCTGCTTTGAGCAGGGGGTTGGACTAGATGACCTCCTGAGGTCTCTTCCACCCCTAATCTTCTATGATTCTGTGATTCTAATGGGTGCGGGCTCCGGCCGGGGGTGCGGGCTCCGGCCGGGGGTGCGGGCTCTGGGGTGGGGCTGGGGATGAGAGGTTTGGGGTGCAGGAGGGTGCTCTGTGCTGGGATCGGGGGGTTTGGAGAGCAGGCAGGGGGTTGGGGCGTGGAGAGAGTCTCGGGTGCAGGCGCTTACCTCAAGCAGCTCCTGGAAGCAGTGGCATGTCTCTTCTCCGACTCTTATGCATGTAGCGGCCCCTGACCCTCATAGCGGGGCCATGCGGCTGCGTCCGGGAGCCATGTGGTGTGGCCCCCAAGCCTGCACCCCGGAGCGGGGCCATGCTGCGGTTTACGGGAGCCGCGTGGTGCAGCCTCTGAGCAGTGGGAGCTTGCGGGCCGTAGTTTGCCCACCCTTGGTAAAGATACACATTCTGTAACATTTGACTATCATTTTATTTGGATGACCTGAGTGATTGTTTTGTTTTTGTTTGTTTGTTTGTTTGTTTAAGTGCCATTCCAATTATCCAAATTCCTTTTCTCTGAAAATCCACAGTGTGTCCCCCATGTAGCCACTTGTTAGTTAATAGCACTTCCATTTATCTGAACACACAGTTATCCACGCCATAGGGATAAATGTGAGTGCACTGTATTTGTATTATAGTAGCACCTAAGTATTGTGCTGTGATGCAGAAGCTCTAGAATCAGGAAGGTTCTGGGCTTGCTTTAGGACTAGAAACTTTGAGGTGGCACAGCTACTGTATTTTTGTATTGAAAGCTCAGCTCCATTATTTGCCGAGAAGTCATTGTTTATCATAGAAACAGTACAGATGCATTTCAAAGACTAAGACCCTGCCTATCTAGATGAGAGAGAATCATGTAACAGAACTACTTTTAAACAGAAGGTGGGGGAAGGCTGGACAGTAACTTGTAAATATCTTTACAGCATTCAGTTTGTTTAACAATCACCCCTCATTAATTTTAGGGAGCAAAATCCTCCTGGTTTTCTGTTGTGGCTTCTAACCTGCTGCCAGTCCATGTTACTACCTTGGAGAAAGCAGATAGCATCTATCAGAAGCATGCTGGAAAAACATTACTGAAGGTAAGAGGACACCTTCTATATGGTGTTCTGGTATGTGTAAGGAGTAAGGTCATGTGATCTCTTTTGTAGCTCAACAGGCATCCCTTACTGGTTTCCCTATGCATGAAACAACAGAGACTTTAATCTTCGCTAGAACTCTTTTTGCATTGTCTTGTCAGTGATTCTTCCCCTTTCTGGGAAAACCAAATAAGAGTATATGCATTATTCCTCCCCTGACTGTGGGAAACAGATACGAGAATGAAAATCTTATTGCCAGTCACAACACACATTTTTCCTGTTAAAAATTAAACTAACTCAGCAAGAGGGAGCTCCCTCTGTGCATGGGCAGAGGAACATGGCATGGGCAGAGGTTAGGACTTTAGCCTGGGGCTTTGGAAGACCTGGGTTGAATTCCCTGCTCTGCTTGTGTACAAGGGACCATATTAGTACATTAGACAGTCTTGTAAGTAGGGATATAACCTTTTTTTTCCCCCTCTCTCTCAGAAGCACACAAACTACTACTGAGCAGTCTTCATTAAAGTTAAAAAATGGCTGGTGGGGTTTAGGCTTATGCTTGCCAAGGCATCATATTCTGGCTCAGGGAGAAAGCCCCTCTTTCTGCAGCGCTGATGAAGCAACATCTGGAATACTGTGTTCTGAGCTAGGCCCACTGATACCAGGAAGACATTGACAAATTGGAGCTACTCTGGCAGGAGTTCAGAGACAAGCAACAAAAACTGAATATCTGCTATGGAAAGAGATACATTGGCAAAACACAAAGGGAGAGAAATATAAAAGGCAGAGAGGTCAAGAACTACAAATAGGAGCAACAAGGTGGAATTAAGAAATAGAAATACCTGGCAGTGATGTAGATCCCATCATTTGGGACTTCTGAAACTAGATAGGGGAGAGATCAGCAAAAAATATTATATGGAATTGTCCTGGGGATGGACTAGATTACTCTGACATTATTTGTAGCTTTGTTTTCTAAGATTTCAGATTGACACCTAGTTCCATAGCACTTCTGTAGCAAGACCTGTATGTCTTTTAATATATTTACATTTTATTTTCTATATCTTATACTTTAAGCGTGCAGTTTGATAGTGTAATTTGAAATGCTTTTGACTAAAATTCATTCTGATGCATGGTGTGGAAATACTTGTTTTTAAAAAAAGCAATATTCTCATGATTTAGGCTTTATCTAGAAAGATGTGGAGTTAGCACATTGGTTAATGTGTTAGGTAAAACATTCAGAAGTCTAGCGTAGACAAGCTGTGTATACTTTAACATATATTAGCTGATTAAGTTAAAAGTCTGTGTTGTCCCCCTCTCCGCTCCCCCCTGGTTTGCCTCAACCAGCTAACGTGTTAATACTTGCCCTTTCAACACTAGGATTTTAAATGTGTTAGCTGTCATGTTTTTAAAATGCATCTTTTTGTCTTCCTATAAGCAGGGCCTCTGTGTATATATATATGTGCGTATCTTGATGTGTTTTAACTTGTTTCCTTGGCAATACCACTAAAACTGAAACACTCTCTCTGTAGTAAATATTAAGGATCCCCTAGCTACATGGTACATTTTCCACTATCTGAAGCAGTTTAAAGCTCTCTCTTCTGGTATTGATCTTCACTTGCAAAGCAACAGTACAACTCACTGCTCATGCTGAATTCACTTTATGAATTATTGCGCCATTTACAAAAATAAATGTTTCAGAGATTGTAGTATTAGTAACTTCTGCTATTTCATTGAACTAGCCTGGAACTGAATCCTGACACTTACCCAAATAGGACAATCTCTGATATTGTAATATCTACTTCTTGGCATCTCTAAGGCACCCTGGTTTGATATCTAAATGAAATCTTTATCACCTTGACATTTGTTTCTGGACAAACTGTCCCTTAACTGTACAAATGCCATTTTGAATAGAAAAGTTATGTGAGAGCAGTTACTCATTAAATGTGTCCAGTGTTTCAGTCGGTTAGAATAGAAAGAGTTAAGTTGCTGCATTTCACTTTGTAACTTATTCTGTAACTTGAGAAGTTTAAAGTTGTCTTTCTCGTCAGCTTTTAACGCCTTTCTCCTGTATTTTATTGTTAGGTTCCCATGGGGGGTGAAGAGCGAATGAAGGAATTCCCACCGCTTATTCCTCAGGAAATTACGCTGGAAGGAATTGGCACCCTTGAGGCAGTGGCTGACATAAAGCTGTCCTCTGCTGGTAATTCTGTATTTCCTCCTCCACATGCAGGGTATCAGCTCCTGCTGTGCACTCTTGTTCTTGAATGTAATTTGATAATGGGTGCATCATGTGACTTGCAAAGGTCTTGTGACTAGGAAAGGTGACACAGAGTCGACCAAAATGCCTGCTGCCTTGTATGTCATTATAAACAATTGTTTTCTACTTTGGAGGTAGATTTTCAAAAGTGCTTGGCACCCAGCAGCTTCTGTTCTTCATCTAAATGGGATCTGTTGGGTGCTGAATCTGTGTGAAAATCTGACCCTTTGTCTTATTTCAATTGGTGTCCAGGGGTGAAAGTAATTTAAAGGATTTACCGGTATGCCGGAGTCCTGAGCGGGGCGTGGCCTCAGCCAGAAGAGGCGTGGCCTCAACCGGAAGAGGCGGGGCCTTTCAAGATTTAAAGGCCCTGGGGCTCCGGCTGTGGCGGGGAGCCCCAGGGCCTTTAAATCACCCCAGAGCTACCAGCTGCAGAGGCGGCTGGGAGCACCGGGGCTCCAGCGGGGATTTAAAGGGCCTGGGGATCCCCGCAGCGGCCGGAGCTCCGGGCCCTTTAAATCCCCACCCGAGCCCGGCTGCCCGAGCTCCAGCGGGGATTTAAAGGGCCCGGGGATCCCCGCAGCGGCCGGAGCTCCGGGCCCTTTAACTCCCCACCCAGGCCCGGCTGCCCGCGCTCCAGCGTGGATTTAAAGGGCCCAGGGATCCCTGCAGCGGCTGGAGCCCTGGGCACTTTAAATCGCCGCCGCAGAAGCCGGTCCAGTCCGGCACGGCGTACTGGCTCTTGCCGGTATGCCGTACTGGACTGTACCGGCTTACTTTCACCTCTGTTGGTGTCCCTTTCCATTTTTAAAATGTGATACAGTTGATTCTCATTTTGTTTGAAAGAGGTTGTAACTAACTGGATTCTGTTCTGGTATCTGCACAGGTTGGGTTGCAATAACCGCTCACTTGGAAGACAAACTACAGCTGCGAGCCTATACTCCTGAAGGGACAACACTGATGATACGTAAACCTCCTCTGTTGCCACATATCATTGACATCAAAGGGAACCGCATCAGAGGAAGTGCGTGCTATAGAACTAAAAAGCCACCTCCCCTAGTGGAGAACTTAAAGGCAAATGGAACAAATAAACAAATTTAAAAAAGGGTATCTAAAATTTAAGAAGCACAGGAGCTGGGAAGTCCTTGGACATACATGTTGCTTACAGACAATTACGAAAACAATTATTCATAGAAAACATACATTCTGATTTTAAGACTGGCTTCTGTAAAACATGTTTGAAAGACCTTGCAAATGCAGGTTTGAAGTTTGTATCAGGCTACTGCGTAGTGCAGCTCATGGGATCATGTGATTTGCAGTCTCTACTTCCCATTACCAGATGGCCTGTCTCATTCAGACTCTTTAGTTCTGCATTCAACAGATAGATTTGGCATCACTTCACATTATTGCTGGTTCCCCTACAGTGAGTGGAGTACGGCTGCCGTCAGGATGGGAGGGTAATCTCAGTTACAGCAGGAGGGCTTTAGTGAAGCTGTCGGAACATGTAAATCTTTCTGGTTGCTACCGATATTTGGACAGGAGACACATTGCTTGTTTTTTGGCTTTTCGCATGAAATTAGTGATAAAGATTTCAGAAAGAAGCCCCTAGAGACCGTCCTACTAGGTCTCTTTGCAATAATGTAGAACTTTACAGATAAGCAGACAACACCTAGGGGAGCACTGTGTATAGCTGAAGGGAGGAAATCAGACTTATGCCTCAACTGAGAGCTCCTGCAAAACATCCCCATGCTGTGATTTGCCCTAAATGTACAGTCATCTGTCTCTTCATCATGACAACTGTGACAGGTGGGACCCCTTGGGAAGCCACCTGATGTGCTGAGATACCACGGAGTCTACCTATTGTGCCAGCATGGGCCCCCTTTAACCTGTCTTGCTGAGCCAGGCTCTTAAAACCTCCTCTAACACACTCTCAGGCAGGGCCACACACAGCTGAGAGATCAGCTCTGGGAAGACTCAACTTCAGGGATTTGCTGTAATGTCATTTATAGGTGTTTTGCAAAGTTCTGGGTTTCTGTTCCCAGGTTACCAGAAAATATCTCGGTGTGTAGCATTATGTACATAATGCAGATGTCAATATCTTTTAAAGTGTAGGTGTCTTGGCATTTAGCCACCAATGCCATGAGGCAGTGTGCCTCAGTTTCCCCTTCCACACAGCAGTCTAGATCGGCTATGCTTTCTCCGCTGTGCCAAGCTCTAAGCCTGTCTACAGGTACTAGCTGAGAAGCAGTATTCTCATAGGACTTTCTTGTTACCACTCCTAGTCTGTACCAAAGATTTTTCCAAAAATCATGCATCTTACACATTTTTTAAAGTATTTACCACCAGTATCAAATTCTTTGTCTTAACCCACAGTGTGTGTAGTAAGAGACATAAAGTTACCAGCACATTCATGACAGAGAGGCGCTTCCAAGTTTGATTATCATACCACGCCTTCTGTCTAAACAGATCAGTTTGTTCAGCATTTATTATATTTCTCATCACCTCAGTGAAGGTTCTTTCTTTGGGTATCTTTTGGGGGTTTTGGCAAGGAAAGGGTGTAAGGAGATCTTGTATGTTACTGGCCTTGTGGAGTTGCATTTCCTCCCCAGGGTTAAGCCCATGCGAAGAACCCCGCTCTCCTGAGAATCCTTTGTGTTGTTCACCCCCATCACTCACTGTCTGATGCTTAGCTGTGGGGAGGGGTTTACCTGCCTGGGAAGTGGCTGTCTCTGCCCCTTCATCAGGTGGATCATTAGCATGTTCACAGACACCAAAATGCTTGGAAGAAACCTCCCCCTTCCCCGCCACCTTAAAGAGACAGTTAGTTTTCACAAGTACTGCAAGAAAAACATTTTGCAAAAGTGGGGCCTGGATTGGGGAACCCTCTGTCACCTCTCTCGCTGTTGCCAAGAGGTCAGCTGTACGGCTGCTCCCCTCAGAGAGATCAGATACACAGTTCCCCCTTAAAACCTGAGCCACAGGTGAGCTGCCTGGGATTACAGATGCAGATCCAGCAAATTTCTCCTGGGCAAACCCTTCCCTGCAATGAGTGGGGAGACATTCCTGTACTCCCCCCACATTCCCTCTTAGCCTCTTTCTCTGGGCCCCCCGCCAGGACACACACCCCTGTGCTCCCTGGAGGGCAATCTGTCCCCTCTCCAGCTGTGGGTTCACAGCTACCAGCCATGACAGACCCTTCACTGGCAAGCCATGTACCCTCCTCTGTCTTTGAATTGGCCTGGCCTCCTGGTACAGAGCCCATGGAATCATCACCTCTGCAGCAGTTTCTCGGTTACCATCTTCCCCCTCTAAGGCTTCCTCCAGGACACATTTCCCTATGCATCCTAGAGCAGGATCTGTCTCTTGCTTAACTACAACTTCCTGGCAGCCAGCCACCTGGACAGTCTCCTTACCATCAGGCAAAACATTCCCCTCCCCTGAGGGAACAGCCACTGGACTGCAGCTGGTTCTACCCATCCCCACCCCTTGTGGCAATTTGATTTGCAGGGCAGTAGAGGAATTAAAGAGACTCATTTACTCAGCAGTTTCTGTAGCTTTGCTCCTTCCCACTGGGGTTCCAGCACAAGATTTCTCCTTGCTGCTGACAGACCCCTGTATAGCCCTAGCTACATTGAAAAAGTCGTTACCCAAAAGAATTTGTGTTGGGTTATGAGAAACTGCAGCCATAGTTAACTCAGTTTGCAAATTCCCAGCTTCCATGTGCATTTTAGCCAAAGGCACAAGGATTTTGTGACACCTTATTAACAGAAACTCTGCCATCTGTCCTGGCAGTATGTCTTCCTCCTGAACCAGGTCTCTCCTAACCACAGAGATTTCTGCACCAGTATCTCTCCATGCAGGGAGCTCCTTGCCATTTACTCCGACAGCCTTCATGTGCTTACTGCCTGGCTGTGCAGTGGCAACCTTTACAAATCCTGTGTGATAAGTGGCAATTTCCTAAGATGTCTCTGTGCTCTGGGTAGCACCATTTCCATTAATTGCCTGCTGCCTGTTCCCACTCCGCACAGGGCATTTATTCCTCAGGTGCTCAGTGGAATTACAATGACAGCACCTCCTGGGCTGCTCTGGTTTTACAGAAGAGTTGGGACAAGGACTGGAGGAGTGTCCAGCCTCCCGTCCACCCTCCTTCTGCACAGGGGTAAAACGGGGACTTTGCTTCTCACCAAACGCAAACCCCCCTGCCTGTGATTTATTCCTACGAGGCGCTTGGGATTGCTCAAATTTATCTGCAAAAAGTTCATTGACTGTTTCCACCTTCTTATCCCATAAACACTGTTTTACATCATCACTAGACATATTCAGGAACTGTTCCTGAGCAATCAAATCACACATTCCTTCAAACCTTGAAATACCTGTTCCCCTCACCCACTTATCCAGTAAATCTCTTATTTGGTTCACATAAATCACATTACTTAATCCAGCCCCTCTCTTAAGGCTTCTAAATTTTACTCAATAAATGTCAGGTGTAATCTGAAACTGTTTGAAAACCAAATCCTTAAATTTACCATAATTGGAAGCATCACCCATGGGCATCTTATTGAGTATGTCTAGAGCTCTCCCAGTCAATTTTGCACCAAAGTGGTCATCTTTTGATCATCAGGAATCGCATGGAGCATACACAGTCTCTCAAAGGTGATGAAATATTCAGCAATGTCACCAGATTCATTATATGGTGGACACAACCGCTCCCACTTGTGGATTTTTGGAGAGGTGGAGTCCCCTGGTGTGGGGTTCTGTCTCCTCCATTACAGCCTGTTCATGCTTCATTTCTTTGTCTCTCAGTTCCATGGCTTGCTTCTGAGCCTCAATTTCTTTGTCTTTCAATTCCAGGGCTTGCTTCTGGGCTTCCATTTCTTTGTCAGCCTCTAGCTGTCTCAGTTCCATGGCGCTCTCATGAGCTGCTTTCTGCTCATCAATTTCCATCTGCTTCCATTCCAGCTGTCCCTGGTATATTTTTTTCCATTTTCCTCTACCTGCAACCTGTAGAGCTCCAACTTCTTGGTAGCTTCACTTTCACTCATTTTCATACTTTTCTGTTCCTACTTCTCTTGCCCAAAATAAGCAAACAGAAAATAACAAACCAATAACCACTTTGTCTGTTCTCTAGTCACCTCACTTAAAATCACCACCAGTGTTTCAGGGCAATAAGCAGTGCACACTATCCTGCCCGACTACACCACTCTTATGGGTTGGAGCCCTTGGGAAGCCACCTGATGTGCTGAGATACCACGGAGTCTACCTGTTGTGCCAGCATGGGCCCCCTTTAACCTGTCTTGCTGAACCAGGCTCTTAAAATCTCCTCTAACACACACACAGGCAGGGCCACACCCAGCTGCAGATCACCTCTGGGAAGACTCAGCTTCAGGGACTTAGAATCATAGAATACCAGGGTTGGAAGGGACCTCAGGAGGTCATCTAGTCCAACCCCCTGCTCAAAGCACTCAGATGTCCACCTCCCTTGGAGTGCAGACCCAAAGATATATTATGAAATTCGCCCCCTCCCTCAATGTAGAGAGAGGTGTGCACACTTCTTGCCCCTCCCCCCAGTTAGAAATTACACATTATTGAACTGGGTTCAATAATAAAACAAATTTTATTAACTATGAAAGGCAGATTTTAAGTGGTAAAAGGGGTAACAAACAGAACAAAGCAGATTACTAAGCAAATGAAATCAAACATGCAAACAAAGCTAGTTTCACAAAAGAAATTGCTTACAAATAGTATTTCTCACCCTAGATATTGTTGCAGGCAGATTGCAAAGTTTCTGTGGTTCAGAGTTCCAGTTATATTCCTTTTCAGACGACCCCTGTGTCAGTCTGGACTTCCCCCTTGCCTTCCCTTTTGCAGTCTTTCTTCTTGGGCTGACAGGCCATGGAGAGGAGGAGTCCTGTTTGCCTTCCTCCCCACACTTAAATAGGGTTTATATAAGGCAAGAATCCTTTGTTTCCCAAACTTGACACACACACACACACCCTTCCCTTACAGTGGAAAGTTACAAGAAGTTCCAGGTATGTTTTAGTATCAGGTGACAAGACCACCTGACTCTGTAGGATCACAGCGTTCATGAGTCAGGGGCAGTATGGAGCATCCACAAGAAGGCCAAGCTTTTCACAGTCCATTGTTGTCGCTGATGGGTCATCCGCCCTGTCTGGCTTTTCCATTGTTGTACCTAAAGTGTTAGCAGTGGGCATCACCCAAAATAACATAGTTGAAATACAGAGACATGGTCAATATTCCTAACTTCAGATACAGAAATGATACATATGTACAAATTGGATAATCGCATTCAGTAAATCATAACCTTTCCAATGAGATCTCACATGAGCCATCTTGCATAAAGTATATCTCAGTTATGTCACATTCATATCATAAGCATATTTTCATAAAGAATATGGAGTGAAATGTCACAACAATGATCTAAAGAGGCATATAATATCAATACTGATCTCACCAATCAAATACAGCTTTTTGTGATGAGGTGACTGGCACAGTTGATGTCCCATTGAGCTAGAACAGGGGTCGGCAACCTACGGCACGCGTGCCAAACACGGCATGCAAGCCGATTTTGAGTGGCATGCCGCTGCCTGCCGCGATCCCGGCCCCCAGCCCCACTCAGCACCCCCGTCCACCGCTCTACCCTGCAGGGGCAGGAGGCAGAAGCTTGGTCCTGCAACAGCCAAGCTCCCCCCTCCCCCACTTCTTCCCCCAGCATGGTGCTTTTCTGCCCCTCCCACTCCCGCCGATCAGCTGATCGCCCTTGCGAGGGGGAGGGGCAGGAGTGGCAGCATGCTCGCTGCTCCGTAGAGGAGGCAGAAAAGAGGTAGGGACAGGACCTTGGGGAAGGAGGTGGAACAGGGCATATCCCTTCCAGCCCTCTGCCATGAGCTGCTCAGGGCAGGGGGCTGGGAGCACCCCCACAAGCCGAGCACGCCAGCCCTGCACCCANCAGCCCCCTGCCGTGAGCCGCTCAGGGCAGGGGGCTGGGAGCACCCCCACGAGCCGAGCACGCCAGCCCTGCACCCACCCCTCTGCCCTGCACCCCCACACACCCCCAGCCCTCTGCCCTGACCCCTGAACCCCCACACACACCCAGCCTTCTGCCCTACACCCCCCACTGCCCTGACCCCTGAACCCCCCATACCCCCACTGCCCTCTGCCCTGAACCCCCCCACACCCAGCCCTCTGCCCTGACCCCTGAACTCCCCCCACACTCCCAGCCCTCTGCCCTGCACCCCCCACACACCCCCAGCCCTCACCCAGCCTTCTGCCCTGCACCCCCATGCCCCCCAGCCCTCTGCCCTGAACCCACCCACACCCCCACTGCCCTCTGCCCTGAACCCCCACACACACACAGCCTTCTGCCCTGCACCCCCCACAGCCCCCATCCCTCTGTCCTGACCCCTGAACCCCCCCCAGGTCTGAGGTCCCGGCTGCCGGCCCCTTGCCAGCCTGCGTCCCGGCCGCAGGCCCCACTCAGCCCACTGCCGGCTTAGGTGAACAGAACCCCAGGCTGGAAGTGGGCTGAGCAGGCTGGCAGCATAAGAGCAGCATTTTAATTTAATTTTAAATGAAGCTTCTTAAACATTTTGAAAACCTTGTTTACTTTACATACAACAATAATTTAGTTATATAATATAGACTTACAGAGAGAGACCTTCTAAAAAACATTAAAATGTATTACCGACACGCGAACCCTTAAAGTGAATAAATGAAGACTAGGCACACCACTTCTGAAAGGTTGCCGACCCCTGATCTAGAATGTTGAAATTTGGGACCCTCTACGGTATTTGCCACTGCACAGAATGCCAAAGACAGACGACCTTTTGAACAGGGGTCATCAAAAGGCCTTTAATCTTACTAGATTAATGAATCATCATGTGCCCTTTTGAGCTACAGGCTTGAAATTTGGTCAGTACATGCCACTGCCAGCCATCAATTAGCACCCCTAAGTGCTGCTTAGCCAGCAGGGGAGTGGGAAAGAATATGGCTTCTATTGAGACGAGAGAGCATTTGAGAAGCTGCTGTTTGGAATGTTGGAGGACAAGAAAATTCCCTAACACTTGAGGAGTAGACTGGAATGAGAGAGCTCCTGGGGTGAAAAGGGGCATAGGCACGTTGAGGGAGAGGGGAAATCCTTGTTTTGGACTTTGCCCTTTCCAGCATTGGTTACCAAAAGGTCAATAGTTTGTAAGAGTTTACTGATCTGATATCCATGTATGCCGAGACAGCCATGCTGGAGAGCGGGCCTCCAGTCTGCAGAAAGAAAATCAAGGGCAGTTATGAGTGGGTGCAGTGCAAGGTGTCAGCATTGCAGTCTGGGAACCTAAGCTCTTATTGCTACCTGATCTTCTTTAACATCAAGCATAGGGAATTATGTAGCAAAAACACTTTATTAAAGGCAAAATAATTTCACATGAGTGCATACTAAACTTTGTGATTCTGACCATTTTGATTTCTGAGCTTACATGAAGATTTTTGAAAGCATGAGTGTATAATGAAAACCTGGTTTCTAAGATCTTTACCATTTGGTTGCAGTTAAAAATAATGGCAAGTGATCTTGTCCACTCTTCAATGGATACACGTTTTTTATAATATATCCCACCTAGTAAATATATAAACACGCTTTCAGGTTGTCATGGTCTGGAAAAAAGCACTGCAGTTGGAAAATGTTTCAAAACCAGCTCTTCCTATGTCTTGGGTGCAGCTACTAGAGAATTTAGCACCACTAATCTGCAGAAAATGGGCACTCGTTCAATCTTACCAATCATGAATTTATTCCAAACCAAAATGAACTGTGTAAAACTAGCTTTCACTTCACAAATAAGCTATTATACAAATACACAATATTTCATGCGATCAGTGTAAAGAGAATGTGAATCAAAGCTTTGAGAAGGCATTTCAACCAATGGATTACAAAAAAAAAAGCTCTCAGAATGAACAGCCTCTTTATTGGTCAGGCTCAACAAGAATAGTTACAATAAAGCAGGCATGGAAACAGCCCATGGCTCAATAAACTAGCTTAAAGTGAGAAACCGAAAAATGGGTTTGCCTGCATTCTGCTGTAAAAACTGATTTAATAAATGTAAAACAGACATGAAAAGTCCAGGAAAAAAATCAAATGGGGAAAGAGCAACAAACCCCCAACTAAACTATCCACCTAAACTATGGCGAAATAGAAGTAAAGCGAGCCTGCTCGATGCTCCATTTCTGGCTGCAGGCGGCTGAGAAGGAACTGAGGGCGGTTTGCCCACGTAGCCTTCTATATTCTTGGTACGGGCCATGAGGATGTGTAGGGTGTATGGCTGAAGGGGCACTGCTACCAAAGATCTCCGATCAAAGGCAGGTGGGGGTGCATGTGTACCTGAAGTGGAGCACCCATAGGGGGACACATCTCGAAGAACCCCAGCTACTGCACAAGGTGAGTAACCTCTCCTTTTATAACATTCCTCAAAGGCCATAAGTCTGCTAAAGATACAAACCAAATGATGAGCTTGTCCACATGCTGGAATAATAGTTGTGAAATTTGTCTCTAATGTAACGCTGGCCCATATTCTCCCCCTGCCCCCAAGCCCAATGGGTATTTGCTAGTTTAGTTGTCCTATCTCAATATGATATGAAAAACGTTTTGTGCAGCTAGTCCATTTGCTTCCAAATTGCAGCCTTATTTTACAACCATCAACAGTGAAACAATGGATGCAGTGTATAGTTCTTCTAAGGGGAAAGACTTGCTATCCAGCAAGTGGGCGTGCTGCAGATTGTGACCAAATTTGGTCCCCATTCACTGAGTATTTGAAAATTAATTACCCAGCGCAAAAAGGAGAATCAAGACCATATAGTTGCTTAAGGGGAGTGGTTAATGTTCAAAAGCACCTAAGTCCCATTGACGTTCAGTAAGACAAAGGCTCCTAAGTGACTTTTGAAAATGGGATTTAGGCACTTTTGAAGATTTTCTCCAATATATACTGGCTCCAAAGGATAAGAAGTCATTCTCAGCAGAGCTGTGTATTTTTGTAATAAAGGCAGGATCTGTAATATTTTTATTCCAGATTACAAATGGACTTTAAAAGTGGGTATTTCTCCCCTAGCATTTCAGTGTTTGAATATTGGTTTTAAAAGTTAAACAAGGAAAAAAGTTACATTCCTGAATATATATATCAAACTTGGTATCATGGTGGACTGCAGTGTGGAAGCAATTATGCCTGGAGAAAGTATGCAATGTCTTTTATGAGCCTTCTTGTGACTGAATTAAATTGAAGTTGACTGCCTGCTCTGAAATGCTTCTTTCAGGAAGGGTTTTATGATTGTTTTACGCTTGTGGCAGAGAATAAGAGGGGCGAGATAATGTTTAACATGTCTGTGTAGGCAATAGTTAACTTAATTCTACTGTAAAAGCCCATTGAGAGCAGATGGGTTGACTCTGTCAAGAATGAGTCATGGGGCATGGATTATGGGTGCTGAGCACTTTTGAAAATATGGCCTTAAATGCTTTCTTAATATTACCTTCCCCTCTAAGCAATTATTCATAGCTGACCCAGGGATGCCATGGGATTATGAATGGGAGAGGAAGTGGTTTGTGTAATTGTGAATGGGAGGAGAGGAGGGATGGCCATGAGACAGTCTCCCCACTAAAATGTGGTTTGACCTATCTGTCTGAGGCCAGTCCCATGGGAATGATTGAAAAACCCTGTGATAACACATCTTTGGCCCTCTGTAATGCACTCCTCTTGATACAAACCGGCACCCTATTGGCCACTTTTACTTATTGGCCACTTTTATGGCTGCTGCACAGTGTAACAAGAATTTAGATCTACCACTACAATTAGGTCCTTTCCTCGACCATCACTCACTGCTGTCCAGACTTTAATTAGCTTAAGTATTATCTCTATCTAAGCACATGCATAAGAAAAAGCTTTGAGAAGTTAACATTAAAAAATGAAGCTGAGATTACCCAGAGACCTTAGCAAGAACCTGCTTATTGCTCGGGATGGAGAGTAAAACCCAGGGAGATAAAGCTAAACTTCTAAAGAGGAGATTCAAACAAGATATTAGCAAGGGCTTTTTCACCCACAGGATTGCTGGCTTGGGGTACAGTCTATTTAAGCGAGGAACACAGAAATAACCTGATGGGGCTTTTCCATATCTTATCTAGCCCAACCTCCCTAGGCCAGTAGGAGTTTGTTTTGTGCAGTATTTTCTATGGGACTTCTCTTTTAGGGTGAGATTTCAGACTGTAATATACATTTCAGGTTATACTGACTGAGAAGCAGATTAGTCCTGCCAGGAGGAAGTGAATAGACTTGCTGGGTCTGTTATTGTCTTGAAGGAATGACTTTTATGCCAAGCATAATTGCCAAGAAAATATGCTGACATTCTGTAATGTATCTTTTAAGTTATTTGTACTAAATACCTATACACGAGTCTGATGAAATCCTAAAGGCATCTCAATGTATGTTTGTAACTGATCCACAAATAACTCATTTTCTGGAGCAGTAGTTAAGGAGAAAGACGAATGGCAGGAGTGCTGCTGTGTATCAATTTGGACATCTAGAGCAGTGGTTCTCAACCCTGGGGGTTCGCAAAGGTCTACAGAAAAAGCACTGGCAAAGTCAGTACAAACTAAAATTTCATACAATGACTTGTTTATACTGCGCTATATACTATACACTGAAATGCAAGTACAATATTTATATTCCAATTGATTTATTTTATAATCATAGAGTAAAAATGATAACGTGATTTTTCAGTCACAGTGTGTTGTGACACTTGTATTTTTATGTCTGATTCTGTAAGCAAGTCGCTTTTAAGTGAGGTGAAACTTGGGGTACACAAGATAAATCAGACTCCTGAAAGGGGTACAGTAGTCTGGAAAGGTTGAGAGCCACTGGTCTAGAGAAACTAAACAGATAAATAAACCTTTTCTGCTGACCAGCAAATCAGATTATGCCTGACAGCACGATGATAAAGGGGATTTTATTCCGTCCTCGGTAGCTTTACAGCTTTCAGCATGGCTCTGCTTTTAGTCCGTGCAGTCAGTAACTAGTATAGAAGGAGAGGGTGTGCCTGTGAATGGGAGGGTTCTTCAGATAGGGAAAATCCAGGGGTTCACATTGTGACAGTATTGGGGGAAATCGTGGGAGCAAGGCTTACTGTGTGGCCCAATGGAAGAACAAATTTCATCCTCGCATGTTTCGTGAAATCCTCTGGCCTTGTGCTATGCAGGAGGTCAGTGTAAAATCATAATGGTCCTTTTGAGTCTTAAAACTGATGAGTAATGGAAAAACTCCTATTACCTTCAGTGGGGTCAGGATTTCACCAGATGAGACACTGTCAGACTTGACCAAGAGCTTACATGCCCTTAGCTATCTACAGCTGATTTGTTGTTGCTGCTGTAATTAAGGCTGCCCACCTGGTCCTGTGATTACCCCTGTTTTCAGTCTCTCTCAGCTTTCACCAATCTGGCTGATGTTTCCCAGGCTTGGTCTCTGCCCACTCTGATTTTTTGTTTTTTTGTTTTTTTGAGCCAATGGGTCCCAGAACCAGAAGGAGGCACAGCCCCTGAAAAGAACGGTTACTCACCTTTGTAACTGTTGTTCTTCGAGATGTGTTGCTCATATCGATTCCAATTAGGTGTGCGCGCGCCGCGTGCACGATCGTCGGAAGATTTTTACCCGGTGGGTCGGCTGTGGAGCCCCCTGGAGTGGCGCCTTCATGGCGCTGGATATATACCCCAGCCGACCCAGCGCCCCCTCAGTTCCTTCTTGCCGGATACTCCGACAGTGGGGAAGGAGGGCGGGTTTGGAATGGATATGAGCAACACATCTCGAAGAACAACAGTTACAAAGGTGAGTAACCATCTTTTCTTCTTCGAGTGCTTGCTCATATCGATTCCAATTAGGTGACTCCCAAGCCTTACCTAGGCGGTGGGGTCGGAGTGAGCCATCGCTGCGTGTAGAACCACCGAGCCAAATGCGGCATCGTCTCGAGACTGCTCCACCAACGCGTAGTGGGCGGCAAAGGTATGAACGGATGACCAGACCGCCGCTCTACAGATTTCCTTGATCGGAACTTGAGCCAGGAAAGCGGACGAGGATGCATGAGCCCTTGTGGAGTGGGCGGTGATGCATGGCGTCGGGACACCGGCCAAGTCGTAGCAGGCCCGAATACAGGACGTGATCCAAGAGGAAATACGTTGTGAGGAGACCTGTAGGCCTTTCATCCGGTCAGCGACCGCAACAAAGAGTTGGGTCAACTTTCTAATCGGCTTCGTACGCTCGATATAGAATGCGAGGGCCCTGTGAACGTCCAGAGTGTGCATGCGGTGATCTTGCCGCGTGGCGTGCGGTTTTGGATGGAAGACCGGGAGGAAAATATCCTGGTTCACGTGAAAAGCTGATACCACTTTGGGAAGAAAGGCAGGGTGGGGGCGAAGCTGCACCTTGTCCTTATGGAAGACCGTGTATGGAGGTTCCGACACGAGGGCCCTGATTTCAGAGACACGCCTTGCTGTAGTGATGGCTACAAGGAAGGCTGTCTTCCAAGATAGGTAAAGGAGTGAGCAGGTAGCCATCGGCTCGAATGGGGGCCCCGTGAGCTTAGAGAGGACCAGGTTGAGGTCCCACGCCGGAACCGGTTGACGAAGTGGAGGGTAGAGGCGATCTAAGCCCTTTAGGAATCTAACGACCATCGGGTTGGAGAAGAGCGAGGAAGAATGTTCTCCCGGATGGAAAGCCGAAATAGCTGCCAGGTGTACTCTGACAGATGATATCGCTAAACCCTGCTGTTTCAGGGACAGGAGGTAGTCCAGAATGAATGGAATCGCGCCTGCAATGGAGACGTGGCGCGCTGTTCGCACCAACAGGAGAAGCGCCTCCATTTGGCCAAGTAAGTGGCCCGCGTGGAAGGTTTCCTGCTACCTAACAGAATCTGCTGCACTGATTGTGAGCAGAGCAATTCTGCCCGAGTTAGCCAAGCAGCATCCATGCCGTGAGGTGGAGTGACTGCAGATCTGGGTGGCACAGTTGTCCGTGGTCCTGAGAGATCAGGTCCGGCAACAGCGGGAGTGTGATTGGAGGTGCTATCGACAGCTCTAGGAGCGTGGTGTACCAGTGCTGTCTCGGCCATGCCGGAGCGACCAGAATCATGCGTGCCTTGTCCCTGCGCAACTTGAGTAGGACCTTGTGGATCATTGGAAATGGAGGGAAGGCGTAGAGCAGCTGTCCTTCCCACCGGAGTAGGAAAGCGGTGCCGAGACCGGCGCCGGGAGCCCGAGCGGTACCGACGACCTGGGCGGTGCCGCGATGTGGAGCGGTATCGGGAGGACGATCGGCGCCGAGTACGACCGGTGCCGTGATGGAGAACGGTGCCGGGACTGCAAGCGGTGCCGAGATCTGCTCCTAGAGAGGGAGTGGTGAGAGTCCACGCTCGGAGACGGTGGACGTATCAGGGTCGGCTTGCCCCTAGATTGCACCACTCTGGTGAGCTGTGGTACCGCGGTGCGGGTCGGTGCTGGCTCTGTGAGGGCAATAAGGCCCCTCGCCGTTGCAAACGTCTCTGGGGTTGACGGGAGACAAGGCTCGACCACGACGCGGGTCGGGGAGGCCGACCGCACCGGACTCAACGGCCTTTGTATCGGTGTCGGAGTCAACGGTGCCGATACCGACGCCTGCGTGCCTGGTCGCTCCGGTGCCGGACGCGACTCCAAGACTACGGTGGGTGCCGCCGCCACGTGCTTGGAGGCGGTCCCATCCGGTTTCCGGGGTCTCCTCTTCTGACCCGGTGACAGTGACCGGTGCCGAGGTGCTTGGGGGCCCGGTGCCGGGGAAGGTCGGTGCCGTGGACCCTTCTGCGCGTCTGCACGCGGTGCCGTAGGGACAGCCGCCGGGGCACTACGCACCGAGGGACTCGGTGCCGGAAGCTGGCGCGCCGAAGGCGTGTCCGGGCTGAGGGCCGCCTCCATCAGGAGCTGTTTGAGACGAAAGTCCCGCTCCTTTTTGGTCCGGGGCCGAAAAGCCTTGCAGATCCTGCACTTGTCGGTCTGATGAGACTCCCCGAGGCACTTTAAACAAGCGTCGTGGGGGTCACTTGTAGGCATAGGCTTAGAGCAAGCCGAGCACGGTTTGAAGCCCGGAGCCTTGGGCATGAGCCCCGGCAGTACACCGGGAGGAAGAGGGGAGGGACCCCTTCCAACCCGCTAACAACTATAAGTATTCTATAACTAATGTACAACTATGAACTACAACTATAACACTATAAACTAACTAACTATGAATAGAAAGAGCTAGGGAGAGTGGAGAACAGCTAAGCTGCGTTCCACAGTTCCAACGACCGTCACGGGCGGTAAGAAGGAACTGAGGGGGCGCTGGGTCAGCTGGGGTATATATCCAGCACCATGAAGGCGCCACTCCAGGGGGCGCCTCAGCCGACCCACCGGGGGGTGCTAGGGTAAAAATCTTCCGACGATCGTGCACGCAGCGCGCGCACACCTAATTGGAATCGATATGAGCAAGCACTTGAAGAAGAACTGATATTAGTGCTGGTATCGAAAAGGTCCTCCCTTGGGGGGGAGGGAGAGATAGCTCAGTGATTTGAGCATTGGCCACGCAAACCCAGGGTTGTGAGTTCAATCCTTGAGGAGGCCACTTAGGGATCTGGGGCAAAAATCTGTCTGGGGATTGGTCCTGCTTTGAGCAGGGGGTTGGACTAGATGACCTCCTGAGGTCCCTTCCACCCCTGATATTCTATGATTCTATGACTGCCAGGCTGTGGGCCATACAGACTGTAATGAGCAGCTGGAGCACACATGAACCAGTGCCCTAGCACTGATAGGCTTCGTGTCTCCCCTCACCACTCTGGAAATCAGCCAGCCCCTCTGGAAGCAGGGATTGTCAAACCATCACTAGAGTGGTGCTTCCTCCCAGGACAGCAGGTGCAAGAGCAGGAACCAGAAGCACCGTTAGGATGCTGTCAGAGATGGCAGCCATGCCCCAGGCAGTGAGTGACACAGCCACAGCTGTGTCTAGTTATGGGAGGATTGTGTTGCTTCACCCTATCTGCAAGCCAAGACATGCCGTTCCAGATGGCAGCCTGTGATCCTTTACTTTGGAATGCTTCCCACTCGGCTCTAACTATCCAGGAGCAAAGAGAACAGTTTCCTGTCTCTCTCCAGCACAGCCATGGCTCCTGCCAAGCTGCTGCGTGCTGCACCTTTGGCTTGTTCCACCAAGTTCATGCTTGTTTTCTAAAGCCACGGTTCACAGGAGACTCCTGACTTGGAAATGGATTGGAACAACTAACGCCTAAAGCACAGTTACCTGAGCCAAGACCCAGTTCTGACATCACTGGGAGCTGCAAGCAGCAGGTCCGTTGTTTGTTGGACATTAGTGGCAAATGCTTTTCAATAGTACTTCTAGTTAGGCTAGTTTGTGTGTGGCCCCATCACTCAGGGCTCAGCCCCTCATAGTCATTAACTAATCTAGCCTCCCACTGCCCCTTCACGATACCCCCATGTTACAGACAGGGAACAGGCACAGAACAATTAAAGTCTTGTCTAGACAAGGTAAAAGCTGTTGTTAATGCCATGTTAGCAAACCTACTTGGGTAGCCACCGAGAACCTAGTGCACAGGTCCATCAATGGCTATTAGCCAGGATGGGCAGGGATGGTGTCCTTAGCCTCTGTTTGCCAGAAGCTGGGAATGGGCGACAGGGGATGGATCACTTGATGATTACTTGTTCTGTTCCATTACCTGTTCTGTTCATTCCCTCTGGGGCACCTGGCATTGGCCACTGTCGGAAGACAGGATACTGGGCTAGATGGACCTTTGGTCTGACCCGGTACGGCCGTTCTTATGTTCTTATATGTTTCTTATGCAGATGCACTTTAGAACCAGGCTAGCTGATCACTGGGGACTGTAGTGGCAAACCTAGGATTGAACCTGTCCAGTTAATGCAGTTTTAAACAGTATCTACAGTGGGGTTTAAGTGATGGGTTAAGACACTCATTTTCCTAGTCTAGACAAAGCCTAAGTGATTTGCCTAAGTTCACATGGGAAGCCTGGGAGCCAGAAATCAAGCCCAGACTTCCTGAATCTTAGTCCAATACCAGAGCCACAAAATAGCCTGTACCTAGTGTGACAGACCCAGACCAGTGGGGTACAGGAGTCTAGTAGAAGGCAAATATACCGGCCACTGGATGAATAGTTTTCTGTTCCCTGAGTGACCAGAGCAGGGGCTGCCCTAGAGCAATCAGGAACCTGCTAGAACCAATTAAGCCAGGCAAGCTAATTAAGACACCTGGAGCCAATTAAGCACTTACTAGAATCAATTATGGCAGGCAGGCTAATCAGGACACCTGGTTTAAAAAGGACCTCCCATCAGTTAGTGGAGGGTGCGCAAGGAGGAGGGAGTGAGAAGGCGTGCTGCTGGAGGAGTGAAGAGTACAAGCGTGATCAGGCTTCAGGAGGAAGATCCTGCAGTGAGGATAAAGAAGGTGCTGGGGGAAGGCCAGGGAGTTGTAGCTGTCACGCAGCTGATACAGGGGACATTGTAGACAGCTGCTCTCCACAGACCCCTGGGCTGGAACCCGGTGTAGAGGGTGGGCCTGGGTTCCCCCCAACCCCCAACTCCTGATTGGACACAGGAGTTGACCTGGTCTGTGAGACACACCAGAGGGGAAGGTCTAATTTGGAAAGGGATCTGGCCTGTCCCCGACCCACCAGGTGGGACACAGAGACTGTGGGGATTGTTCTCCGTTTCCCCCAGGCTGGCCAGTGCTGAGGGGAGCTGAGTGAATGGCAGGTTTGAGCCTCTAGCAGAAGCGGCCAAACTGAGGGCTGCCGTGAACCTCTGAGGCGAGCAAATCCGCCAGAAAACGCAGGACCCACCGAGGCAGAGGAGGAACTTTGTCACACTAGGGAAAGGTGCACTGAGCTGCGAGCCAGTAGACCATAGATTCAGATCTCCTCTGCTGCTGACAATATTGTGTTTCATAACTGTTATTACCAATGAAGTCTTCATAGTCCCACCCTAGGGTGCCACAACTATCATCTCCCCCATTTTGCACTGAGGATGTACAAGGTCACTTCTAGTGGAGTTGAGAATAGAAATCTGGCCTCTCATGTGGCCTCATTTTCGCTGCCTGGGGAGGTGGATTTGCCTCAGCAAATAGTCATACATCATGGCATTTCAGTGTAGCAAAATAAGACACATGCTGCTGTGGTGGTGGTGAAGTCACTGAAAGCAGGATTTTGGGAAAGAAGAGACGTCCCATCCACGAGAGATTTAGGACAAAGGATGGCCATATCATTATGGCACTGGAGTGAGACTCGAGAGATCAGTTTAGTTCCCGGTTCTGACACAGACTCGCCTGTGTGACCTTAGCCAAATTGTTTAATCTCTCTGTGGCTCAGTTTCTAAATCTGCTTAGAGTTCAGGGAACACTTTTGATTGGTGCAGTGCAGGACCTTTTGGAGCAAGCGAGAAACCCACGGTTTAAATGGCTCTTGGAAGGCACTTGTTCCAGAGGGAGCATGGGGCAGGGAGAAGAAAAAAAGGAAAATATTTGTTAAAAAAAATAGGTCCCTTCATCTTCTAAAGATGACAGCTTGCACCTAAGGCTAGTGTGACACCACAAATGCCTTGGACAATACCTCAATTGCAATGCAGCTTTGGTATTTATGATTGCATATGCAGCAATATTTTCACTGAACCAGGAACTACCAGAAGGCTTTCCTTGGAAGGGGGATGAAAAAAACAAACTAAAAATTATCAGTATGCTGAATTTCCCTCCCCCCCCACACCCCCCCAACCTGTTGAGTGGAGGCACTCAGCACAGAAATCTGGACTGAAATCAATTTCTGTTTTGGCTTTGCAGTTCATCTGTGGAGATTGAGCCTACAAGTAAGTACAGCAAGTACCACGGACAGATCACAGAGAAAGCAAGTACGTACTAGACTGAGTGGGGAAAGAGCCAGTGATCAAAATGAAATAAATAATGAACTGGACACTCTCCGGGGGAATTTGCAGCATTAATGTTCACAGGAATCACTCAGCTAAAGTCCAACCCGTCAACCCACAGGTTGACTTCCCTGTTTTGCACAGTGGGGTGCACGGACAGACAAAATTTTGCATGGAAATGTTTGGAAAGAGGTGCGGATGGTGCCAAAATGCAGTAGATTAATGATCTCCAGCCTTCAGTGAATGCACCACTGAGGGTAGATTGGGTCCTGGGGGCACAGAACAAGTCTTTTGTGTATTGTATACGCAACACTCAGCTCAATCATCTTCCCTGATTGAAAAAAATCACTACCACCACCACCAACAACAAAAAGTGTTGCTTTTAGCAGTGATTAGTGCAGGTTCATACTAGAGCTGGAAATGCTACAGGGCAGCTAGAGTACTAGGGACTGGTCCTCCCCAGGAGCACAGGGTGGAGAAAATAAATTCAGAAAACCAAGGAAAACACAATCTCTATCCTTGCATCATAGAAAGCTAAATAAAACAGTCTCCTAGAGTCGGAGGAGCAGCATGAAGAGTTTGAGGACAGAACATGGTGTGAAACAACAGAAGCTCTCAAGAACACTAATGAAAATAACAGGAGAAGAATTTCAGCACTGCCTCCATTAAGCATATACAGTTTGAGGGCAGATAAAACATCCAGGTGAAGTCATCTGAGAATGTAATATTAATTTAATGCTATGGTAGTTCGGCTCAGGCAGTCATCAGTTCTACAACAGGTCTGGCCATCTCTCCAGTGAATCAAATTAAAAGCTCCTTTAATGTATCCCCTCATTGCTCAGTTGGATTAATTCCTTGAGCTGGTCAGGAAGTGGTTCCTCACCTAGGAAACGTTTAGACAAAAAGTGGAAAATATTTAAATTGTTCAAGCTTTTGGTTGCAGCAAAAATTTTCACTCAACCAGCCAAGATTTTTCATGCCCATGGAGTAAGTTAGGTCTGCACTGGGGAGCCCCACTTTGCACTGAATTTGGGATGTTCTGAATCAGGGAGCCACAACCCACTCCCTGCAGCTGTGGTCCTCTCCACTAACCGTGAATGCTCCTGGCTGGACTGGAGAGTCAGGGTCCACAACTCTAAACTCCAGCAACAGCTTCCTAAACCAACCCCCATTTCATCTACAATCACTTCATCGGTCAACTTCTGGAAATCACATTTCCTAGGGACAGTCCAGCTGGTTTCCTGAGAATCTATATTTCTCTGAGACTGCGGTAACATGAGATATATGGCAGAATGTGGGTAAAACAGAGCAGGGGACGTACAATTCTCCCCCAAGGAGTTCAGTCACAAATTTAATTAATGCATTATTTTTTAACGAGCATCCTCAGCATGGATGCATGTCCTCTGGAATGGTGGCCAAAGCATGAAGGGGCATACGAATGTTTTACATTGTTTTGTTTTTGAATGCAGTTATGTAACAACAAAAAAATCTATATTTGTAAGTTGTACTTTCACAACAAAGAGATTGCATTACAGTGCTTGTATGAAATGAATTAAAAAAATACTATTTCTTCTGTTTATCATTTTTACAGTGCAAATATTTGTAATCAAAATATACACTTTGATTTCAATTACAACACCAGAATACAAGATATATATGAAAACGTAGAAAAACATCCAAAATATTTAATAAATTTCACTTGGTAATCTCTTGTTTAATGGTGCGATTAAAACTGCAATTAACACGGTTAATTTTTTTAATCGTGATAAATTTTTTGGAGTTAATCGCGAGTTAACTATGATTAATCAACAGCCCTACATTATACACTAGCAAGACCTATGTTCACTTACAGGTGCAAAGCCAAGATTTAAAAAAATCAGAGCCTACAATTTCAGCTCCTTGCTCATTTATGCTCCTGAATAAATAAGTAATCTGCTTTTTTAAAAGTGCTGAGCACCCAGCACCTCCTAAGGACCAGCTACAGAGCTCAGAGAAGAAGGGTTTTTGTCAAACCTCAGATTGATGGAGAGAGCATGTTACTTTATATCACGGTGAAGAAGAACTGCTGCTCCAGTAGGGAGAATCAGTGTGTTATTTATAAAGGGCAAACCCAACAGCCTCGTGTCTCTCCAACGTGAAGCAAACAAGCAATCCCTGGGCACAGATTTATTACATGGGGGTCCAGTGTCTGGCTCATCTAAATCTGGTGAGCAGCCACTTGAGCGTAGCCAGGCTGTTACATGAAGCCTCCACCATCCCTCTTTGGCCCTGGGGCACGGACCTGTACAAAAACACGTACAGAAAGTGGCTTCTGCATTCCCTCTGATCTTCTGATGAATAGGTCTGTCAGGGTTCCCTCCCCACTCTGAACTCTAGGGTACAGATGTGGGGACCCGCATGAAAGACCCCCTAAGCTTATTTCTACCATCTTAGGTTAAAAATTCCCCAAGGCACAAATCCTTCCTTGTACTTTGGATTAGGTAACGCTGCCACCACCAAGTGATTTAAACAAACATTTAGGGAGGGCCACTTGGAGCCCTACCTTCCCCAAATATCTCCCCAAGTCCCTACACCCCTTTTCCTGGGCAGGCTTGAGAATAATCCCCCAAGCCCCTACACCCCCTTTCCTGGGGAGGCTTNACAGCCCTACATTATACACTAGCAAGACCTATGTTCACTTACAGGTGCAAAGCCAAGATTTAAAAAAATCAGAGCCTACAATTTCAGCTCCTTGCTCATTTATGCTCCTGAATAAATAAGTAATCTGCTTTTTTAAAAGTGCTGAGCACCCAGCACCTCCTAAGGACCAGCTACAGAGCTCAGAGAAGAAGGGTTTTTGTCAAACCTCAGATTGATGGAGAGAGCATGTTACTTTATATCACGGTGAAGAAGAACTGCTGCTCCAGTAGGGAGAATCAGTGTGTTATTTATAAAGGGCAAACCCAACAGCCTCGTGTCTCTCCAACGTGAAGCAAACAAGCAATCCCTGGGCACAGATTTATTACATGGGGGTCCAGTGTCTGGCTCATCTAAATCTGGTGAGCAGCCACTTGAGCGTAGCCAGGCTGTTACATGAAGCCTCCACCATCCCTCTTTGGCCCTGGGGCACGGACCTGTACAAAAACACGTACAGAAAGTGGCTTCTGCATTCCCTCTGATCTTCTGATGAATAGGTCTGTCAGGGTTCCCTCCCCACTCTGAACTCTAGGGTACAGATGTGGGGACCCGCATGAAAGACCCCCTAAGCTTATTTCTACCATCTTAGGTTAAAAATTCCCCAAGGCACAAATCCTTCCTTGTACCTTGGATTAGGTAACGCTGCCACCACCAAGTGATTTAAACAAACATTTAGGGAGGGCCACTTGGAGCCCTACCTTCCCCAAATATCTCCCCAAGTCCCTACACCCCTTTTCTTGGGCAGGCTTGAGAATAATCCCCCAAGCCCCTACACCCCCTTTCCTGGGGAGGCTTGAGAATATATCCTCACCAATTGGTACAGGTGAACACAGACCCAAACCCTTGGATCTTAAAACAATGAAAAATCAATCAGGTTCTTAAAAGAAGAATTTTAATTAAAGAAAAAAGGTGAAAGGAGTACCTCTGTAAGATTAGAATGGAAGATAATCTCACAGGCAATCAGATTCAAAACACAGAGGGTTTCCATCTGGGCAAAACTTTAAAGTAACAAATCCAGGGATAACCTCCCTCTAGACAAAACTTCCTTCTAGACAAGGAAAATCACAAGCCAAAATAAAAGTAAGCTAATGCATTTCCTTATCATTACTTACTAACTCTATAGGAGTTGGATTGCTTGCTTCTTTGATCTTGCTCTGGCCAAAGCCGCAGGGAACAGACAGACAAAAGCCTTTCCCCCCCCCCCCCCCCGATTTGAAAGGATCTTGTCCCCTTATTGGTCCTTTGGGTCAGGTACCAGCCAGGTACTTGAGCTTCTTACCCCTTTACAGGTAAGAGGATTTGGTGCCTCTGGCCAGGAGAGATTTTATAGTACTGTATACAGGAAGGTTGTTACCCTTCCCTTTATATTTATGACAAAGTCAGCTGGAAGCAAAGCCAAAATCTGCCACTCTGCAGGCTACATGCTGCCAAAAGATGTGGGCATTTTCAAATGAAGGAATCACTTGACTGTATCGAGGAGCGATGATGTAAACCATTTTAACCTTTAGCCTGGTGGCATTCGACATGCACTAGCCTGCTCCTCTGACATTGTTAGCTACCTACTCACGTGTGCACACGGGTATTACTTATTTCCCAACAGCATTGTAACATTTTGTGAAGTGAAGTGAAGGTTTAGCCACCAGATTTTCAGAGGGGGAAGTGTGGAAGAAAACCTCCCTCAAAATTAGTAGCCCAGCTGCTAGGGCACTCAGCTGGGATGTGGGACTCCTGCTGGTTCAAGTCCCCCCTCAACCTGTGAAGGAGAAGAGATTTGAACTGGGATTTGCCACCTGATGAAGCAGGCGGGTTGCCCTCATCCCCGGTGAGGCCCCCAGCCACAGGGCTAACAGTTCGGAAGGAGGTGGGTCCTCGCCCACCTGTTTTCTTTACAGCTTTACTATAGGGGCGCGATCCAGCATGATTGTGAGCTCTGAGCCCACTTCCTGGCTCAAACCATGCAGGCACCTTAGGCAGGGGAATGCCTGCTTTTTCCTGGGTCATGCAGTGCTCTGGGACTGAGAGGTTGTGAGGCTGCAGGGTGCATGCTCAGAGGCAGAAACATAGGCACCTAGAGAAATTTTACAGCAAAAAATGTAGGTGCCAAGGGAGTTTAGGAATCAACAGGGTTTAGTGGCAGCTGAGCAGGGGTTTTGTGAATCCCTGTGGGGCCTGATTCTTGGGTTTAGGCCCTAAGCCCCTTTGTGCCTCTAGCCCCAAGTCACCAACCTTCGAATCCTGGAACATTAAGTGGCTCATTCACCTCCACAGGCCTCTTGAAGGAAAAATGCAATAGGCAGCTCATCGGGAGAACCCATCCATGTAATGACTGAGCCTCGAAAACTCCTTCCTGGCCCCAGGATGCAGTCAGTTACTCTTAGTGGCGCTGGGCTTATCCTAGTCAGGCCCCTCTAACAATCCTGTGTGTTGGCTAGCAGGAGGGGTGGGTTACAGCCAGAGCCACGCTACAGTAAGCGAACTGCCTTCTCTGCCCCCCATTTACAGTGGGTTCGAGTCCGAGTGGCCAGGGAAGACCTTGGCTAAGCATGCTGCTCAGAAAGAGCCACTAATCCCCCACCCCCAACCTTTCCTGTGTTGTCCCAACAGCCCCATTCCACATGTTGATTACAAGCCATGTCCCACCATCAAGCTGGCTGATTGCTATTTGCTGGTGACTATACCCTCTGGACAACATGGTGACACCAGTGCTAAGGCAATGGCAGCTGTACTGAAAGTCCCCAATGCAGATGCACTCTCTGGATTGGTGACAAAGTATGTGTGCTGTCTTCTAACCTCTCCCCACTAGCCTCCTCTTTTCCCTAACCTCCCTTTTACCTTCTCTACCTTCTCATTTCACTACAACTAAGTCTGCATTCCACCCTGCCAGACCTGTTGCATCATGTCAGCCTTGCTGCCCGAGCCTAGGCAGCTCCATGACTGGGGCACTTACGCGGCTCAGAAAAGGAGATCAGAACATTAAATTTATCTTCATCCCTATGTAATGTGCCATTCCCAGCACAGGGTCTCCAGCCTCCAGCTGACAGACCCCTATAGAGTCAGCACCTCCACAGCCCCAGACTGTGAAGTGAATTCTCCACTAGGGGAACCAAAATAGCAAGACTTCAGGCAGAGCAAGCCATGTGCGCGAACAACACAGGCTTTCAAGAACGGCCTTAAGAGCCACCTGTGGCTGGTAGGGTCTCAGCATTCCACCCTGCATTTCGTCACTTTTCAGCAGGTGCATCAAATTCAATTATTTAAAAAAAAAAAAAGATTTTTTTTATTTAAATTTGATTTATTTATTTTTTGATCAAATGTTTTTTGAGGAAAAAACCTATCTAAAGATAGTTTTAATTAAGATAACATTATAGCTCAAAGATATCTCATCACGGAATAGGGATTATAAATTCTAATTCTATAGTACGGGACAATATAGTCATGTAATGTTTAAGAAAAGTTTTGTAAATGAGTTCCAATAGTTCATGAATTAGGGACCCAATCTTATGGGGTTCCAGGGGCTTCTGTTTAGATTATGTAGGTTAATCTTTCTATCTACCCAATGGGACTCAGTGCTCAGTATAGAAGGTACCATCAGAGATGCTTAGTTTTGCAGTTCTCAAAGTGTGTCTCCAGAGGTAACATGCTTGTTAACAGCAAAAATGTTTTTTAAATAAATAAATAAATAAATAAATAAATAAATAAAATAAAATAATATATAGAGATGAGAAATAACAGACCTCAACCCTATTGTCCCTCTGCAAATTTGGTTACACAGAGTCAATCCCTTGCTCTCTCTAAAAGTGCAAAGTTTCAAAAAGTTCAATGAATAGAAGATTGTTGGGGGCAGAATAGATCTGGACAAGGAGAAGTCTGGAGATAAATGTGAGAAGGGAGGGACAGGCAGTAGAAACAAAAGTGAAACTGTTTGAGCAGCATATTCCAGAAGTCTTGAGGTCTTTCTGAGTGTAACCTTCGTTGATTTGAGATCTACCATACCATTCTCTCACTACAAGGGAAAACCTATAATGGCAGCAGTTTGGGAATAAGAACCATTCAAGAAATATGTTTGCTGATGATGTTTTAAAGAAAGTCACACCAGTGAACTGGTGGAAGTCACTTAAGCACTTGGATTCAGAGACTGTTGAAATGATAATCTCACTTTTAACAGCAGTAGCTTCTTCTGCCAGTGTAGAAAGACTATTTTCTTCCTTTGGACTAATTCATTCCAAATTGAGAAATTGTTTGGGACCTGAAAAAGCAGGAAAGCTTGTTCATAATCTGGAAAAGAAAAACAAACGGGAAAATGAAGGTGAAGACGACTGAGTTAGCTGCAGAAGCCAGTATTTTAAGTTTCTCATGTTGACCTGGCTGACCTAGTCAATTTAATTTTGTGGTTTTTTTAAATATTTCATTTAACTATTTTAGTTAAAAACAATTTTAACAAAAACAAACCTGATTTAAAAAAACTTGAATGTTTAACTAAATTCAAAAATTCATATGCTTGTTTTGTTAAAATACTATATGTTTGCTGTAGAAGAAAAAAATCCAGAATACATAACGTTGTTGTTTTAGTTAAATAAAACAATTTAAATATCTGTCTGGTGATGTTCTCCTCCTAATACACCATGGCAAGAAAATCCTCCAAATATTAATGATTAACCTGTTGAATTGGAGATAGTTCACCTCCCAATTACTTCATAAATATCTGCTTCAATTACCTTTGGTAAATGAAACAACCAAACAATCATTCATTTACTGATATAGCTGTAAAACTAATCTGAAAAGTTTTCAAAATAATTCACTTTAAAAATGTATAGTGTTTACCTTCTAAAAATGAAACATATATCTATCTCTGAGTTGTGAAGAATATGTATTAAGGTTAAAACAACCGACAAGAATGCACTTTTATGTAGAAATCCATGATTAAATCGAGTCTTCCTGACTAGTGATTTAAATCTATCAAATCCACCCTGCTTCTGAGAGAGCAGCTACTATTACTATCAAAATATACGCGTGCATCTCAGCACTAACCGCTCAGTCCTGCAGGAAGCCAATGCTGTGCCGGTAGCCCTCTTTGGCATCAATGGGGGTTATCTGTGAAGGGCTACAAGACCTGGGTCCTATTGCAGTGATGCACACAGCTCTTGCTGGCTGGCTGGCTATAAACTTCCCAGTTTAGACACCACTCTGAACAATTCCTTCCCTTTTTGTGTGCAAAGATGCATTTAAACTGAGAGCAAACAGCCTGCTTGGGATGTGCTGTGCGCTGTACACACACTTGGCCAGATGCTGTGCTGTGGTATAAGATGGGATTTCCAAAGGAGCCTATGGGAGTTCAGTGCCCAAATTTCAGTGAGACTTGGGCATCTAACTCCCTTTCAAATTCCAACCTAAATAGACAAGGGACGAGCAAAAGGTTCAGGGTGATGTTACGAACAAGTCTTGTTAGTAACTATTTTCTTCCCTCGCCAAACTATCCCTCCTTCTGTTCTGGTGCACCAGCCAATCTGCTTCTGCCACTCTGCCTAGATACCTCACAGTCAGGCTCAGTACAAAAGCCTGGGGAAGAGAAAAAGAAACTGAAGAGCCAGGGAGGTAGTCTTATGTTAGTGAGTGCCTGAAATTGGAGGGACTCTCTAGGGATGGGGCATAGCCCTACATGGCTGCACTCAGCCTCTGCCATCACTGGCAGCTTTTGTTGCTCCAGGCGAGGGTGACTGAAACTCCCGAACGTACACAACATAGCTAATTCTTCGGGGGGGAAGGGCACGGCTTAGAATGTGCTGTTGTGTCTCTACTGTTTATGTAAAAGGAGGGAAGGATATCAGATAAAGGAATAGTAGTCATTCCAGGATATGCCAGTCTCTATAATTCTTTAGAAATTTCCAATGTGAATCTGACAAACCTCTCAAACAAGGCACATTCAAAGCAGACACAACATTGCCGATGAGTTTCACAGCCAACTTTGCATGGCCCGAGATTGAACAGGACCTTAGTGCTCATTTAAAAGACAGCGACCTTTCCGATTACATATAACCAGCCCAGGAGGCAGTTAAGGCTGTTTAAGCACTCAGAATGCCCAAACCATCAAATACAACTTAATAACATTGCATTCATAGGTCAGATAAGAAACATCATTACAAATTAACACATTCAAAATCTGTGAATCATAATAAAATGGATCTTCTCAGAAATGAAAAAAAATGCCATATAGCAGGATAAAACCAAGTGTGTAATTTGCAAACTACCTCTATCAAATCATGTTTCTCCTCACTTTTGTAATAACAGCAGTTGAGTGATGATATATTTAGAATCTGGAGGATGTTCCCTACCAAGTTATAGACAACTGCAAAGATAAGTCAAAATCTAAGCCCCCTTGGCTGTGCCCCTTTAAATTGTTAATATTTTTAAACTAGGTTCAGCAGCAAGTTCTTCATAGGGCAGTGGTTCTCAACCTTGCAGCCCAATCAGCACACAGCTGCAGCCCATGTGACATCCGCAGGGCCATAAAAGTAGTATATATATTATCTGGATGCGGCCCCCATAACACAGAGAGCTGCATATGTGGCCCAGAATGGTAAATAGGTTGACAACCACTGATTTAGGGGCAGTCATGGTCCTAGCACACAGCCTGCGTAAGCAGGCTTCTGTGTTGCAGTTTTCTGAGGGCTTGAGGAGGGCATCCCTCAGACTGCAGCTCCAGATAGCAGTGGTTCTGTCTGTGGTGCTGTTCCCTCGTACCCCCTCTGCATGGGGAAAGGGAAAAAGACTGGTGGAGCCAATCAATTGCATAACCATCATCCCTGTCTCCAGAAAAACCTGAAGAGCTGTGTGTAGCTCGAAAGCGTGTCTCTTTCAACAACAGAAGTTGGTCCAATAAAAGATATTCCCTCACCCACATTGTCTCTCCAGAAAAACCTATACACTAGTGCATAAGGAGCCCATATCCTGCCCTCACAACAGAACCACATGGTTTTACTGCAGTGGGGGCCCTCCTTGGCCACAGGGAGCCTATTGGCCCCATATAATGAAGCTGGCTTCCATATGAATGTTGCTAACTAATGCTAGGGGTTATTTACAGACCATTTTCATAGACAGCGAGATTGTTTACTAGCCGTTAATAAAAGGTAGATAAGCCACAAGTTTAATAAAGTTTATTTAATCATGACTATGCTTAGGAAAATACACTCATAAAGGTTAATATAATGCAATTTAGTTTAACTTTACACTACATTTTGGACAAAAGACTTGTACATAGTTTAGGTAAAATAGGACTTGTGATCTGGTTTGTTTTACATCTATTACAAATGTATAAAAGGTTGTCATGCACTACAGTAGATAAACAGCATGAGAAAAATTACCTTTGGTTTAATTCAGAAAATAATACAAGTATTGCACTGTAAAAGCTTCAAACGTGGTGCAACAAAACATTATAAAAATGTTTCAATGCCAGCTTACAAAAGTTCGTTAGCTAGTGTAATTTTAGAAAAAAGCATATGTACATGTGAAACAATTCCATTAGCTACCTGGATTCAGTTAATATTGTATGTAAATCAGGTATCTACACCACCAAGATTCAAGAGATGTCTTGAATTTGGTTTAACACTTATCAGCTACATTATTTCTCTGTTGAAATCAACAACGTTATCGGATGCTAACTGACCTGTCAGTTCAAAGGACGTACAGTTCCAGCCTAATTTATCAAAATTCAGAAATAGCAACTATGTTACCATGGATTACAAGTTCCTGGTTATCCACTTTTTAGATTATTTCTTGTGATGGTCACTTTTTGAGTACATTTCCATATATGTGGAAGCCCCAAACATCATGTTACTCAGTATGGGATTGGAAGTGTGGGATAGCATTACATGGAACCCTGCAGTAATCCCTCCAGCCACATCTTAAGGTTTTGATGCCCAGAGAAGCCCTATGAGAGGGAAGAAGTACTGGCAACAAAGTATACAAAATAATTTAACGTTCTTGGAAAAGAAACACAATGTGGTACATATGTTTAAAGAGAGAGTTGAAAAATACATATTTTAGAATACACAAGGTAGGTTAACTAAGTTTTACACCCTATTTCAAATATTCATTAGCAACGTCTAAGCATATTGTTAGAGATGAGTGACATATTACATCTTTTGCTGCTTTACCTTCACGTACTTCCAAATTCCTATCTTTAGCTCTATTAAAAGCAAATCAGAAAAATGGATATTCCAACATGGTTTCATTCCCATATCTAAAGTATTTCAAGGCAAAAAGATCACATCTCTGGTATATTTTTAAGTAGGAAGAATCCACATTTTATTTTTGTTCATACTTAACACATTAATTTTCACTTTCAAATCTTGTGATAAGGAATATTGCCTAATATAGGCATTATTCTTTTCATGGAGTCCCTGTGAGCATAAAGTAAAAAGTATTCAGCTCAGCCCTTTTCCCAGCAGTGTACAGTATTTACTTGGAGAAATATAAGTCTGCTTTTATTTAATGGCAAGTTGTTTAAATTTAATTCATGTCACTGCCATATTTTAACTTCCAGCTCAAAAACCAGGCTTGTCCAAAAACTTTATCTGAATATAATTAAAGTTCTTGAAATCTCTCGCAAGATTGCTCTTTTAAAAAATATGAAGGTATCCATAAAACCTCTACACGTCACTGGAATTCCCAGCCTCTGTTCAAATCTCTTACACAAGATGGTAACATTTTATATATAAAAAGATAACACACTATTAACAAGAAAGCTATAGCTAAGACTATTACAACTGGTTGTTTAGGAAGACAATTCAACTAGGTTTATTTTCTTAATGTTTTAACATAAATATAGTTGCAACTTGATCTTCAGTTGACAATGATTGTCACAGCCAAGGTAAGCACTGAACACTATCTAATCACACACAAACTCTCTATACATTATACAATTTATTTCTGTCTTGAGGGATCTCCCCCGCCCACGAATCTTTGGCCGTCCACTACCAATCTCCCCCATAAGCAGAAGCAGTGTACTGTCTTTGTTCTCTATTCATTCAAGTTATATTTATGCACACAGATGTGCAGTTTCCAGAACTAGTTATGTCTCTAGACAAAACAAGAAGTAATCAGAATAAATACAAACTCCGCTGTCCCCTGGGGGGCGGGGGGAAAGAATAGTAGGAGTTTATTTTTCTTTCTTGGCAGAGTTCATATTTAGAGGACTTGTCACAAAATGCCTTGGCAGATGAGCTCACCCACTGGGGGCTCTATTCAGCTGACATTTGCATCCACAACTGCTGCACCACAGAAGTCTAGCAAGCATTCAGGGCTGAAAAGCCAGGGAGGCTGCACCCTATCCAAGAGACATAAATGTGGATTCCCCTGCTGCAGAGATGGGTTTTTTTGCCTATTTGTTTTTGCAAATAGTTGGCACACAGCTAGCACACATGCAGCCTTCCTAGCACTTGCATGCCTCAGAAGATCATCTGTGTTTTGTTCTGGATGGAGCCCTGTATTCAAATATTACTTCTATGTCTTTCCTCGCATAGCAGCATGAGTTTATAATATGGCCACCAATTTATTTTCTCTTTATGCACCTTTAACAGATCAAGCCTATTTTGTTTAATTGTTTAATTAAATCTTGAATGAATAAAGAACAGAAAAGTCTACATCTTTCCTAATTCCAGGTTTGTTGCTTACCAGTCTTTTTTTGGTGCATGGGATTTTGGATTTGGATGATCTACACTTACGTCAGTGCTACAATTAGTTTTAATCCTGTAGATTGGGAGTTGCCCACATTGAAATGGAGAAGAAAAAAAGAAAACAAGGTTTACAGAAATATGCAGTCTGTTTCCCTCTAGAATTAATATCCCGCTTTATGGTGATCAGAAGTTATAAATTAATTAAAATGAATACACTATAAGTATTACAAATATCAGAAGTAATATTTTCATGACAAAATACAATGAAAATGCCATGACTATGGTTATTCAAAATGTTTTGAACCTGCATCAGCATCCTTTGCCCAAAAAACTATACAATTTTAAAGCTACTTAAAAAATATAACCAAACACTCCATAATTTTACCAAATTCATGCACAACCAGTAAAACCCCACGAAAACAAGAAAACCTGTAGCAAAGAGTATCAAAGAAAACTGGCCCATGGTAAGCAACAAATCTGAAAGTTTCAAAATAAAGAAAAAATTACATGAACAAAACCAAACATGCATATATAGTGTACATATACGGCACAAATGCTATTCCTAAAGGATTAAACTGCATAGGTAAAAATCAAAAATATAATGTGCAATATTTTAAGCCCTTAAAGCACAATCAAAAGTAAAGAATAAAAAAACATAACACTTGCTCCCCTCATAACTATGCCAATTACAACTACAGTTTCAATTAATATATTTACCAAGATACAAGTTCTGCAATCAAAAATTGGAAATACTACTTCCAAATTTTGGCTTACTTCTCATGATTAGGGGATTTGAAATGTATATTCAAAATTACAATTATCCTCAAATGATTATGTTTATCTCTAGACAAATTTGATTTGTTTTACAAAGTGCTCTTTTTATGAAGCAGAAGCCATCTTCCTTGTAGAAAAATCAATTAGTAGTTGATACGAAGATATGTTAAGATAATCGAACTAAAACTTAATTTGAGAAAAACTGACTGCTAAGAACAAAAAGGTTCTTATGGTTCAAAATGCATCTGAATTATGCAGGTGTAGCTATAGTCTGTTTACTAAAACAATTTATAAAATAATTTGTGCATAAACGAACAGACTAGAGGCTTATGCTGATTTAATAGGATACAGCCTCACATACCCTACCTACGTGCCTTCTTTAATCAAGAGATACAACAATTAATGAATTCAACATTACTCAAAACATTGGCAAAAGTATTTTCAACTTAAAAAGAAATTAAACTAGACACTAATTAAAGCAAACCATGCTTTAAAAAGACTACAACAACTGTACATAAACTGTGTAAGATCTTACAAACAAAAGGAAAAACTTGCCATCAAACTGAAATTTGGTTATTCCTGCCCCTTTGTTGCCTTCTCAAGATAATACACGTTCACTAAGTGGCGATTGAGGTGCTTACTGTATTCGCCTTCTTTTTTAAATGAGCGGTCACAAAAAATACACACATAGTTCTCCTTTGCAACCTTGGCCTCTGTAGCTTCCTGTGATGCTTTGTTACTTGTTTCCTCTGGCACAGACCGAGCACCATTTAACCCGGAATCATCACTTCCTTCTGACATGTTGTCACTTATATCACTGCCATCATGACTGTGGATGCCTTCGTCCTCGTCAATTTCCTGAGATTCATTCACTGCCATGTTATCTGCAGATGACAAAGCCAGAGCTTCTTTAGGGTCTTGCTCACATTTTTCTGCTGATTGTGGTGGTGGTGGTGCTGGTTCTTCAGCTGGCAAGTCTGTTTTAGACAGATCTACTGGATCTGGATTAGTCACAGTTTCTGTCTCACAAGTTTTCACCAGCTCCAGCTGATGCGCCACATCTGGTAATGCATCCTTTGGCACATCTAGGTTTTGTTGAGAGGATGATGTGCTAGGAGACTCCTCAGAGCAAGTGGCCTGCTCTTTATCTGGCTGTTCTTCAACTTCTTTCTGATAAATAGTTTCTTTATTCTCCTCCTCTGAAGTGAGCATTTCTTGGTCTTTTACCTCTGGCTCTACATTTTCATCCCGAAGCTGTGGGGGAAGTTGTCCCTGGTCCTGCACACATTCTCCATCAATAGTCTGGCTTTCCCCATCAGGAATCTGGCTGTCAATGTTCACTAACAGTGGACTAACAACAGGATCTGGCTCCTTCTGCTCGTCATTCCCATCACTGTCAGACTTCCCCTTTTTGTCCTGTTCTGGGAGAGGAGACTTTTCAGGGATTACCTCACCTTGGATCTTTTCCTGATCAAGTTTATTGCTTTTCTTACTATGCTTATTCTTCAAAGCTTTCTTTTTTCTGTTTTTCTTAAGGCAAGAGTTCAGTTTTTTAGGCACCTCCAATTTGACTTCACTCTTTTGAGCTTCCTGGCAGTTTCTGGATTTATTTTCCACTTTCTTTTTCTTTTTTGCTATTGTTTGTGTGTCATTTTCAGGATCTTGCTTAGAGGAAACTAATGCAGCCTCTGCTTTTCTTTTAGTCTTCTTTGTTTTACTTGATTTCTCTGTACTTTTGTCACTTTTAATATCTACATCCTTGTTTTCAGAAGCTGATTTACGACTCCTGGTTGTCACCTGGCCTACACAAATACTGCTGGCTGGTTTCTTTTCTTTTGATAAGCTCTCTTTTTTCTCCACTTTTACAGCTCCCTCATTTTTCTTTTCAGATGAATCCCCTTTCATTTGCTCTTTCTCCATCTTGTCATTCACACTTTCAGAAAAGTCAGTTTCACTCTTTTTAGTCCGTAGTTTCACTTTGGAAACATCCATTGTGATATCCGAACAATCAGGATGTCTGGATTTGATGTGATACTGCAGGTTACATTTCTTGGATGCAGCATAATCACAGACAGGACAAAGGAACTGGCGTGGGTTGACATGGAGCTCTACATGCTTTTTGAAGTTACTTCGGTCAGCTGTTTTGTAGTCACAGTGTGGGCAAGTCAGAGGTTTGGGCCCATTGTGAACCTGCCTTGCATGACGAGTTACTTCATGCTGGTTTGAGGCCACATAGCTGCACTGATCACATTTAAATGGCTTCTCACCTGAGGAACGAGTGAGAATTATGATTAATAAACACAGAAGAAACAATTACTCAACATTTTATAGGTGCATACAGGAATTTTTTTTTAAATTGTCCATGCTCCTTTGTTAAAAGTATGTCAACTTAAGAAATCCAAAATCATAATTTTATAGTCACAAACACGTTCACAAAGACACCAATAACAACACAAAGAAAAGAGAAGGAAAAACAAAACAACCAAACAAGCAGTAACTACATCACACTCTGTCTATGAATACATACCGGAATAGATCATTCTATAGTAATATTAGCAAATGGAATCCATACCCAACTGGTCCATTGAATGCATTGTAGAAAAATGGAAATTAACAGGTGATGAATAATCAATCGTCTTACACAAATATTTCCAAAAGAGTCCAACTTTACAAATGTTTAATATACTTTCTATTTGCACTGAAAATGAAATGGATGAAAATTGATTCTTACACATGGCAAGCAAAGCAATAAAGCACACTTTAAAAATAGAATTTTTGGAAAAAATGTACCCCATTCAGATTATCATTACCCCTATTAATTCAATTCTCTGAATTTTTACTTTAAATATTAAAATATTACTTCGTATTAAATATAATGTGCAAATCCTATTTGGTTTAGCATTTGCATGTTAGTTTTAAAAACTGAAGACCAATTCCATTCAGCACATCTCTCTCATATCATTGCTGAAGTCCTAGGGCATCTGCATTTTTGCTGCATTTCTTGACAAGGGTGTTATAAAACATACTATCCACTGAATGAGTTTACTGCAGAACTACTTTGGCTTATTTCACATAAATGAAAATGTGCAAAAATATTTTTTTAATGTAACAAGACAAGTTCAACAGTTTTGAAAAATTTGCAAAAAAAATAAAAATATCACTAATAATAAGGTAAGCTGCAATCCAGTCTGAGTGTCTTGTTATTTAATTGAGCAGTTTGCCCTAGCACCTTCTCTTTAGACTCCTTAACCCCTGGCAGTACCTCTTTTTATTAACTGACAAAATGTAGGTCTCTCTCAAAGATCTTCTATGTTGAGAATGCAAAGAAGTCATTTAGCTTCTTTAATGTCCTAATTCTCCTTAATTGTTCCATTTATCTCTAGTAATCCAGCAGACCCATGGTGTTCTTCAGGGTACGTCTATACTGCAATTAAAAACCAATTTTTTTTTTAAAAAGCTGGCCTGTGTCACCTGACTTGGGCTTGTGGGGCTCAGGTTGAGAGGCTGTTTAATTGCAATACAGACATTCGGGCTTGGGTTGAAGCCCGTGCTCTAGGACCCCACGAGGTGGGAAGGGTCCCAGATCTCAGACTCCAGCCTGAGCCCGAACAGTCTACACTGCAATTAAACAGCCCTTTAGCCCGAGCCCAAGTCAGCCACATGGGCCAGCTATGAGTGTTTAACTGCAGAGGGCTCCTGCTTCTGATATAAACAAACAATTTTCTTATTTGTTTTTGTATCTTTGGCTATTTGTTTTTCAAATGCCCATTTAGCCCTCTAATTTCCATCTTAAATTTAACTTGTCCTAATTTCACTCTATTGGCTTCACACAGGCTACATTTCAGTTTTCTGAAGGGTATCTGTTTGGCTTTAATAACTTCCGGTCCTTTGCTATTTAATCACTCTGGAGTTTTGTTTTGTCTTTTGCTTCCCCCTTTCCTTGTTTGTTTAGAGCTCTGCATGTTTTCTGTGTCACTGTAAGGATATAATTAAGTTGTCTCCCTTGCTGAGTCTAAGGATTTTAATTTCCTCACTTCTGACTTTAGAATCTTTTTAATATTGTTTATATCACAATAGCACCTTAGAATACCAAGCATAGACCAGAGCTGCGCTGCTTTTTTTTTTTTTTTGTTTTTAAACCATCTTCCTCTTTCTTTTTTTTTTTAGTCCCCCCTTTAATCCTCCTTTCACAAGTTTAACATCACAGTTCTAGTGTTTGGTATGGTACAATCCCTTCCCTGAGGATCCTGAACTTAATTACACGATTATCACCAATAATTAGTGGATCAACTATATTTTACTGTGTGTTACTTAGGACTAGGTAAAGAGCAGCCTCTCCCTTTGTGTGCTCTAGAATTATCTGTTCCAACTGCTTAAGGTGCTCAGAAATTGCTTCTTTAAACCATGTCAAGACATGGTATTAACAGGAGTGTTGAATTTAAGACACATTGCCCTGTTCCACTCGGCACTGGTGAGGCCTCAGCTGAAGTACTGTAACCAATTCGGGGGTCACACTTCAGGAACGATGGGGACAAACTGCAGAGAGTCCAGAGGAGAGCAACAAAAATGATAAACAGTTTAGAAAACCTGACCTATGAGAAAAGGTTAAAAAAAATGGGCATGTTTAGTCTTGAGAAAAGAGGACTAAGAGGGGAATCTGGTAACAGTCTTCAAATATATTCAGAGCTGTTATAAAGAGGACGGTGTTCTCCATGCCCACTGAAGGTAAGAAAAGAAGTAATGCGCTTAATCAGCAGCAAGGGAGATTCAAGTTAGATATTAGGGAAAACTTTCTAACTAGAAGTATATTTAAACTCTGGAATAGGCTTCCAAGAGAGGTTATAGAATCCCAGTCATTGGAGGTTTTTAAGAACAGGTTGGACAAACACCTGTCAGAGATGGGCTAGGGTTACTTGGTCCTGCCTCAGTGAGCAGGGGGCTGGACTAGATGACCGATCAAGGTCCTTTCCAGCCCTACATTTCTAGGATTCTATGACATACAACCACTTATATGAAAATAGTTGCATATGCTATTGCTGCTTTATTAGACTTAGTTGTCTCTTTCATCTCTTTCAACATTGCACACACAGTATTTTGTTCCTGGACTGGAGGCCGGTAACATAATCTGACTACTATATTTATATTCTTCTGATTTAGGATTTGGATCCTGCCCTCATTACCCAGGCAAGAGTCACAATTAAGGCAATAGGGATAGTGTAGGTTGAAGTTCACATTGAGGTTTTCCTAGACTTGTGCTTGTGGCTATCACCTCAATACAATAGCAGCTATACAATAGTAAATGCTGCCATTTCACAAACAAGATTTGTAAGAGAGAGACCAAACACAACTATAATAGGTTACTGAGAACACAAAAATGACTTTACCAACAGTGAAATAAATGACAGTGACAATTACCATCTTGGCCTTAAATCCTAGGGAATATGAGTGTGTAAACATTTTCTGCAATTTTTTTTGTGATACTGTGCATAAAAGTTAAACAAGACATTTTCTTACAGTAAGTGGACATAACCATGACAGATTTCTTTTAATTACCAAGCATAAATTAACTATTCTCTCAGAATTGCTGAAACAGATCTATATTAGATATCACAGGCTAGATCCTCACCGGGTGTGCATTGTCATAGTTTCACTGACTTCAACTGAGCTATGACAATTTACACAAGCTGAGGATCTGTTCCCACAAACTTCATCCTATTGCTCCTGAACCTGTATCATGTCTTAAAAAGTACAAAGGAATGAAGGTACTCTTCCAAGCCTTGGAATGTACCTTGGATAGCAATGGGAAAATATTTATTACTTCCTTACGACTTTTAATAGTAATACTTTGCACTTGACTTGTATAGCCCTTTTCATCTAAGGATGTCAACCACTTTTCAAATGAAGTAAGCTTGACATCATCACTTTTAAGCTTGCCATCTTTAAGTAAACCAATAATGGTGGTAGGCAGCAGTGCAGAGTCTCTTATTTTCAAACAACATTAATTTACTAATGGAAAAATTATCATGGTCTTCTTTTTCCTGTCCATTTTACCTATTTTTCAAAATCTATCCAAATTAACCAAAGCTTCACAATCTAACCCAAAACCTTTTTTTACAGGACAAGATATTAACAGTTTTTGCATGTCACTTTATACATAGTAAAGAGAGTGAAGTAAGAACAGGCAGCATTTGAGTAAAACTGCTTAATTTGACAACCTAATTCTAATGGTCCATCCCAAGTAGGAAACCCCTAGGATACCAGATATCCTGTTCTTTAGTCAACTGTGCCTGTTTGAATTGCACAAGATTAAAAATGTCCTCTTAAAAAGCTAGATCGTTTTCATTATGATCATTTAAGCTCGGACAACACTAAACAAATTTAATAAATATTTTCTATGGAATAAACCAAGAAGTCACTAGCTTATTTCTGGGTTACTGTGATTACTGCCTTTTTACCAACCTGAATGAGTTCGCATGTGCCTGGTTAAATGAGTCTTCTGAGAACTTGAATAGGGACACATAGCACATTGATAGGGACGCTCTCCTGCAAAAACAAACAGTGAGTTCAAATAAAAACAAAACATGGTAAATTAAAATAAAAGCCCCACACTGCCTGAGTGATGTAGCAATGCCAACAAAAGCCCCAGTGTAGGCACAGCTACGCTGATGGAAGAGGGTGTCCGTTGACAGAGCTAACTTCATTCAGAGAGGTGGTGTTCCTGGACCGATAGGAAAACTCCTTCTGTCGGCGTAGGCTACGTGTACACTATGGGGCTACGTGGTATAGTCTCTGTAGTGCAGAGGCACTCTGGGTGTCCCCAGATAGACAAGCCAGTGCCTTGTTCATTTTTAGGTTAATCTACTTTCAAGATAAACAAACATAAAATGCATTTGCTATTCTGGATTAACTTCATTTGTAGATAAACCCTAGCACAAGGAAAGCCCTTAGTGAAGACAAGGCAGTTTTAGTATTAATACGTGTTAAGCAGGTCAAGGTAAATCGTAGGCTCCCAACTGGTGTTTACTTGGACCTGGAAAACACATGAAAGTTACATGCTTCCTTGTCTTCACTAGGATTTTAAGAACACACCTTTTTCCTAGTGTGGACACATCCAAGGGCGGTAGGGGAGGGTTTAGGAATAGGGCTGAGATTGCTTTGGAGTTTCTGTGGCTTAGTCTACGCTACAAATTTATGTCGGTATAGCTATGTCACTCAAGGGTGTGGAAAATCCACACCCCTGAGCGACGCAGTTAAACGACAGCACTATGTCGATGGGAGGGCTTCTCGCATCAACACAGGTACCGCCTCTCAGGGAAGAGGAATAACTACACCGATGGGAGAACCTCTCCCATTGGCGTAGGTAGCGTCTTCACTAAGCACTGCAGCTGTGCCACTGCAGCGCTGTATGTGTAGACAAGCCCTTTAACTAAGCTTCTTCCTCCCACCAATCCAATTATACAATCATTGTTAATTAGATCAGCAGCTGAAAGAAAAATTCCTCCCTAAAACATTTTAATCCCCCTCCTAAAAAAGTTTATTCTCCCCCACTGTGGGAGATTTATGCCAGACACATACAATGAAATTAAGGGAGGGGTGGGTCTACTGTTGTAAAGCAGTAGTTGTGTTTCTAAATGCCTCCTCAAAGCAGATGAGACTTTCTTTCTAATCTGAAAATTCATGAACAAAGGTCCTGGTCTGTTTTAGTTTGAGTCATTGCTTGTTACCAGTGCTTTTCATTTCATAGTCTTGATTTGACTCAGAAATATTGCACTTTTAGATAACTTTAAAGGGGTTGCAGCAATTTAAATAATTGATTTAACTTACTGATTCCCTTGAGACTGACAGGCAAATGCAGGAACACTGAAAGCCCAGGTACGGAGGTTGGTTTTTGCTGTAGGTACACGCACACCTGGGCTAGGCTATCCCCGGATGCTCAGACCCTGGTGCCAATCACTGTGCAACAAAGGCATACCCTTTGTTTCTGTATAAAACAGTGAAAGGTACTATAGACTTCCAATATATTAGCAAAGTAATGGTGAACTCTCTTATGGACACACACCAAAATTTTAAAAAACAGTAGCCTAAAAAGGTAGGCACCTACTGGTGGAATTTTCAAAAGAACCTTAAGTGACTCAGAGTTTGTCTGCACAGCTCCACAGTACTGTAGGGTACATACACTCTGTAGGGGTGTAAACTGCAGAGCCTTGTAATGCAGCAGTTCTCAAACTGTGGGTCAGAACCCCAAAGCCCATGCCCAAACCCCACGGGCTTCAGCCCTGGGCGGCAGGGCTCAGGTTACAAGCTCCCCGCCTGGGGGCTGAAGCCCTTGGGTTTCAGCTTTGGCCTCCCAGCCTGGGGCAGCGGGGCTCAGGCAGGTTCAAGCTTCGGTCCACCCTCCTGGGATCGTGTAGCAATTTTTGTTGTCAGAGGGGGTTGCAGTGCAATGAAGTTTGAGAACCCCTGCGTAATGTGTTGTGCTCTGTGTGTAGACCTTGCTGGTGCACTCTATACCTGGGCTATAGGCTAAAGCTCCAGTGCCGCTTTCACTCTGTAGTGTGGATGCAAGCTAAACTAAGTGCTGATAGTCCTCCAGTGCTTTCCCACAATTACCCCCGCATGCCCAGAAGGATGGACAGACACACACTCCCACAGAGCTGCTCAGCTTACCACAGCTGAACCATGGGATATGACCGCAGAAGTCCTAAGAGCACAGCACCAGAGTGGACATGGTAACTCAGGTAGGGCTTTGCCATGTGGCTGCTCACTCTTGAATTAGGCTAACCCGGGTGCCCACTCCCAAATTAACTCTGTAGTGAAGACATACAAATTCACTTCAATCTGAAAACCTGATAGAGATATAATGCCTGATCAAAGCATTTCAGCTCTCTTGATGGTGGAGGTTCAATACGTGGGAAGGCAGTGGTGATTGCAAATATAGCAGTTCATTTGTGTATCAATTTTGTGTCTGAGTTTGTGTTGTTCTTACAATAAGGATGATTATCAGTCCTTGGACTCATCTTTTTCATCATACAGGAGCATTATAAGTGTGAAACTAATTGGTAGAAAAAAATCTATATGCAAAATCTGTAATTCTACTAACAATTAGGAAACTAATTTAAGAAACAACATCCACTTCAGAAATTTAAGACTATTAAATGGAAAGTAAAGAACTAGCAACATCAAAATAAAATACCTTATGTAGAAGATTTAAATATTATTGTAAAAGCTACATAAGAGGGCTTCAATTAGAGTGTTACCATAACAATAGTGAGTTTAATAAATGGGTTCTAAAGAAACTGAGACTGTAACAAATCAGACTTTTAAACAAAAGACAAAACAGCTGTGTAGCAATCAGCATAGGTTGTTTAGCCTGGCTGGCAACAAACCCAAAACTAACTACTTCTTCAATTCCATGTCCTTCCATCTCACACGCATACCCCTCATTTCCAATAAAATAGATATATCTCAAACAAATCAGATCAGGGCCTTAATGACAAGCCCATTTTAAGATGTTAAGACTTAGTGAAGGAAGCAACTACCTAGGCTGGATGTTTCATAAGGCACTGTAAATACAAAGTTCAGTTTTAACCAGTAATAAGGACACTTCTAAGTAAAGAACCATATGTACAGACTGCCACAGTTACTCAAAAAAAACAAAAGAAACCTTTCTTCTACTTGTTTTAATTGATTTTTTAAAAATAGCTTCCCTGTTTAATTTATCGGTGAACTAGTGGCAAACATTTGTCAAAACAAAACATTTAATGAAATCATAAATCCAAATGCTGGAAAACAAGCCCTTGTACCACAGCATGAAAAATGATCATGGCTCATTTCTTCTTTTGATTATTTATTCCTCTCTGAAACATTATAACTGCCGTTACTGTGTAGTACTGCCCACCCCAAATGTAGTGATCAACTAAATGCTGTCTTGAAAGGCTCTTGCTTTTGGGTTAGAGCCTATAAAATGCACCCTTATCTCAATGAGAGCTTTTGAGAGTTTATCAGAGTGATAAACTGACTCAGCTGACTGCAGCATCCAAACAAAAGTGGGGAAACTTTAAAGAGCCATCATTAACCAGAAATCAAAACAATTTTTAAAAATGAATTAAAAGTAGTTTCAGGGAATTCCACTGCCTATTTTAGTGATTTTACAATCATATTTTCTAATTTCTAAAAAAACAGTTTTCCCTCTCCTAATGATCTTTGAAAGATCCACACCAACAAAAGCAGAAACTGACTGACTACAGGGAAAATGGTGAAACTGACCATACACAAAGTGCTGTCAAATGCACAAAATAAACTGAAAGACAGGAACATATTGGTTTTTTCCTAATCTCTTTCAGTTACAACCATCTTAGGTATGCAGTAGTGTTGTAGCCATGTTGGTCCAAGGATATTAGAGAGACAAGGTGGGGGAGGTAATATACTTTATTGGACCAACTTCTGTTGGTGAGAGAGCATGAAAGCTGGTCTCTCTCACCAACAGAAGTTGGTCCAATAAAAGATATTATTACTTCACCCACCCTGTCTCTCTAATAATCTTAGGTGTTATTTTAAAAAGAGTAATTAAAGTATTTTCAGACAGAAGTGTGATTTTTTTTTAAGCTGATGGTGTCCTCTAAACAAGATACTTCTATTTGGCAGATACGAGTACATTTTAACATAGATAAGAAACTAAGGGCACAGACTAATGCAGGCTGGCACTGTACAAGCTTCTCCATGTAGCTTCACCACTGTACCTCAGTCTTTACCTGCAAATCTCATGACTCCAGTCATGGACTTCTAAACAGAGATTTCAAACTGTGAAGGACTGTGTAGGAGATTAAGATGAAGCCACTAAAACCATTTTACTTGGGTTAGAAACACAAGGAGAAATTCTCTATGCACTTTGCTCAGCCAGCACAGCCCATGAAGTAGGAAGGAGGGGGGCCAGCCCAGGCCAACTGGAAGATGTGATGATTGAGTCTCTCTCCCTGAGGTAATCTCCACTGGGTGGAATTTAAAGTTGCCCCCAGGAGGAGTGACCACACTGCCAACTAACCCAGCCACATGTGAATCCCCTTCTGTGCCACAGGAGCAGAGAAATAATTGTATCCCATTATCCCAGGAGTTAATCTGACCAAACACCAATTGTGATTAAACATAAAGCTGGTGGCACTGGCAGCCATTTTGCTAAAAAGTAATATTGTGACATTGACAGCATAGGAGCCCTATGTAAGAGATTTGGAAACTGGTTGCTCATGCTTAAGAATAACTTGTTAAAATAGCAAAATATTTAGACCAAGTTCTGTCCTGCCCTACACCTGGAGCCACTTCACAGAAATTCCTGGGACCGCACTTAGTGCAAGGCAAAATGAGGCCCTAATTTTTTTCTTCAGACTGTTAGTAGCAGATTGGAAACTGGTTCAAAATCTCCCACATGAGACTCCTGCGTGCTAACAAATGGTGTACCTATTTCTCTTGGATACTGCAGCGATGGGGACCATAGAAACATCTGAGCCCCAGATACAGTAACTAAGGGGTCGCACATGTCATAGCTTCAGTAGGCCCAGCTCTTTGTACATACCAGGGACTCCTGGCAGCCCTCCATTCCCCCACAAGCTCCCTGTGGGCCACCCTTCCATCTATGTTAGGGACTCTCTGCAACCCACTTACTCCCTGCCTCATGCCATAGCTCTGTGTGTCCCCCATACCATACCATTCTTGCACCCCATCAGGGGTTTTGTGTGACGCCCCTATTCCCCACCCCCAACCCAGGACTCTGTGTACACCCCTGTTCCGTCCATACCAGCATTCCCCACTTGCCCCTGGCATGGCTCTGCATGCCTTCCCCCGCATTATTACTTCCCTTCTTTCTGTCTGGGAAGTAAGAAATTCAGGGTGTCAACATGTTGAAATCTATTGGGAGAATGGGCAGAGGAATGAAATCGGGGTATTGTTATGTCAGAAGGTGTTAACTCAGGGGTTCTCAAACTGGGGGTCGTGACCCCTCAGAGGGTCACGAGGTTATTACATGGGGAGTTGCAAACTGTCAGCTTCCACCCCAAACACCAATTCACCTCCAGCATTTATAATAGTGTTAAATATTTTAAAAAGTGTTTTTAAATTTATAATGGGGGTTACACTCAGAGGCTTGCTGTGTGAAAGGGGCCACCACAAAAAAGTTTGAGAACCAGTGTTAACTGGTATTAACTACAGACAATTGCAGGGGTGCCTGAAGCTGTGGCACCGCTAGACAGACAGCAGGTCTTCTGTGTGTCCCCAATTTCCCCCCGGTTGGTTTTCCCTAAAATCAATAGGATTCTGCCCATTGATTCTGAGAACACTCCCTGAAATTCTGGAATTAATTGGATATGAGGTTCAAAAGTTACCACATTACATCCAACGAGAGAAATGCCATCAAGTTGAGTGGAAAGTCGCACAAGCTTGGCCAATTAAGATTCATGTAGTTATAGTGGATTCTGCTCTTAACCTCTCAGCAGGGTTGGTAGTTGCTCAAGGTTTGGGGGTAGGGGAGTTTCATTTCTGTGTGTGTATGTGAATTCCTTGTTTTCTATTATTGAAATTTAATGTGAAAATGATCAAGTTTTCGCTGAGTCGCACAGGCCCTTTGAAAACTTTACCCTTAGTCTGATGTCAATTTTGTTGTTGTTTTTTTAAGGCAGCTGGCCTGAACTTTGCAGGTCCAGAAATTCTAAAGGTAATGAACCACTTTTAAATATATATTCATGTTCTGTTCAGGATAATGTGTTTTTTAGACTGCTGGGCTGAGCAAAATGGATACAATACTCTTAATCTCCCCTTGGACTCATGACACTGGATGTGTTTTCTCAGTCCTTCAGGACTACAAAGTGCAGTTCATATCAAGTATAGGCTTCCATGTAGTTGGAAGCTAACCTGGTAATATTATAGGACTACAACAGTCAAACCGAGAGCCTTATCAGGGTGGAGCAAATCTTGCAAATACAAGAATCTCACTTTTATATACTTAGTATAGTTCCCCCCCTTCACCAATATTCCTACTCAAATACAGATGAAAGACTTACCTGTATGAGTTCGAATATGTTGAATATAATTGTTCTTCCTATCTGAAAAATAGGAGCACTGGGAGCATGTGTACACCTTCCTAGGAAAATGATTTCTTAGATGTTTCTTCCAATGGTATTCACTGACTGTAGTATAAGTGCATATGGTGCACTTGTAGACTCTCTCATTTTCTCCTGCTTTGTTGTGGTGTTTCAAGTGAGCCAGATAGTGATCATATCTGTTAGTGTTATAGCCACAACGATCACAACGAATAGGCCCCTTAGAGAAATCTGCCTCTTCTGTGGTGCAAGAATCAGATTCTTTGACCTGGACTTGCTTCTCTGCATTTTCTTCTACAATGAATTTTTTGGCACTGTGAACCCTAATGTGATGCACAAACTCTTCCTCACACTCTGCCTCATACTGGCATGGTTTGCAACGAAATGGCTTGCTCTTCAAGCTTTTAGATTTGTCCTCCACACTCTCCGGAGTATCTGGAGCTTCCAATGGGAGGTCCTTGTCCAGATTGCAAGTCTCAGGAGTAGGGCAAACAGCTGGAGCCTGGGTTTCCACACTAGGAATTTCAAGAGCCCCTAATTCCATGTTTTCAGGTTCATCAGGGTCACTGTCCACTCCCTGTGTATCTTCCATATCCTCTCCATCACTGTCTGAAAAGTTGCTGTCACCTACAGTTGTCAATTCAGCCATTTGCCTCTCTTCTCCAACCAGGTAATCACAGCAGCTGCCATTAACTTCTCCTGTCAAGGCCACATTTGCCAACATAATAAGCTGAGGGGCTGCCAGCTCAGCTTTGGAAAGGTCATGCAAATCATACATGTCGTTAGACAATGCCATACTGATGTTAGCATTGCCAGCAAATAGGCTGTTCCCACCAGACTGCCCCAGCACCTGAGTTGCCATAACAGCAATTCTGTAAAAAAAACAACAACAACAAAAACAAAGAGCACTAGTAAAAATCTAACAATTACAAATATAAAACATCCCTGTTGTACTACCCAAAACTAAGAGTGTACTTCAGAAACCTATGAAAATCTATCCAAGATGGTCAATTATTATTAAATACAAATAGGAGAATAAAAACAAAAAGATTTGGTGAGTTATCTCTTCTTTAGATTAGATAAATATTTTCTTTTATGAACTGAGCAAATACTAATTCATTTTTCTTTAAAATTATTTTTACTTTTTGCTCACAAGTATGAACTCACCCTCAGAAAAAACTGCTTTAAATTTTATCTTTATCTTTTTTTTTAATTTGCTTTAGCTATAATCTAAAACAAATTATTGATTGCTTTACACTATCATGAGACACATTAGCTTTATCAAATATTACTCATTGTTGAACTAAATTTAGAATATGTCTAAAGAGATATTTCTGAATCCCTTCCCCTGCCCCCTCTCATTCAAAGCTGGAAGTCACGTATTCCCATACTTTACAGGATACCCTCTTTGCAAAGAGACTCATTTTGCATCTGCTTTCACAAAAAAATCTGAAAGCTCTTTCTTTCTGAACTTTAGAAGAGTTATGTGAAGTTTGTGAGAAACTGGGAGAGAGCTCTCTTTCTAGTTTCACTTGTCTCGTGAATCCAAAGCTTTGGCGACTTAAAAGCCATGCTGTGCCTCCATTACCTACGCAGCCATGTCTTACAAAGTGGAAGACTGTAATAATGGTCAATTTAATTGAATTTGGTGTGGACTCATCACAACTTCCAGATGACTAGAGCTCTTGACAAGTTAATCAGTTTTGTTAATTTCTTCAAGGCCTATTTAATCAAAGGGGACTACAACAATTACTGTGAGAGAATGAGTGTGATTTCTGTTGGGTTAAAGACCAAGAGAGAAGAATACAGAAAGTTACGTTCACCATATTAAAAAGCAACGTTACTATCAACAACTTTTCCGTATTCGGCCTACTTTGACTAAGGAATCCTGCTGGAGGGCAAACATCAAAAGCTGCATTTTTCAAAGCAACAAATGCCTTTACTTTCAGAGCTAAGCACAGACTTTTCGAGTTCCAGGTCTGCTCAGCCGCGGGTTTGAGATGAAACCAGATGCAATCTGCTCCCATTACACAACATTTCCCCTCGCTCGCACCCCAGCCCCGGGAAGTACAGTCGCTATCTGGAGCCCAGATCAGCACGACGGCCCCGCTTGCTCTCTAAAGCCTGGCGTGTCCGCCTCCGCGGGGCCAGGCCCAGCAACCGACCTCCGCCGGCCGAGCCGGGGGGCCGCCCGCTACCAGATTCCTGCGAGTGGCGGTGCCAGCAGCACCGGCGGCGGCTGCATTCCACAAATAGGCATTCGGCCATTTTCTCCGAGACTCCACACAAAGCCGCTCCCGTCCCCCCGCGGCCCCGCTCACCCCGCTGCTGCGGCCGCCGCGCCCCGAGCGGCCCCCGCCGTGCGGCCGGGAGCGGACAACTTGCCCCCTCGCGTCCGGCGGCTGCTTCCCCTTCCTCGCGCGATCGCCTTGCGGGCCCCGGGCCCCCTCCTCCCGCCCAGCCCCGCAGGGGAGAGCCGCCCCTGCCTTCCCCGCGCCCCGGCCCAAGGTCACGCCGCCCCCCCCTGCCACGGAGACCCAGGCCCAGCCTCGGGCAGGAAATCGCTGTCCAGCCTCCCGGGCCGCGCGGCCTGGGGCTCCCGGCGGCGCCGAGCCCCTTCCGGGACACCCCCGCCCGCCTCGCCGGCCGCTTCAGGACCAGCGGCCCGAGCAGCTCCGCCGGGCGCAGCGCGGGAGGGGCCCCGCGCGAGGCAGGCCCCGGCCCCTTAGCCTTGGTGCTGATCCCCCGCCCCGGCCGGGCCTGGCCGTCCCCGCCGGGCTGCCTCGCTGCAGATCAGCCCTGGACAGCGCCTCTGGCTCCCCGCGCCGCCGGGCCAACCCGCTCCCCGCAGCACTCACCGGCGGGGCCGGGCCGCCGCCCGCCCGGGCTCTGCCCTGCTCCCAAGGGCTGGGGGGCCGGGCTCAGGGCGCGGGGCGGCCGCGAGTCTCCTGCGGGCGGCGGGAGGCGCCGCGCATTCCAGCACACCCCGCGCCGCCAGCGCCGCCCGGCACCGCCCCGCCCCGCCCGCCGCCGGGCCCCCCGCCTCCGCGCGGCACCGCCCCGCCCCCCGGGGGTGGCCGGGGCATGGAGGCTGGTGAGTGGGGGGTGTTCAGGCATCTGGGGGGTGATGGATGGAACTGTGGGGCGGTGATGTTGAGCGGGGGGTGATTGAAGAGGCTGTGGGGTGGGAGAGGGGGTGAGGTTGTGGGTGATTGAAGGGACAGTGATTGATTGTGAGGGGCTGAGAAATGGAAGGGATGCTGAGGGGGGCTGTGAGTTTGGATGGAGGCCTTGGGAGGGGGCTGTGAGGTGGGGATATTGTGAAGGGAAGATGTCAGGGGAGGCAAATGTGAAGTGGGATGATGCTGTGAGGTGGGGGTGGGGGGGGTCTCATGGATGGGTGATTGTGAGGGGGCTGCAAGGTTGTGGGAGGATGTCATGGAGTGAGTGTGAGGTATGATTTGGAGAAGGCTGTGAGGGGTCAGGGATATCTTTTGTGCAACTGTGAGATGATTCTGTAGAGTCCTGGTGGGGGTGTATCATCAGGTTGATTGTGAGATATACTTATCTCATAGAGCTGGAAGGGACCCCGAAAGGTCATCGCGTCCAGCCCCCTGCCTTCACTAGCAGGACCAAGTACTGATTTTGCCCCAGATCCCTAAGTGGCCCCCTCAAGGATTGAACTCACAACCCTGGGTTTAGTAGGCCAATGCTCAAACCACTGAGTTATCCCTCCCCTCACAGGAGTCTGGGGGAATGTGGGATTGTGAGGTGGAGGGGAGGATGTTGTGGGAATTGTGAGGGGGTGATTTTGGCAGGCTATGAGGTAGGGAGATGTTGGGTAGCTTGTGGGTGCTGTTGTGAGTTATGAAGGGGCTGTGAAGTGGAGGGTTGTCGTGTGGTGGTTATTATGAGGTGGGGAGAATGTCACAGGGGTGAGTGAGGTGAGGGTGGCTGTGAAGTGGGGACATACCATGGAGGTAATTGTGAGTGAACTGTGAGATGGTAGCATGTTTTGGGGGGTGATTGTGGGGGGAGCTGCAAGTTGAGGATTGTGAGGTGAGCGAGCGTGAGGGGGTGACTGTGAGGACCTGTGAGGTGAGGTGTGTTGTGGATGGGTGGGTGAGTTAGTGAATGGGAGGAGGCTGTGAGATGAGAAGAATGTTATGGGAGACCATTGTGAGGTGGGGGGATGTCCTGGGGGTGATTGTAAGGGTGATGGCTATGTGGGAGCTGCAAGTTCAGGGATGTCTTGGGATGATTGTGAGAGTCTGGGTGATGAGGTATGTCTTGGAGGTGCTTGTGAAATGGGGGGTCTTGTGTGTATATGGGATTCTGTGGGGTGGGGGTATGTCATGAGGTGACTGTGAGGTGTGGGGATTATGAGAAGAGGCCAATTAAGACCCCCTTTGAGAGAGGTCTTGTGTGGGTGAGTGATTTTGAGGGGGCTGTGAGGTGGGAGGTATCATACGTCAGTGATTATGAGGTGGGGGGCTCTTGTGCCTGGGCGGGGGTGATATTGCAGAGTGGCTCTGAGGTGAGCAGTCCAGTGTTTCGGAGGTGATTGTTGTGAGGGTTGTGAGGCATGGGCCTCTTGTGTGGATGACTGAAGAGGCTGCAAGGTGAGATTCTCATGTGTCAGATTGTGAGGTGGGGAGTTCTATGTGTCAGGGTGTGATAGGGACTCTGAGGTGGAGAGGTCTCATGTGATAGTGGGGTAGGGGTTGCAGTGTGCTGCTGTGGTTTTGGGCCTACACACACAGTGAGTTGAGCACTTGTAGAAAGGGATGTTTGTGAAGTGCTAGGTCACCCACATCCTTCACAGGAACGCAGTCCCATATAGAGAGGAATGGTCCCGGTGTAAGAAGGGACATGCCAAGGGATCCAGTTACCACAGGCTAATCAGGCTCCCAACACAGTTACACTGCTGCTTTGTCTGGCAGTGGCGATGGGGTTGAGCATTGGTAGCATTGTAGATAGGGGTACCATTTCAGATTTGGGGGCGGGGGCAACTTTAATTGTGATTCCAAGGGGCACTTAGGTACCTGAAAACTCTAGGTTTTTTGCAGATAACTTAGAAATTAGCTGACAGGAGCATGTATCTAATTCTTCTATAAAGAAAGAAAAAATATACACAAACACCAATTAAAGCCATATTTTAAATTTATATGTAAATTTAGAACAATCAAGAGATATAATTCAGCAAGATAATCCCAATCCCAAACCTTCAGGTATCAGTTTTGGGTTTTGGAGCCTTAACACAGATATCAGAAACGCAAGTTTGATAATTTGTACACTATCTTTAGTAGAGATAAAAAAATAAAAAAAAAATCTGCTTAAAATCTGCTTACTTTCTCTAACAGACTTCACTAAAAGTAAAAATAGGGTTGGCTTTAAGATGTGCAGGGACACCAGCAATAGTAGGACCACAGGTTTCTGTGTAGGGATTCTATGAGTTATTTTCACCTCCAGGTCTACTACTAGAAAAATGAGGGGGGAAATCAGTTGCTGTTAAAAGACTGGGGGACAAGTTGGGGACCTAACCAACTGCTTGTCTCACTTGTGTTTCAGAAAGACTCTATTTATATTAACAGGCACAGGAGAAACCCAACCTTTGTACAGAATAACTTGTATTGCTATTTTCTTTACTGTGCAGTCACAGAGCTGTTGGCTGATAATGTTTTAAAAGTCAGCTTGAACTGAACTTGTATGTTTTCAGATGAACTGCTTTGTAAATCTTAAATGCTAAGATAGAGTTGAGTAGTTAAGGAACTAATTTAATTGGGAGGTTTAAAAAACCACTCCTTTCAGCTGCGCTGCCTTGGTGCTGCTCTCTCTTTTCATCTCAACAACTTCAAAGTGTACTTTATCTCCCTCTGCACTGCACCCAACATCAGACATAAAGAAGAGGGCAGACTCAGGAGTTGGCAGAGTGAAACTCTTTAGACAAATTTTAAAGTTAAAGCTATTTTTCCTACATACAAAAATAATTGGAAAATTCAAACCAAGTCAGGATTCATTTAGAGCATTAGGCCTGGTCATATTTTTAAATACTTTATCTAGCCAGCATCTTGATATAATGATGAGTTCATTTTTAGTCTTTATCCCGTCAGGAATTTCAGCTCAAGTGAGCCCAGTTGGTGTTGATAGTCCTGAGCTGCTTCATGCATTTCAAGTTGAGGAATATTATTAAACTTCTCCCACAGATGGCTGACGGCTTTTGTATACTGTTCTTTTCTATGGGTTTTCTTTTCTTGATGTTGAAAGCATTGCTTTGACTCTTTTAGTGATTACTGGTAGATTGGCTATATAATAAGCAAGTTCACAGAACAGTTTAATTTGGTGCAGAATAGTTCATCACCAAAGAAATGGTATAATATTTAACCTAATGTTATTTTAGTTAAAATACAATCCTGCAATCTGATCCACACACAGACTCCCACTGACTTCAATGGGATTCCCTGTGGGCATAAAGGTCTGTCTGTGTGAAGTCCCCATAAAGTTATTGGGGCTCTGTACAGATGCGGAGGTCAGACCACATGAAGCAGTTGCAGAAACCAGACATATATTGTAAACTCTTCAGGAGAGGGAGTATATTTTCAGGTATAGCTTGTACAGAACCAACACACCACCAGTACATGACAAAAAATAATGATATAAATATATAGGTTTTCATTTGTTGTACAACTCATTTTAAGTGCCTCAGTTAGTTATATAGTTAATATCTTATTAATTCAACATATAGAGAGATCTATGCAAATTTACATTAGTCAAGGATCTGGTCCTGTATTTTCTTTAATTTTTAGAAGCTGAATTCAGTGCTTGATAAAAATGACAGATTGACAGCAGTGGAAATGAAGATTCTCCTTTTTTACCTTTTCCCCCCAATTACAAGGGTTTTTCAATTGTATAGTTCTATGCCTACCAAAATTCAATCAGTCCAAATAAGAGGGGAGGCAGCTCTCCAGTAATAAAGTCTATTTGTTCACAAAACAGGTACAGCATTGGCAACAGCTGGGCATGCATCCCCATACTATCTTTGGCAATGTGCATCAAATCTGGTTTAAAGGGACCTATCTCTATTTCCGTTTAAAAATGCTATGGTAGTATGCAATATGTCAGTCTACAATAGAAAGAGTCCAGTTAGATCGCTTCTCAGTTTTTAATGAAAGAGGTATGTTTGATTCTTTTCTTTTTTTCAGTGATACAGGGCCTGATGGGCTTTAGGGGGAAAGTGATTTATTTTCTTGGAATTTATAACTGTAATCTTAATTTTGAGTTTCAAGGCTTTGTAATGTTTGTGAGTAAAGTTTTCAGAAGTGCTTTAGTGACTTAGGAATTTTACTTGACTTTTAATAGAACATAAGTCAGTTAAGCACTTCTTGAATGTTTTACCCTGTCTTTTGAAAAATAAAAGTTCTTTTAAGAGTTTTCTTCTTTAAATACTTGCTAAATATTTACAATTTTAATTGTAACAAGGGTTTTTTTTACTATGGAATTTTCTCAAGTTTTTAAAATAATTGCTTATTAACAGTAACAGAAGTCATTGTGGAGCTTACAAACTGTGCAGAGACTCTGCACCTTCCAAAATACCCTTTACATACTCATGAAAGTTCCTTCCTCCTGTTTCCTAGAGGAAATCTCCTTGTTCTTCCTCCTGTGATTGCCTGCCCTCAGTGCCCTTCATTCAGGGGTGTAGCTCCCAGGGAGAGCAAATATAGTGGACTTATCTGGGAAGAAGCTCTTCCCAAATCATCTTGGTTTTCTTCCCAAACCATCACCTTTGCAACTTCCATGTATCTTTCTTCCTCTGGGCACAAAGACATAAGAACATCAGAATGGCCATACTGGTTAAGATCAGTGGTCCATCTAATCCAGTACCCTGTCTTCCAACAGTGGCTGGAGCCAAATGCTTTGGGGGGGAATGAACAGAACAGGGAATTTATCAAGTCATCCATCCCCTGTCATCCTGTCCCAGCATCTGGCTTAGGAACACGGGGAGCATGGGGTTGCATCCCTGACTGTCTTGGCTAATAGCTATTGATGGACCTATCTTCCATTAAGTTATCTAATTCTTTTTTGAACCCAGTTATACTTTTGGACTTCACAACATCCCCGGCAACAAGTTCCACGGATTGACTTGTGTGAAGCAGTACTTCCTAATGTTTGTTTTAAACCTGCTGCCTATTAATTTCTTTGGGTGACCCTAGTTCTTATGCGAAAGGGTAAATAACACTTCTTTATTCACTATCTCCATATCATTCATGATTTTATAGACCTCCATGTCCCCCCCTCTGCTCGTCTCTTTTCCAAGCTAAACAGTTCCCATCTTTTTAATTTCTCCTCATATAGAAGCTGTTCCATACCATAATCATTTTGTTGCCCTTCTCTGTACCTTTTCAAGTTCTAATATATCTTTTTTGAAATGGGACAACCAGAACTGTATGCAGTATTCAAGGTGTGGGTGTACCATGTATTTACATAGTGGCATTCTGATATTTACTGTCTTATTATCTATCCCTTTCTGAATGGTTCCTAACATCCTGTTAGCTTTTTTAACTGCCACTGCATGTTGTGTGGCTGTTTTCAGAGAACTATCCACAGTGACTCCAAGATCTCTTTCTTGAGTGGTAACAGCTAATTTAGACACCATCATTTTGTATGAACAGTTGGGATTATGCTTTCCAATGTCCATTACTTTGTATTTATCAACACTGAATTTCATTTGCCATTTTGTTGTCCAGTTACTCAGTTTTTTGAGATCCCTTTGTAACTCTTTGCAGTCTGCTTTAGACCTAACTATCTTGAGTAGTTTTGTATTGTCTGCAGACTTTGCCACCTCCCTGTTTACCTCTTTTTTCAGATCATTTATGAATCCATTGAGCAGCACAGGTCCCAGTACAGTTTCTTGGAGGACCCTGCTATTTACCTCTCTCTGTTCTGAAAACTGACCATTTATTCCTACCCTTTGTTTCCTATCTTTTAACCAGTTACTGATCCATGAGAGGACCATCTCTCTTATCCCACGACTGCTTACTTTGCTTAAGAGCCTTTGGTGAGGTACCTTTTTAAAGGCTTTCTGAAAGTCCAAGTACATTATATCGACTGGATCACGCTTGTCCATATGTTTGAGACCCTCAAAGAATTCCAGTAGATTGGTGAGGTATGTTTTCCCTTTACAAAAAACATGTTGACTCTTCCCCAACAATCGTGTTCATCTATGTGTCTGATAATTCTGTTCTTTACTTTGGTTTAACCAGTTTGCCTGGTACTGAAGTTAGACTTGCCAGGCTGTAATTGCCAGGGTCACCTCTGGAGCCTTTTTTTTAAAAATCGGCATTACATTATCTATCCTCCAGTCATCTGGTACAGAGGCTGACTTCATAGAATCATAGAACTTAAGATCAGAAGGGACCATTATGATCATCTAGTCTGACCTCCTGCATGATGCAGGCCACAAGAGTTGACCCACCCACTCCTGAAATAACTCTCACCCTTGACTCAGCTGTTGAAGTCCCCAAATCATGATTTGACGACTTCAAGCAGCAGATAATCCTCTAGCAAGCGACCCCTGCCCCATGCTGCGGAGGAAGGCGAAAAACCTCCAGGGCCTCTGCCAATCTACCCTGGAGGAAAATTCCTTCCCGACCCCAAATATGGCGATCAGCTGAACCCCGAGCATGCGGCCAAGATTCTCCATCCAGACACTTAGGAAAAGACTTTCAATATCCCAACATTTATCATCGGTACTAACTACCAGCGGTGGCACATTATTGACCTATTGAGTAAATCAAGTTATCCTATCAAACCATTCCCTCCATAAACTTATCAAGCTTAGTCTTAAAGCCGGAGAGGTCTTTCGCCCCCACTATGTCCCTCGGCAGGCCATTCCAGTATTTCACTCCTCTGACGGTTAGAAACCTTCGCCTAATTTCAAGCCTAAACTTCCCAACTGCCAATTTATATCCATTTGTTCTCGTATCCACATTAGCACTGAGCCGAAATAATTCCTCTCCCTCCCTGATATTGATCCCTCTGATATATTTAAAGAGAGCAATCATATCTCCCCTCAACCTTCTTTTGGTTAAGGAAAACAAACCGAGCTCCTCAAGTCGCCTTTCATACGACAGGCTTTCCATTCCTCGGATCATCCTAGTGGCCCTTCTCTGTACCCTTTCCAGTTTAAATTCATCCTTCTTAAACATGGGAGACCAGAACTGCACACAGTACTCCAAATGAGGTCTCACCAGCGCCTTGTATAACGGGACTAGCACCTCCTTATCTCTACTAGAAATACCTCGCCTAATGCATCCCAAGACCGCATTAGCCTTTTTAACGGCCACATCACATTGCCGACTCATAGTCATCCTGCGATCAACCAGGACTCCGAGGTCCTTCTCCTCGTCCGTTACTTCCAACTGGTGCGTCCCCAGCCTATAACTATAATTCTTGTTAGTCATCCCTAGATGCATAACCTTACACTTCTCACTATTAAATTTCATCCTATTACTAATACTCCAGTTTACAAGGTCATCCAAATCTCCCTGGAGGATATCCCTATCCTTCTCCGAATTGGCAATACCTCCCAACTTCGTGTCATCCGCAAACTTTATCAGCCCACTCCTACTTTTGGTTCCGAGGTCAGCGATAAATAGATTGAATAACATCGGACCCAAAACCGAACCCTGAGGAACTCCACTGGTAACCTCCCTCCAACCCGACAGCTCCCCTTTCAGTACGACCCTCTGCAGTCTCCCCTTTAACCAGTTCTTTATCCACCTCCGGAATTTCATTTCGATCCCCATCCTTTCCAATTTACGCAGTAATTCTTCATGCGGTACCGTATCGAACGCCTTACTGAAATCAAGATATATCAGATCCACCGCATTGCCCTTATCTAAAAAATCTGTTACTTTCTCAAAGAAGGAGATCAGGTTGGTTTGGCACGATCTACCTTTCGTAAAACCATGTTGTAATTTGTCCCAATCGCCATCGACCTCAAGGTCCGTAACTACTCTCTCCTTCAATTAAGTGATAGGTTACATACCACAGTTAATAGTTCCGCAATTTCATATTTGAGTTCCTTCGGAACTCTTGGGCGAATACCATTTGGTTCTGGTGACTTGCTACTGTTTAATCAGTTTGTTTCAAAACCTCCTGTATTGACCCCTCAATCTGGGACAGTTCCTCAGATTTGTCACCTAAAAGAATGGCTCAGGTATGGGAATCTCCCTCACATCCACTGCAGTGAAGACCAATGCAAAGAATTCATTTAGCTTCTCTGCAATGGCCTTGTATTCCTCAAATGCTTATTTAGCATCTCAATCGTCCAGTGGCCCCAATGAGTGTTCAGCAGGCTTCCTATTTCTAACATATTTACAAATTGTTTTTGCTGTTTTTGTGTCTTTTGCTAGTTGCTCTTCAAATTCCTTTTTAGCCTGCCTAATTATAATTTTACACTTGACTTGCTAGAGTATATGCTCCTTTCTGTTTTCCTCAGTAGATTTGACTACCCGTTTTTAAACAATGCCTTTTTGCCTCTTACCAACTCGTTTATTCTCTTGTTTAGCCAGGGTGGCATTTTTTTGGTCCTCTTATATTTTTTTTAAATTTGGGATATACATTTAATTTGAGCCTCTATAAATGTGTTTTTAAAAAGTTTCCATGCAGCTTGTGCACTTTTGTGACTGTTCCTTTTAATTTCCATTTAACTAGCTTTGGTATTTCCTTTCCCACAAGGATGTTACATTTAATTACATTATGGTTGCTTTTATTGAGCAGTTCAGCTATATTCACATCTCGGACCAGATCCTGTGCTCCACTTAGGACTAAATCAAGAATTGCCTCTTCCACTGTGGGTTCCAGTACTAGCGGCTCCAAAAAGCAGTTATTAATAGTGTCTAGAAATTTTATCTCTGTATCCCATCCTGAGGTGACATGTACCAGTCAGAATGGGGATAGCTGAAATCCCCCATTATTACTGAATTTTCTATTCTTGTAGCCTCTCTAGTCTCCTTGAGCATTTCATAGTCATCTTCACCAGCCTGATCAGGGATTGGCAATATATTCCTACTGCTATACTCTTATTATTCAAGCATGGAATTTCTATCCATAGAGATTCTGTGGTACAGTTTGATACATTTAAGATTTTTGCTGTATTTGACTCTGCTTTCTCTCACATATAGTGCCACTCCCCTACCAGCACAACCTACTCTGTCATATTTTGTACCCTGTTATCTGTGTCCCATTGATTATCATCATTATTATCTTCACCAAGTTTCTGTGATGCCTGTTATATCAATATCCTCATTTAATACCAGGCACTCAAGTTCACCATCCTTAGCATTCAGACTTCTAGCATTTGTATATAAGTACTTATAAAAGTTGTCAAATATTTAGTTGTGTGCCTTCATGTGATGTAACTGAACGAGATTCTTTTTCATTTGACTCTTTCTCTTCAGCATCTGCCTGTGCTTTATCAACTTCTCTCCTCACCTCCTTACTAAAACATAGAGAATCACCATTAAGAGATCCTCCCTCTGGGGAAGGGGACCCAAATTATTAAGAGACAGGCAATAGTAACGGGGAATTTGATTATTAGAAATATAGATAGTTGGGTTTGTGATGACCGGGAGAACTGCCTGGTGAATTGCCTGCGAGTTGCGAAGGTTGCATATCTCTTGAGACATCTACACAGACTTATGTGCAATGCTGGAGAAAAGCCGGTGGTTGTGGTACATGTAGGTACCAATGACATAGGGAAAGGTAGGAGAGAGGTCCTCGAGGCCAAATCAGGCAGCCACATAAGACTACAAAGTCCATGATAGCATTCTCTGAAATGCTCCCAGTTCCATGTGCAGGGCCAGTTAAACAGGCAGAAATGCAGGGTCTCAATGTGTGGATGAGACTATGGTGCAGGGAGGAGGGGTTTAGGTTGATTAGGAACTGGAGAACCTTTTGGGAAAGGAGAAGCCTATACAGGAAGGATAGGCTCCACCTCAATCAAAATGGAACTAGATTGCTGGCATGCAAAATTAAAAAGGTCATAGAGGAGTTTTTAAACTAAGGGCTGGGGGAAAGCCAACAGGTGCAGAGGAGTGCATGGTTTGGCCTCAGTACAAGAGGATACCATGACATCACCTGGAAGGAGGGTCCCACTATGGCGGGGTGGCCAACCTGAGCCTGAGAAGGAGCCAGAATTTATCAATGTATATTGCCAAAGAGCCACAGTAATACATCAGCAGCCCCCCCATCAGCTTTCCCCCGCTCCAGCTCCCAGCACCTCCCACCCGCCAGCTGCCCTGCTAGTCAGCGCCTCCCACCTGCCGCAATCAGCTGTTTTGCATGCACAGGAGGCTGGGGGGGGGGGGGAGGGAGGAGAGCACTGAGCACATGGCAGGCTTGGGGGAAGGGGCAGGGACCTTGGGGGAAGGGGTGGAGTGGTGGCAGGGCCTGGTGATACCAGTCAGCTCTGTGTTCTTGGGGAACCAAGGCACAGTATCCATGACTCATGAAAGATACCCCCCCATGGGGAGAGGGAAGGGATAGGATAACTAGCTCAGTGGTTTGAGCATTGGCCTGCTAAATCCAGGGTTATAAGTTCAATCCTTGAGGGGGCCATTTAGGGATTTGGGGCAAAATCAGTACTTGGTCCTGCTAGTGAAGGCAGGGGGCTGGATGTGATGACCTTTCAGGGTCCCTTCCAGTTCTAGGAGATAGGTATATCTCCATATACTTTATAAAACAAAAAAATCCCAGCCTCTGCTTAAACCAAAACCCATCAGAGAAAAGACTTGCAAAGAGCAATGAAGGGTGTTGGGAGACACACCTAGACCCCTCCTGACAAGGGTGACAAAATTAAGACATCTCCATTAGCATACAGAATGAAGAACAGAGACAACTCCCCTAGCCTCATCTGCATGAAAGTTGGGACAGGGAGACATCCCCATTTGCATACAGAACAGAGAACCACACTGAACTCTTGGACTAGGGAAGCACAGCATCATGGAGGATCTCTGATAATAAACCTATGCCTGCACACACCCAGCTCAGCAATTATCAGACCAATTCTAGTAATGAATCCTTGATTGATATCCAAAATACTGAAGCAGCCTAGTTGGATTGTGAGCTCCCTGGAAGAAAACACCACCCATAGCCAAGAGTGATCAGCTCCTATAGTCTAGCCTAAAGAAAACCCTTGAGTCATCAGTTTACCTATAAACAAATCTAGTGTTCTCCCTTGAACTATTGTATTTTCTCTAAAAAAATCCCTACTCACCCTCCAGTCAGTGTTCTGATGCATAGACCCAAGCTCTGCATCAGTTCCACTGGGACTCCATCTCCTGACTGATTGTGCTGGGGGCTCTGCCTGTCTCCAGCACTCAGGACCCTGAGCAACCACCATCACCTGGGAACCATCACCAGTTCAAGCTTCAGGGAGCAGTGAGATCCCCCTCTTTCTCTCTCTGTTTTCCTTTCTACCTTAGTATTAACCTTTAATAATGTATGTTATGTTGGTTTAGGCTCTCCTTGTGTAGTTATCACTATTATTCAATAAATAACTTGTATGGTTAAGCTGTTTGCTTCTCTCTCTCTCTTGCTGAACTTTACTTTTTTGTGTTTTTAGCTTCCCCCATTCACTCTACAGCAACACTTCTTTTACCTAAGCTAAAGATCCCTGCAGCACCCAGAATACTGTGGGGTTTGCTCATCAAGTAGGTTACTGCCAGTACAATTGTGATGTGAGAGTGGGGATAGGGACATGCTGAATCTGGGACACATAAGGGTGGCAGCTTGAAAGTGCTGCTTCATCCATCCCAGTGAGTCCAGAGACATATAAGGGGTCAGCTTGAAAGTGCTGATTGACCCCGTCCACTCAGACTTGCTCTGTTAATGTATGTGTGTGTGTGTGTGTGTTCATCCAGTTCTGGGGCTGGAGAAACCCAGCCCTAGGGAACCTAGGTCCTGCAGGATAGCTCCATTGGGAGGGGACTTGCATAAGGGAGGAGTAGAGCTCCATATGAAAACACACGTGACACAAGCAGTACATTGATAAAATTACAGACCCCCCTCCCCCAGAAGAGTAACCCGAATAAATGAGCATACCCCAAAGTAACAGGCAAATCTGGTAACACTGGATCAGAGCAGGGGGTTGAGCAGTGAGCACCCCCTGGCACATTGGAAAGTTAATGTCTGTAGCTCCAGCCCTGGAGTCAGCGCCTATGCAAGGAGCCACATATTAACCTCTAAAGCGCTACAGGTTGGCCACCCCTGCACTATGGGATCATTTCCCGCCACTCCAGTTTCATGTTCTCCTTCTCTGAGACTTTCATCCTCCTCAAGAGCACAGAGGCTGCCAGACTGGGGGTGGGACCCACTTTACTGTGTCCTGGAAAGTCTCCTCTGTGTATCTCTCTGTCTCCTTTAGCTCCTCCAGTTCAGCCACTCTGGTCTCAAGAGCCCATAGGCGGTCTCTGAGGGCCAGGAGCTGCTTGCACCAAATGCACACATACGCCACCTGCCCACAAGGCTGGTAATCGTACATGCTGCATTCAGTGTGATAAACTGGACAGCCCCCTCTCTGCTGCTAGACTTCTGCCTGCATTATTTTTACTCATGCAGCTTTTTCTTTCTTTGTTTTGGGAGGGGAAGTGTATATTGGCCTACATTCAGAGAATGTTTAGATGTATCTGGCAGTCATGATCCCTGTGATAAATAAAGTGGGGGGATAGCTCCCTTTGATGGACACCCAGCCAGCCAGTTAGCTGTAAAATCCCTCTTGGTAGCTGTTCTTCACTTGCTTTACCTGTAAAGGGTTAAAAAGTCCCTCAGGTAAAGAAAAAAAATGGGGCACCTGACCAAAAGAGCCAATGGGAAGGCTAGAACTTTTTAAAATGGGGAAAGAAACTTTCCCTTTGTCTGTTGTTCTCTGGGTTGGAGGGACAGAGCAGCCATGCTATAAGCAGCTTTAAGCCAGGTATGATCATAAATCATCAGATCATGCCTAGAACTACTTATCTGAAACTCCAAATGTGTAAGTAGATCAGAATGTTTAGCTAGACACTATCAGGTTTATTTCTGTTTATATTTTAAGGCTTGTGGGTCTCCTGTGCTAACCCCAGATGCTTTTGTTTGCTCGTAACCTTTAAGCTGAACCCCCAAGAAAGCTATTTTGGGTGCTTAATTTTTGTAATTGTTTCTTTTAAGATCTAGTAAAAAGCCTAAGTTCCAGATGTAATGTTTTCCTTTTTTGTTTTTAATAAAATTTACCTTTTTTAAGAACAGGATTGGATTTTTGGTGTCCTAAAAGGTTTGTGCATGTTGTTTGATTAACTGGTAGCCACAGCTAATTTCCTTTGTTTTCTTTCTCAGTTCTTCCCCGGAGGGGTGTGTGAAAGGGCTTGAGGGTACCCAACAGGGAGGAATTCCCAAGTGCTCCTTCCTGGGTTCAAAGGGGGGTGTGGGTTTGCATTTGGGTGGTGGCAGTGTTTACGAAGCCAAGGTCAGAGAGAAGCTGTAACCTTGGGAGTTTAATACAAGCCTAGAATGGCAAGTATTAATTTTTAAAATCCCTGCGGGCCCCCACTTCCTGCACTCGGAGTGAAAGAATGGGGATTCAGCATTGACACTCCCTTGCAAAACTCCCCTGTTTGCTAGGTCCTCTGGTTGCTTAGGTCTGGAGATGGCTTTTTAAACCCCTGTCCTCCCGGAGTACCCCTGCCCCCTTGTTAAGGGATCCTAAAGGGATCAGGGATCAAAGGATAGCAGGCTAGAGCCTTGCTGCTAGGCTCAGCACACAGACCCCCAAAGAGAGCACACTATACATTTCAGTCAAGCAGACACACCGCAAGCACACAACACACTGACTAACTAACAGACAAGAAACTCACCCCAAGGGCCAGATAGTCACTCCTCCTTCAGCTGGAAAAAGCCCTTGCAAAACTCCCCTGCTGGTTGCTCCTGTTCCCTAGGCTGGTTCCCTCTACTTCCCCATGTGCCTCTCTGTCTCTACCAGTTCCCCAGAACATGTCCCATCCCCAGGTGCAGGGCCGTCCTTAGGCATACGCAGAATATGCAGCTGCGTAGGACACCACGAAATATGGGGCACCAAATTGCTCCAAATTTCATGGTGCCCTACGCAGCTGCGTGCTTCATATCTGGCAGCACTGGAGGCTAGCCCCATCCCCCAGCTGCCCCCCCCTGTGCATTCCTAGGGGGGTGTGGGGCCCAGGACAACTTCCTCTGCCCCATCCCACCCCCATTTTCCACCCCTTCTCCCAAGCCCCCTTCCCCAGTGACGGATGCAGCCCAGGGGATTAGAAGGGGGGCCTGGAGATAGCAGCAGGGGTCAGGCCTACCCCCACACGCGGTGGCGGGAAGCAGAGCAACCCAGCCCACTCCACTCTGCTGGCTCCCTGCTGTATTGCTTCCCACCATCAGTGAGTGTGGGGTGGGGGGCGGATCCCTTCCCCCGAGCGATGTGGCTGGGACCGCGGAGCAGGCTGAGGCCGGGTCGTTCCGCTGCCGGCGCCAGGCCCCCCCACCAGGGCCGGCGCCAGGCCCCCCCACCAGGGCCGGCGCCAGGCCCCCCCACCAGGGCCGGCTTTAGGCTGATTCCCCCAAATCGGGCCCCGCGCCCTAAAGACGAGCGCCTAACTTTTTAATGTTTACTCACCCGGCGGCGGTCCGGGTCTTCGGTGGTACTTCGGCGGCGGGTCCTTCACTCGCTCCGGGTATTCGAATCGGGCCCCGCACTTCCTAAAGTGGGGGGAGGGATAGCTCAGTGGTTTGAGCATTCGCCTCCTAAACCCAGGGTTGTGAGTTCAAAATCCTTTAGTGCAAGTGTGGTGATGCTCTTAATTGGAGTTGGCTCTTAATTGGTCCATCAGGGTTATAGCCTAAAGCTCAAGTCAGCACAACTGGTCAGCTGCTTGCATGATCACTCTATTATGGACTTAGGCTAGCTCCACTCAAGTCCCACTCCAAGTTCTCCAGTGCCTTCCTACAATTCCCCTTTGTGCCTGGGAAGGGCAGACAAGTTTTCCCACAATTCACTGGGAAATAATTCATAGAGTGGCTCAGCTTAATGCAATGTAAAGAAGCATGCAATGTGACTCTGAAAATCCTGTTGCCACACGAGTGAGTGCAGCACCACTGTGGACACAGCAGCTTGAGTGTTATTTCACAGGGTGGTTTCTGTCAGGTAAGAGAAATAGCTTGAGCATAGATAACCTGAGTTAACTCTGCAGTGGAGACATACCCATAATAACTACTTCACATTAAGAGCAATAGTATATATCAGGGGTCGGCAATCTTTCAGAAGTGGTGTGCCAAGTCTTCATTTATTCACTCTAATTTAAGGTTTTGCGTGCCAGTAATACATTTTAACATTTTTAGAAGGTCTCTTTCTATAAGTCTGTAATATATAACTAACCTATTGTTGTATGTAAAGTAAATAAGGTTTTTAAAATGTTTAAGAAGCTTAATTTAAAATTAAATTAAAATGCAGAGCCCCCTGGACCGGTGGCCAGGACCCGGACAGTGTGAGTGCCACTGAAAATCAGCTCACGTACCACCTTTGGCACGTGTGCCATAGGTTGCCTACCCCTGGTATATATGAAAAATGATTTTAATAGTTAAAAAAATCTGCTAAATAAAGAAACTTCAGATGAATTTACAAATGGATTATCCTAATTTTTGGCAATTTATGGAGGAGGAGTTAAAATCAAGTTTATAATGGAAAGCAAGCTTTAACCTTTACATCCATCAATAATACTATAAAGACACTAAATTTGTGTTTTAAATGTAACAGGGTTTATATTACTTCACTTTTTGGAAATTTAGTTTCTTTCACTTATATATTTCCACAATTGGATTAGATTAGATTTAAGCGTCCTTTTAGTTTCATTCCATACACAAACAATTATTTATTCATTCTGCATTTTCCTCATCTGAAATGTTTAAATGTTCAAATTCTTTAGGCTCCTTTGAAAATCTCAGGCTTAATATTGTCTTAACAGTTTTTTAATTTGTTTATTGCTTTTACTCAGGTCTTTTTTTCCCTTTTTTAGAAACCAGTCTGACCTGATTTCTTGACTTTTGTACACAGTAAGTAGCTCATTTTACCATAACTATCTATGTTAATGGTTTAAAAATGTGTTTTGTTAAAATATTCTAAATAATTTGAATATTAATTGTTTCACTTGCTTTGAAATGATATCTGCAAGCGCTTTGAAGTAAATCAGAAAAGTTGTCTAATTTTACAGTAGCTTTAAGAAACTCTATGTCCTCTGCTGAACTTGTAACAAGTTTCTAATTGAATCACACCGGTTATACATCTACTAGCAACATACTGTGTGGGGACTCTTTCTCCATTTATATACCTAAATACGTGGCTGTATTTCCAAAAGAGCTCAGTACCCAGCAAGGAGAGCAACTTCTGAAAATCTGGTCCCAAGTTTCTTGTCTGAAGCCATCTAGAGCAGTGGTTTTCAACCAGGGGTACATGTACCCCCTGGAAGTCTGTGTACCCCCAGGGATACATCAACTCATCTAGATATTTACCTAGTTTTACAACAGGCTACATAAAAAGTACTAGCGAAGTCAGTACAAACTAAAATTTCATACAGACAATGACTTGTTTATACTGCTCTATATACTATACACTGAAATGTAAGTACAATATTTATATTCCAATTGATTTTTTATAATTATATGGTAAATTTAAGCAACAACTGACTCCCAGTCCTGTGCTGTAAACACTTTTTAAGTTACCAGTGTAACTAATTATAGTTAGGGTGTGATGTGTATATATATATATATTTTTACCATAGTAGTTATAGTGGTACAACATGAAGGGGAATAAGCTATACCAGCATAAGGGCCTTCATACCAATATAACTATAGCCACACAAGGGTTGGGGGGTTGTAAGGCGTTAGCTATGCTGGTATAGTTAAGCAGTACAACTTTTGTGTTTGGACAAGGCCTTAGTGAGCTATAAAATAGTAAACAGTGTTTGACAACAGTTCTATGGATGAGCAGTTGTTGCTTTAGCAATAGCCTAGCCCCCATTGTCACTGGCTCTGTCACTGGATAATTGACTGTGACAGGAGTTATGCAAGGAGGAGAGAACACGTAATAGACATCAAAGGAAATTACTGGGCAACAGGGAATACAACAAAAGAAAGCTATAGTTAGAAGAATATATATTGTGTATCAAAGATTAGCTGTTCTGACTCCATGCCCTGCTGTTGCCTCAGTTTCCCCCTTTTGTTCCCAGTTAGTCAAACTTCACGTGTATTCTCACTAACCCTCCCACTTGCAGAAGTCTGGTTTATTAACAGAATTTAAAACTACACATCTTCCACTCCTTGGTGTAGGATAGTCCTCTCCTCCCTGCTGTGGCTTTCCTCCTAACAGGCTCCTGCTCCTTGCAGGCAACTCTCCTTTCTAGGCTCCAGAAGGCTATTCAGTTTAGGCTGTCTTGCTGGCCTGTTCCTAATTGTCCATTTCTCTTTTTAATGGAGTGCTCACGCCCAGGTCTGTTCTTCCTACAGTCTCTCCCCTAAACTGTCCTGTCCTTATGTCCCCCAACATGCCTGGTTCTTAGTCACATGTTCCCCATCACATGACCCTGCTTTTTCCTCCTTCTCTAAGTTGGTGGAGGTGTTAAACCTGGCACAGGTAATGCTTATCTGCAACCCCCTTAAAGGGCCAACTCACCCTGTGACAACTGGAAAATATTTATTACTGATTTTTAATTCCTGCCAACTTCAGGCCCTCTTTTTTTGATAATGCTTTAGTGATCAGAAGCTGGAAAATAGTGAGGCTTCTCTAAGGTATAACGGTCTGATTCCTCCCCAGGACTGGATTCAGGGGAAGAAAGGATGACATAAAGGTAGCTTGGCCACTTTCATCAAAGTGCACTAAGAGCTTCTTCAAAATGCATGAGGATTGAAGCCAAGCAGCCTAAGCTGCACCATTAAATCACTGTTTACTCCGACACAGCACATCTACATTGGGGGTTTGCACCAGTGCAGCTACATTGGTGCAAAAACCAAAAAACAGTGTAGACAATACTTTAATCATGTTTCCTTTTTCATTTCTTCTCAGCTGAATTTTTAATTAACAGAATTGTTTGAAAATCTGAACTAATTTCTAGGCATGGCACTATGGAATTAGAATCTCCCAACGCTTCCCTCCAATTTTATTGTTTTCTGAAAAATGTAAGGCCTTGTCTACGCTGGTGTGGCTGCACGGGTGCAAAACAGCATGTAGTCTAGTGTAACGGTGCACTAGTGCAGTTTCTCCCAGTTTGTAATCAGGATGAGCTGCTCTGGTACAAGTCACAAATTACTCTAATGCAGCATATCTACATGAGGGATTTGCATGATGCAGCTACATTGAAATAGCAAATAGGTATAATTGGCACTGGTTAAAACCTCACAAAACCAACATTTCATCAAAAAAAGTTCTAGTGCTCTGGTTAGGGAAGTTACATTGTAAACTGATGCCCTGTTATCTTTCTGAATGGAAAACAATAGCACTGAAAGATGTGTGAATGTCCCCCTTCATCTTGATGGGCAGTTAACTTTGAAGCCTAGTTATGAATATTTTCCTCCTCCCCCCCTTGCCCCCCTTTCAATGTCCCTTCCCTTCTTTCTGCTTAGCTAATCTCATTCAAACAAAACTCCACCCAAAACTCAAAGAAAAGAAACAGAAAAACCCCTAATATGGCATTAGCAGCCCATCACATTGATCACTCTCCTGGTGTGTTCTATCCCTCCCCGCCCAACCCGCTGTCTGTCTTGTGGAGTGGGTGAGATAATATATTTTATTGGACCAACTTCTGATGGTGAGAGAGACAAGCTTTCAAGCTACTCAGAGCACTGTCTCTTTTACTGATATGCTGTCTGATTCTTTCCCAGGCAGTTGTCAATTGTGGGAGAATTTGTCTGCCCTGGGGGGAGGGGAGGAATTGTGGGAAGGCAGGCACTGGAGCACTATCAGATTCAGCATTAGATTTAGCTAGCATCTGCAGTGCAAAGTGAGGGAGAGGAGGTTCCAGCCTGAGTTCAAGCAGAGCACAGGGGGGGGGGGATAGCTCAGCGGTTTGAGCATTGGCCTGCTAAACCCAGGGTTATGAGCTCAATCCTTGAGGGGGCCATTTAGGGATCTGGGGCAAAAATCTGTCTGGGGATTTGGTCCCTTCCAACCCTGATATTCTATGATTCTAACTCCCACCCCCTTCTGGGTCAGCTAGTCCAGGCTCAAAGCACTTCCAAGTTCCTAACCCAGGTCAGAAGTCTACTTAGCTAAGAGTCTGGGTCCCCCTTATTTCCCCCACATACCAGCACAGAAATGCTGTTGAGTTGAGCATAAGGGCTTGGCTGCACTTGCAAGTTGGAGCGCATTAAATCAGCTCCGGGCGCTGAGGTGTCCACACTGGCAAGTCACGTAGAGTGCCTGGACTTCACGTCTGGAGCACCCTCTGGTAATCCACCTCCACGAGAAACATAAAGCTTGCTGTGCCCCACCCTGGTCTATTCATGCGCTCTGATTGGCCTCCAGAAGTGTCCCACAATGCCTGTTCTAGCCACTCTGGTCATCACTTTGAACTCTACTGCCCTGCCCTCAGGTGACCAACCATCAGACCCGCCCTTTAAATTCTCTGGGAATTATGCATACAGCTGCATANGCTATCAGCGAATCTTTCCAGGTGACCATGCCTCCACGCGCCAGGCGAGCCCCAGCATGGAGCAATGGCGAGTTGCTGGACCTCATCAGTGTTTGGGGGGAGGAAGCTGTCCAGTCCCAGCTGCGCTCCAGCCGTAGGAATTACGATACCTTCGGGCAGATATCAAGGGCCATGATGGAAAGGGGCCATGACCGGGACGCTCTGCAGTGCAGGATTAAGGTGAAGGAGCTGCGGAATGCCTACCGCAAAGCCCGCGAGGCAAACGGCCGCTCGGCTGCTCCCCCCACGACCTGCCGATTCTACAAAGAACTGGATGCGATACTTGCGGGTGACCCCACCTCCATGCCGAGCACCACCATGGACACTTCAGAGCGGGGGGAGGAGGAGATGGAGGAGGAGGAGGAGGACGAGGAGGAAAGCGGGAGTGAGGGTGCTGTGGCGGGGGGAGACACCCCGGAATCCCTGGAGGCATGCAGCCAGGAGCTCTTCTCGAGCCAGGAGGAAGGTAGCCAGTCGCAGCGGCCGGTACTTGGTGGAGGACAAACTGAAGAGCGTGTTCCCGGTAAGCAGCTTTTTTGAGGGGGAAGGAAGTTTTTCAGGAGAGGAGGGTTAGGGCTGCATGCATGCCTAGATGCGGAATAGCGCATTGATGTGGTCTATCACATCGCGGTAATGGGCCTCGGTAATCTCTTCGAAAGTCTCATCCAGAATGTGGGCAATGCGCTTGCGCAGGTTTCTTGGGAGAGCCACCGTGGTCCTTGTCCCAGTCAGGCTAACGTGTCCGCGCCACTGTGCCGCGAGGGGCGGGGGGACCATTGCTGCACACAGGAAAGCTGCACATGGGCCAGGGCGGAAGCTGCATTGCAGTAGAAGACCCTCCCTTGCTTCCCAGGTCACCCTCAGCAGTGAGATATCTTCCAGGATGCACTCCTGTGGAAAATGTTGGGACAGTGTTCAGTGTAGGTGCCCCCTGCAGCTGTTGGCTCTCCCCAAGGCACAGAAACCTAGAGGACAGTCCAGCCCAGAAACAATCAGTCCCCCTTACTCACCATTTTGGGGCTCCCATGGGTTATGTCCGCTCTCTTTGGGACGGGAAAATTATGCTATTGTGTAGACTGCGTGTGCCCTCCTTAAGTGCGGGGGAATCATTACTCTGTCTGGTATAAACAATGCTGTCTCTGTTAAGTGTTGCATTTTGCCTTTACAGATGCAACCTTGAGATCTCAGCCGTCCGTGTTTTCACCGGCTCAGAGACTGCAAAGACTCTGGAAGAGACCGCGGAAAAGCAAAGAAGACAGGCTGCAAGAAGTGATGCAGCAATCTTTTACAGACAATCAAAAAGCGCAGGAGTGGAGGGAGAGGGAAAGCAGGATCCGCCAGGAAAACGCAGCGCACTGGCGGCAAAGCACGGAGCACCGGCAGCAAAGCACGGATCGGCTGATAAGCATCATGGAGCGCCAAGCAGACTCTATCCAGGCATTCGTCGCCATGCAGGCGGAGCACTACCGGGCCCCCCCCCCGCAGTCCTTGTCCCAAAACTCTTTCCCTTGTGCCCCCATGTCACCTCCAACCCACTTTCCCCAACATCCGGGTTCTTACCGCTACCAGCTGCCTCCAACACCTGTAGCTTCACCACCCAGCCCTGAAAACTACGCCCCTTACCCTCTGCACTCAACCCCCCTCACCATGCAGTATAGCCATCCTGAAGTGCAGCTCTCATTGCACAGCACTCCAGACAGGAAGACTGAGTATGATAACAGGACATACACAAATCTGTGATTGTACCGTTCCCCACCCCACCCCCTTGCCCTTCCTGATTCCCAAACAGTTGTGTTTCTTTTCAATAAATGGATTTTTTGGCTTTGAAAACATTTTTTATTACTGCATAAAGTAAAAGATACCTTAGCCCAGGAAAGAAACAGGCACTGAAAATCAGATTAGCAAACACAGAATCCTACTAACATTGTAAGCACTGCACTTCACTCCCATGCAGGGCACCAGACATTACTGCTGGTTTTCAGCCTCAAATTGCTCCCTCAAGGCATCCCTAATCCTAGCATCCCCGTGCTGGGCCCCTCTAATAGCCCTGCTCTCTGGCTGTGCAAATTCAGCCTCCAGGTGTTGAACATCGGAGGTCTATGCCTGACTGAATCTTTCACCCCTCCCTTCACAAATATTATGGAGGGTACAGCAGGCGGATATAACCGCGGGGATGCTGCTTTCGGCCAAGTCCAGCTTCCCATACAGAGATCGCCAGCGGCCCTTTAAACGGCCAAAAGCACACTCCACGGTCATTCGGCACCAGCTCAGCCTGTAGTTGAACCGTTCCTTGCTACTGTCAAGGCACCCTGTGTAGGGTTTCATGAGCCACGGCATTAACGGGTAAGCGGGGTCTCCAAGGATCACAATGGGCATTTCGACTTCCCCTACTGTGATCTTCCGCTCTGGGAAAAAAGTCCCGGCCTGCAGCTTCCTGAACAGGCCAGTGTTCCGAAAGATGCGTGCATCATGCACCTTTCCCGGCCAGCCTGTGTTAATGTCAATGAAACGCCCACGGTGATCCACAACCGCCTGGAGAACCATAGAGAAATACCCCTTCCGATTAACGTACTCGGATGCTAGGTGGGGTGGTGCCAGAATAGGAATATGCGTCCCATCTATTGCCCCTCCACAGTTAGGGAAACCCATTTGTGCAAAGCCATCCACAATGTCCTGCACGTTACTCGGAGTCACGGTTCTTCTGAGCAGGATGCGATTAATGGCCCTGCAAACTTGCATCAGCACGATTCCAACCGTCGACTTTCCCACTCCAAACTGGTTTGCGACCGATCGGTAGTTGTCTGGAGTTGCCAGCTTCCAGATTGCAATAGCCACCCGCTCAACCACTACCACTGTAGGTGGTGGATGGCTAGGACCAGAGGGGGCTCAGCCCCTCCAGATTGATCTCTGCCTTGCCATCCCATACCCAGCTAAGCAGGTGAATTCCCGTGTCCAGCAGCGCCAGGAAAGCTGAGGTGGGGTGTAGTGGGAGGTGGGGCCCCCACCTGTGCACAGGCTCGTGTGTGTCATATGATGCTGTGGCAGGTTTCTTTGAATCAGCGAGAGCCAAGGGGCTGGAGCCGGGAGCTGTGCCCTGCCCCATGGGACTGGAACCACTGCTGCAGGGTAAGTGCAGGGCAGGCTCACTCTCTAACGCCCCACATCCTGGGCCTCCCCTCTGCACTGGGCTAGGATAGAGACAGGGACCCCCCCACACACACCGGAGATCAGGGCCTGACACCCTCCCCCCGAGAAGAGACTCCTCCTGCATGCACCTAGGGGTGAGGTTCAGCCTCATCCAAGAGTATTTTCACTAGCTGCCTATGACGATAACTAAACTAGTGTGACTTCACCAGCAGAGTGCAGCCACATCGCTTGGTTTATGTCATCTTATGCTAATTCCTGTGTGAATCGTGTCCACAGAGCTCTGCAATTTTTCAAAATAAATGCACAGAATTCTGGATGGATATCCCATGGTGCAATGTTCTGAAAAAACCCTCATGTGTTGAACAAGGTTTTATACTGGTATGGCTATACCACTCTAATTATACCACCATAGTTATACCAGTATAACTCCCTGTATGGACACTCTTATTGGATGTTTCTAAAAGCTCTGCTCTAGGAATAATTTTGGGGCAGTTCTCTGGCCTGTATTATATAGGGGATCAGACTAGATGATCACAATGGTCCCTTCTATCCTTGGAATCTATGAAAAAGTTTATCCACATGGGGAGTTATACTGGTATAATTATTTTGGTATAATTAGGCTGGTAAATTTCCCTGTGTAGACAAGCCCTAACATGTGCTGCTATAGTGGTCAGACAAAAAAAAGCAAGAACACCCTGAAACCTCTGTTTTCTCAGATCTTGGTAGTTGATGAACAGTCTAAGGCTATGTTTGCACTGCACACCTTAAAATGGCACAGCTGTGCAGCTGCAGCCACGCCATTGTAAGGTGCGGAGTGTAGCCGTTTTTTGTCTCCGTGAGAGAGCTTTCCTGGCAACAAAATAAAACCACCTCCAACGAGAGGTGGTAGCTTCATCGCCAGGAGCACATCTCCTGATGCCAAAGCGCTGCCCACACCAGCGCTTTTTGTAGTTAAAACTTTTGTCGTTCAGGGGGTGTTTTTTTCACACACCCGAGCACCAAAAGTTTTAACTACGAAAGTGCAGTGTAGACATGGCCTAAGACCCCTCAAAATATGCGCCCAAGTCATTGGCAGCCAGGAGCCTGCTGTCCTGAAGGCTGTGGGGTTATTTCAAGATTTGTTCCTTGAATTTTTTTCAAATATTGGCAACTCTGGGATCCTGCTTATTAGCAACTTCTCAGTTCCCAGCAAAAAGTTGCTGTTATCTTAGAATTGCCAATAAGCGAAAGGCAAGTTTGCGGGGCTGCAACCTATCTGTGAATTGCCTTCCTGGTCTGCAGCCTTTCAAACCCGCTTGCAGCCAGGGAAAATGTTACTAACCACATGCCTGTTGCCAATATCTGAATCCCGTTAACATTAATGTCAATGGGACAGGATCAGTTCCAGGCAAGATGTTGCAATTAAGCTAAAGTTGTTGATATCAGAATTATTATTATTAAGCAACATCCACTGTACTTCCTTGGGCTTCTGTGGTGGCTCCTACAAATCCTAGGCCCCAGCCCTGCAATAGGCAATATGTAGCTCGACTGCTACATAGAGCCTCACTGACTTCGCTGCAGGAGCATCAGTCCACCTTTGTGCGCCACGCAGCCCCTCTCTGCCCCCAGCTCTGCTCCAGCCCCAGCTCCTGCCTTGGACTCGGGTCTCTGCTGCGGCTCCTCTGTGATTGGGTGGTCCATTTCAACCATCCCTCATTTAATCTGAGTACATGGAGCTGGAGATACCATCAGATGAGACCTACGAGGACTTTGATCTAAGCCCCCCAGAGGAGAGTGGTTTCTTTTTTAGAAAAAAAAATATTAAGAAAATGAAGGTTAGAAAATATTTTTTTAATTATTAAAAAGGGCGAAAACTTTTTTTTTTTTTAAGTAGTGTATTTCTAATATCTTGGTCAAAATTGGCTTGTTTGATTCCAAGCAGCATGGTTTCTCATTTAGCATTCATATTTGCAATGTTTTACAACTGTGCATACTTAGTTACATAGTGAATTATTCCCTGATCCCCACCTCCCCATTGCAAATTCTCAGCTCCATTATAGAGGAGAACATGTAAAATTAACCAAGATTGTGTTTGCTGGCAAGGGAAGAGAACCATATTGGAAAGTAACCCAGGAATGCCTGCTGTTCTGCTGATAACATGGGACTGCCTGCACTAGAGAAATGACTCATTGCTGACAATGGGTGGCAGCGACAGGTGCAGTAAAATCAGTGCTGAACACAATTTAACTGCAAGTGTAGCCCAGGGCAAATTGGGTTCCATGCTGTTCCAACATCCTTTGACCAGTTTTGAGCCTCAGTTGCTGAAAAAGTCCAGAAACACTTGCAGTTAAATAATGTTCAGCATTGATCTAGCTGCACCTGTTTTTGACGCCTATTGTCAGCAATGGGTCATTTTTCTAGCATAGACCAGGCTATAGAGAGAGAAATACAAAAGGGACTTGATTTTACCTTCATTGTATTTGGAATCTGTAGCAATTCTGGGCCTTCCAATATTGCTGAAGTAAGTGCTTCAGAAAGCACTGGGGATATTCAGAAAAGCAAAAATAAAGCACTCTTTTGGGGCCTGAACAAATGCTGATAAAACATTTAACCTGGACAAAGGTCAGTCCTGTTTCACAGCACTTCTCGAGTAGCAATGTTTATTGTTCACTCCCCAATCTTGCAAGGAGGTCGGTGTGGGCAAGCCCCTACCCCCATACAGAGACCTGCTCATTGCAAGATCGGGCCACAGCTGGTAAGAGACCCATTCCAAGAGCCACATAAAGTATTAATTCATGCTGTAGGAAAAGATCAGATACTTTCTAATGCGGACTGAAGTGTTTTGATTTCAAACTATTTCTCCCCCATAAACCGCTGCATGGAAATTCTGCTTTTCCTTATCTACTGCCTTACAATATTGTTTAGAGTTCTTGTTTTTTATAAGAGGGGAATCTCACTCCATTCCTTGCTGGAGACTTTCCAATCTATTTGCATGTTCCTGTGCATATTGGTATTATTGGCCAACCAAAGTATTATTTTGCAATGTGGTTTGTGCTAGACCAGGGGTCTCAAACTCAAATGACCACGAGGGCCACATGAGGACTAGTACATTGGCCCGAGGGCCGCATTTACTGACACCTCCCCCGAACCGCCCTCGGCCCTGCCCCCACTCCACCCCTTCCATGAGGCCCCGTCTCTTCCCAGCCCCCATTCCAACCCCTTCCCCAAAATCCCCACCCCAACTCTGCCCCCTCCCTGCCCCCAGGGGTCGCAGGAGGGGTGTGGGGTGTGGCGGGGGCTCAGGGCAGGGAGTTGGGGTGAGGTGCAGGAGGGGGTCAGGGCGGGGGTGTGGGGTGTGACGGGGGTTCAGGGCAGGGGGTCGGGGTGCAGGGTGCAGCAGGGGGCTCAGGGCAGGAGTGTGGGGTGTGGCAGGGTTCAGGGCAGGGGGTTGGGGTTCAGGAGGGGTCCAGCAGGGGGTTCAAGGCAGGGGGTCAGGGTGCAGCAGGGGGCTCAGGGTGTGGTGGGGGGTTCAGGGCAGGGGTGCAGGGTGCAGTAGGGGGCTCCGGGCAGGGGGTCAGGGTGTGGGGTGTGGCGGGGGCTCAGGGCAGGGGGGTCGGGGTGCGGAGACGGCTCAGGGCAGGGGGGCAGGGTGTGGCAGGGGGCTCAGGGCAGGGGGTTGGGGTGCAGGGTGCGGCAGGGGGTCGGGGTGCAGGAGGAGTGCGGGGGGCGGGCTCCAGCCCGACCCGCACCAGGGACAGGGCAGGCTCCCTGCCTGCCTGCCCTGGCCCTGCCCCGGGAAGCGGCTGGAACCTGGGGAAGGAGGGGCGCAGGGCTGTGTGTGGCTGTTGCTTCAGGCACCGCCCCCAGCAGCTCTCATTGGCCACAGTTCCCCATTCCCGGCCAATGGGAACTGCGGGGGGCGGTGCCTGAAGCAACAGCCACCACCACCCCGCGCACCCCTCCTTGCCCAGGTTCCCGGCGCGGGGGCAGGGCAGGCAGGCAGGGAGCCTGCCCTGCCCCTGGTGCGGGTTGGGCTGGATCCGCTCTAGGTAAATGTTGGGGGAGGGCGGGGGCCGTGAGGAGCTCGCGGGCTGCAGAAAATAACCCTGCGGGCCACGTGTTTGAGACCCCTATGCTAGACTAACTTGAGAGCTTGATCACTTGAGTTAACTCTGAAGTGAAGATGCACACTAGCAGGCTGAGGCCTTTCCTCCACTGTTAATGCCTGGGGCCTCCTCCTGCCTGGAAAGGGGAGGGGGTGAGGCCACTGGGGACCTACACGGTAGTGATGGACCCACATTTTAATGTTTATAGGGTCCTTGATCTCCTTGACTCAGCCTCAGACGTATTTGTTGCCTCCCTTGTGCATCGGATTATGGGTGACTCTTGGAACATGCACAGGTGCAGTGCGGCCTCACGCTCGCTGCCGCTGCAGTTCTACTTCCCCTGCTTACTGGCCAGGTTTCTTCTTCGGGAGACTGCAGAAAACATCCACAAATTCTGTGGAGTCTTTCATTCAAAGTGTATGGAATTCTGCAAAGAATTACCATGGTAAATTCTAAAGAGCCGTCTATTCAAACGGTTTTGCTCATTTACTTAATTTTTACTGAGCCTGTAAACATTTAATACATGTAACTTTATTATTGGGCTCAGTTTTGCCACACTGAATTGTATGTATTCATTGTAATTGTAAGTGGCCCATTGACTTCAGTGGAGTAAATATTTGTGAAGTAAGCCAGATTCACAAAGGTAAGTTTAGACACTTGGCTGCCTATTGAAATTCTCACCCCCAAGTTAGGTGCTCAGGCTCCCCATGCAATGTATGGAGAGAGCTAGATGACTAAAAATGAGATTCTTAAACCCAAGATACTACTTCATGTCAGTCAGGGTGGCAGAATCAGATTCATAGATGTTAAGGCCAGAGGGGACCATCATGATCATCTAGTTTGACCTACAGGCCACAGAACCTCACCCACCCACTCCTGTAATAGACTCCTAACCTCTGGCTGAGTTACCTAAGTCATCAAATCTTAATTTAAAGACTTCAAGTTAGAGAATCCACCATTTACTCTAGTTCAAACAAGCAAGTGACCCGTGCCCCACACTGCAGAGGGAGATGAAAAATGCCAGGGTCTCTGCCAATCTGTCCTGGGGGAAAGTCCCTCCCGATCTGGAAAAAGGCTAAGGTAGTGCCCATCTTTAAAAAAGGGAAGGAGGAGGATCTGGGGAACTACAGGCCAGTCAGCCTCACCTCAGTCCCTGAAAAAATCATGGAGCAGGTCCTCAAGGAATCAATTCTGAAGCACTTAGAGGAGAGGAAAGTGATCAGGAACAGTCAGCATGGATTCACCAAGGGCAAGTCATGCCTGACTAACCTAATTGCCTTCTATGAGGAGATAACTGGGTCTGTGGATGAGGGGAAAGCAGTGGATGTGTTATTCCTTGACTTTAGCAAAGCTTTTGATACGGTCTCCCACAGTATTCTTGCCGGCAAGTTAAAGAAGTATGGGCTGGATGAATGGACTATAAGGTGGATAGAAAGCTGGCTAGATCGTCGGGCTCAACGGGTAGTGATCAACGGCTCCATGTCTAGTTGGCAGCCGGTTTCAAGTGGAGTGCCCCAAGGGTCGGTCCTGGGGCCGGTTTTGTTCAATATCTTCATTAATGATCTGGAGGATGGCGTGGACTGCACTCTCAGCAAATTTGCAGATGACACTAAACTGGGAGGAGTGGTAGATACGCTGGAGGGTAGGGATAGGATACAGAGGGACCTAGACAAATTAGAGGATTGGGCCAAAAGAAACCTGATGAGGTTCAACAAGGACAAGTGCAGAGTCCTGCACTTAGGACGGAAGAATCCCATGCACTGTTACAGACTAGGGACCGAGTGGCTAGGCAGCAGTTCTGCAGAAAAGGACCTAGGGGTTACGGTGGACGAGAAGCTGGATATGAGTCAACAGTGTGCCCTTGTTGCCAAGAAGGCTAACGGCATTTTGGGCTGTATAAGTAGGGGCATTGCCAGCAGATCGAGGGACGTGATCGTTCCCCTCTATTCGACATTGGTGAGGCCTCACCTGGAGTACTGTGTCCAGTTTTGGGCCCCACACTACAAGAAGGATGTGGAAAAATTGGAAAGAGTCCAGCGGAGGGCAACAAAAATGATTAGGGGGCTGGAGCACATGAGTTATGAGGAGAGGCTGAGGGAACTGGGATTGTTTAGTCTGCAGAAGAGAAGAATGAGGGGGGATTTGATAGCTGCTTTCAACTACCTGAAAGGGGGTTCCAAAGAGGATGGATCTAGACTGTTCTCAGTGGTACCAGATGACAGAACAAGGAGTAATGGTCTCAAGTTGCAGTGGGGGAGGTTTAGGTTGGATATTAGGAAAAACTTTTTCACTAGGAGGGTGGTGAAGCACTGGAATGGGTTACCTAGGGAGGTGGTGGAATCTCCTTCCTTAGAGGTTTTTAAGGTCAGGCTTGACAAAGCCCTGGCTGGGATGATTTAGTTGGGAATTGGTCCTGCTTTGAGAGGAGGGGGTTGGACTAGATGACCTCCTGAGGTCCCTTCCAACCCTGATATTCTATGATTCTAATTCCAGAAGAGGGTTCATTGCTGAGAATCCTTAGCAAAGGGAGGCAGCTGTTGCCTGCCTGTCAGTCAAAGTATGTCTACACCAGCTGTTGGGCCAGGTCAGCTGACTCAAGCTCATGGGGCTCAGGCTGCAGGTCTGTAAAACTGCTGTGTAGATGTGTGGGCTCAGGCTGGAGTCTAAGCTCTGGGACCCCACAAGGGGGGACTGTCCCAAAGCCTGGGCTCCAGTCCAAGCCTGAACTGCAATTTTTAGCCCTGCAGCTTGAGCTCTGTAAGCCTGAATCAGCTGATCCCATGCCAGCGACAACTATGTACTCTCTGGCACCCGAGGCCCAGATCAAAGGGAGTGAAGGCCTAGATTCACAAAAGGCACCTACGCCCTATGCCTTTCCTCTGCATTTCACACCAGGCTAGGTTAGGTGGGTCCCACCTCTGCTTCCTGGCTTCTGAGCAACCCTTAGGTGCTTAACTCTTCTCCTACTGAGCCTAACTTGGAGCTGAGAATTCCATGAGGCAAAAAGGTCCCTAGGAGTTAAGCATTGCAACACCTAAGTACCTTTGTACCTTCTGGCCCCCCAACTCCTGGTTTACACACAGTTTTTGTACCCATTTAACTATATTGGTTTAGAAATGTATAATCTATGCAGCCCCAAGGATGGATAGTTACATCAGTATAAAGGAGTTTATGAAGTAAACTGTAGCAATATAACTGCACTATAGTTAAATTGATACAGAAACTGTGTAGATGTGATGCTGAATTTACCATATCCCTTAGGAAGCTGTGTAATCCCTCTCCCTGTTAAATAGCTGATTTCTATTCAGATTTTTTCTTTCTTCAACTTCCAACCAGTGGATGTTGCCTGCTAGAGAGAGAAAAAATAGCTGCTGTTAGGAGGCCTTCTGTGTAGGTCCTTATTAGGCCATGACCAAGTTATCTATTAACCTTTCTTTCCTTATGCTGCCACGCTTGATAAGTTTGGCATTTAAATAGGCCCAACCAGCAGTTAAAATTAACACGTCAGGCCGGAAGGTGGAGTTATCACAACTAAGCCCAGCAGCTCTCATTGGCCATCTCTCTGGGCAATTGTGAAACCTCTCTCTGGGCAAGAGAAGACTAAACGAATGTTCTTAAATGAAAACTTAAGCCTGGTTTACTGCTAACTGATATAGCTAGGCCAGCAAAAGTCCTGCTTTAGATGCATTTATGTCCGCAAAGGAACTCTTCTACTGGTATAAGCTGCTGCCTACGCTAGGAGGATTCAGTGGAATAGTGACACTGGCAAACCCTTTCTAGTGTAAGCCAGGCTTTATATTTTGCAGAAAGTAGCTATTAAACTTATGGAAATATCTTAAAACCACAGAATCTGTTATTCTTTTGCACCCTGATGTCACGTACACAGTGCAGAATAATGCACTAATGGAAAGTGAAGTTGTCAATTTTGATACTAGGTGGCGCCACAGTCAGTTATAGCTCTGGGTACTCAGGTACTCTGTCAGCTTCCTTTCTTTCTAATTCTGTGCTGCTGGGGCCTTCTCTTTCCTGTTAGGCCCTTGTGCACTACAACCCAGCCATGTTTAACCGCAGTTGTAAATTGGCTTTTTTTGTGTCTGTTCAGAAAAAGCAATGGGGAAAAAATGTTTAAACATAGCTGTGGCCAAAGCATGTTACAATGCAGTTAATTTTGTAGCTTAAATAGTGTTCAGCACCAGCTGAGCTACATCAATTGCCAACATCTGTTGTCAGCAATAGGTAGTTTGGTTTCTTTTAGTATAAATGTACCATAGAATATTGGGCAAACAACAACTGCTTCTCCTAGAGTGGAATTTTCATGCATCAGTCACCACTTTTTACAGCTGGTTATAAATTTCTGAAAGATTCATTAGTCAATATCCTTTTTATCTGAAATTCACTAATACTAAAGCACTTTTAAACATACCCAAAGTTAGGCTTAGCATAACGAGTGGGGGGCGGGGGGAGGGAGGGAAATGAATGCAACTCAACAGGAATCCTCTCCTTACATATGACTACTTCTCAAAGCACTCTAGATTAAGTATTCTTTTATAAGATTTGATGTAGGGACATACTACCGATCACCTGACCAGGATGGTGATAGTTACTGTGAAATTCTCAGGGAGATTAGACTGCTTCTTGGAGCAGCTAGTCCTGGAACCCACAAGAGGAGAGGCAATTCCTGATTTAGTCCTAAGTGGAGCACAGGATCTGGTCCAAGAGGTGAATATAGCTGGACTGCTTGGTAATAGTGACCGTAATATAATTAAATTTAACATCTCTGTGGCGGGGAAAACACCACAGCAGCCCAACACGGTAGCATTTAATTTCAGAAAGGGGAACTACACAAAAATGAGGGGGTTAGTTAAACAGAAATTAAAAGGTACGGTGCCAAAAGTGAAAACCCTGCAAGCTGCATGGAAACTTTTTAAAGACACCATAATAGAGGCTCAACTAAAATGTACACCCCAAATTAAAAAACATAGTAAGAGAACCAAAAAAAGTGCCACCGTGGCTAAACAACAAAGTAAAAGCAGCGAGAGGCAAAAAGGCATCCTTTAAAAAGTAGAAGTTAAATCCTAGTGAGGAAACAGAAAGGAGCATAAACTCTGGCAAATGAAGTGTAAAAATATGATTAGGAAGGCCAAAAAAGCATTTGAAGAACAGCTAGCCAAAGACTCAAAAAGTAATAGCAATTTTCTTTTTAAAGTACATCAGAAGCAGGAAGCCTGTTTAAAAAAAAACCAGTGGGGCTACTGGACGATCGAGATGCTAAAGGAGCACTCAAGGACGATAAGGCCCTGCGGAGAAACTAAATGAATTCTTTGCATCAGTCTTCACAGCTGAGGATGTGAGGGGGATTCCCAAACCTGAGCCATTCTTTTTAGTTGACAAATCTGAGGAACTGTCCCAGATTGAGGTGTCATTAGAGGTGGTTTTGGAACAAATTGATAAATTAAACAGTAATAAGTCCCCAGGATGAGATGGTATTCACCCAAGAGTTCTGAAGGAACTCAAATGTGACACTGCAGAACTATTAACTGTAGTCTGTAACCTATCATTTAAATCAGCTTCTGTACCAAATGACTGGAGGATAGCTAATGTGACGCCAATTTTTAAAAAGGGCTCTAGAGCTGATTCCGGCAATTACAGGCCAGTAAGCCTGACTTCAGTACCAGGCAAACTGGTTGAAGATATAGTAAAGAACGGAATTGTCAGGCACATAGATGAACATTCAGCTTCGGGGAAGAGTCAACATGGTTTTTGTAAAGGGAAATCATACCTCACGAATCCACTAGAATTCTTTGAGGGGGTCAACAAGCATGTGGGCAAGGGGGATCCAGTGGATATAGTGTACTTAGATTTTCAGAAAACCTTTGCCAAGGTCCCTCACCAAAGGCTTTTAAGCAAAGTAAGCTGTTGTGGGATAAGAGGGAAGGTCCTCTCCTGGATCGGCAACTGGTTAAAAGATAGGAAACAAAGGGTAGGAATAAATGGTCAGTTTTCAGAATGGAGAGAGGTAAATAGTGGTGTCCCCCAGAGGTCTGTACAACATATTCATAAATGATCTGGAAAAAGGGGAAACAGTGAGGTGGAAAAATTTGCAGATGACACAAAACTACTCAAAAGAGCTACAAAGGGATCTCACAAAACTGGGTGACTGGGCAAATGGCAGATGAAATTCAATATTGATAAATGCAAAGTAATGCACATTGGAAAACATAATCCCAACTATACGTATAAAATGATGGTATCTAAATTAGCTGTTACCACTCAAGAAAGAGATCTTGGAGTCATTGTGGATAGTTCTCTGAGAACATCCACTCAATGGGCAGCGGCAGTCAAAAAAGCTAACAGAATGTTGGGAATCATTAAGAAAGGGATAGATAAGAAGATATCATATTGCCTCTTTATAAATTAATGGTATACCCACATCTTCAATACTGTGTGCAGATGTGGTCACCCCATCTCAAAAAAGATATTGGAATTGGAAAAGTTTCAGAAAAGGGCAACAAAAATTATTAGGGGTATGGAACAGCTTCCATCTGAGGAGAGTAATAAGATTGGGACTTTTCAGCTTGGAAAATAGACGACTAAGGGGGGATATGATAGAGGTCTATAAAATCATGACTGGTATGGAGAAAGTAAATAAGGAAATGTTATTTACTCCTTCTTATAACACAAGAACTAGGGTTCACCCAATAAAATTAATAAGCAGCAGATTTAAAACAAACAAAAGTATTTCTTCACATAATGCACAACCTGTGGAACTCTTTGTCAGAGGATGTTGTGAAGGCCAAGACTATAACAGGGTTCAAAAAAGAACTAGGTAAATTAATGGAGGGTAGGTCCATCAATGGCTATTAGCCAGGATGGGCAGGGATGGTGTCCTTAGCCTCTGTTTGCCAGAAGCTGGTAATTGGCGACAGGGGATGGATCATTTGGTCTTTACCTGTTCTGTTCATTTTCTCTGGGGCACCTGGCACTGGCCACTGTCAGAAGACAAGATACTGGGCTAGATGCACTTTTGGGCTGACCCAGAATGGTTGTTCTTATGTTCTTATATTTTCTTATGTTGGAATTAGATTGTTCTGCTAGATTTTGTTTGCAAGACTGACAATAACAAATCCTCTAATATGCGCTAGTAATTTCCCCCTTTAAAACAAAATATGGCATACACCAGCCTTGCAGCTGGATGTGCAGGCTAATAATGCTGATTGGGAAGCCAATGATGAGGTGCAACAGTCACTCCAAAGGTGCAGTGGTATCACAGGTGCACTGTAAAATAGCATCATGGTATATTGTAAACAACATGGCAATGAGAAGTCATCTAGGCTTTAGATACAGTGTACTTTCTGGGTTTTGAAACAGTACCTCCCCCTATGAATTATTTGCTTTTGTCCTGCCCTTTGTTGCTTTAATAAAAATAAGTCAATGGATAGGTTGGTAGGGCTGTAGAAATATCAATGTCATCAAGGTTACACATCAGAACAAATACATAATAATATTCAAAATACAAATCAAAGCATTATCTGAAGCACGTTATATACACAATTATGTATTTCTAAGCCAAGCACAGAATTCAAACTCCATCCAGACAGTTCTATGATAATGGATATTTATCTTGCATAGCAAGGAAACAAAGTGCTAAAAAAGCTAAATTATACATTACATTTCAATGAGAAAATAATTACGAATTAAATGGCATGATACATAGCTAAAAAATATCAAGACGGCGAAGTAAAAATAAGCTACTTCACTCTACTTGGCCAACAAAACCAAAAAACCCACCAAAAAAAGTTATCAACCCTTGCTACCATTTACTACTCCCCACACTACCTAAGAGCTAAGATAGTTACACATGCATTCTAGCAAGCCAACAGTAAGACTAATTCTCTCTCCCTATTTTAAAGTTTATTCTGTTCTCTAGATTGAGAGAGAAAATGAACCTGCTCAATTCCTCTCCCGCAACAACCATGTGGCCCTCGGGCAGCTTTAAACAGCAAAACTCCCATCCCTGGACCTGCCCACCCTCCCAGATCAGTTACTGTCTTTCTGGCTGTATACAGGTGACTGTCTCGAACACAGACAGTTAAGAGTTTTTTTAACAGTGTTTCTTCTTTGGCTGTAAGGATCAGTAATGAGCAAGCCAAGGCCTGAATGTGGTGTTCCTGCAGTAGTCTTGGTCCCCACTAGTCCAGCAGAAAGCAGATGGTGAAGTAGAAAATTACTACAAATTTGGGACTATTTTTAGTGTCAGTTCCACATTCTGAATAGTTTCTTGGTTAACAGGATTCTTATAAATGTAGTCTTCTTGCATGAAACAAGCCCCAAACTCAGGCAAAATAGTCTTAAACAATTGCATTTGTGCTTAATAATAGTTGTGGTTATATTTTTCTTTTTGCACCTATTAGCGCTGAGGCCAGGTTTACATTAGGGCTTTTGCTGGTATAAAAATGTCACTAAAAAAATTACCATTCGAACTGCCATTACTATACCATCAAGAGTTTCTAGTGTATACCTGGCCTCAGTGTCATATTATTCTCTTCATACCTCCAGTGGTCCTTAGAGGATCCTATTTCTTTGCTTTTTAAAGCAGCTCCTCTTCCCTTCCCAGATCATGATGTGAGGAGGGTAGGGGAAGCTCCCACAGAGCCCATCATTGGGGGTTCCAAAATAGCATCAGAAAGCAATGCCGAAGGGCCACAGAGTCCAGGTTACAGAAAAAGGCTACAACATTTTTAAAAACAAAATCTGCAAAGCTGGCTCAGACACAGCCCTGTAGGGGTATGCCTAAACTGCAGCTTGAAGGTGTGATTTTAGCACTCAAGCTGGTGCACTAAAAATAGCAGTGTGGCTGTTAGAGCATTGGCTGGTTGTCCTAGTCCAAGCCCATCTGAGCTTGGGCAGGTAGCCTGAGCTACCACCTGCACTGCAACATCCACACTGCTATTTTTAGTGTGCTAGACTCTCACTAACTTGGCTCAAGCTATCTACCTATGCTAGGAACCACGCCTCCAAGCTGCAATGTAGACATATCCTAGGAGACCTGGATTCACATTCTGGGCTCAGTCTCAAGGTCTGCTGTGCTCTGGAGGAAGACATTTTAGTTTTTGATTAGGGGCAGCAATGCTCTTTGTCAAATTACAGTGATTACTCCCAACCAATTGAGTCCTGGCCAGTTCTCTCTAAAGGAAGGATGGTGGCTGAGGCATAAGCTGTGTCTGCACTAAGGATTTTTCTGGTAAGAGCTTTCCACCATAGCGAACACCCATGGTTGAAACATCTGGAGCCCTACTATAGACAAGACAGCTGTGGCCATAAGCATTTAACACCACATCAATCTGCTCTGACAAGATTTGGAGTTAAAGGCAATGGTCAGTGGCTCCTTATCTAGGCTAAGACACCCAGTGTTACATGAACCAGTGGATATATATTTAAAAAACTAAATACCTAATAATGCACATAAGTCATGTCATTTCAAGGATGAATCATAAAGCAAGGAAGCCTTCAAATATGCAACCTTCAGGCCTCAACGTTGATGCCAAGATCCCCATTACATGTGGGACAAAGGCAGAAAGAGTCCTGAACATCAGAACACTATTCTTTTTTTGCACTCCTACAATTATGGACAATGCCTGCATATATGATTAACTGAATTCACTTTTACTATAATGCACATAAAATCTGTAAGTGAAAGAGAGCCCAAATGGATCTTCAGAAAACAGCACTGAGGTGAACAATTCCTTATATGCCAGGCTTCATTATGTACTGAGGTCCAGATCCTCAAAGATATTTAGGCTCCTTTCTCTTCCATTGATTTCAATAATATCTTTTGAGAAGCTGGGCTTGAGTGTTTATTACCAAGTCTGCTAGCATCCCCACTGGCTTGCAGATGCTGGAGCACAAAGACTGAGAAACCCTGGTTGAAAAGAACTGGCTCCCAGGGCATAGGTAAGCTAGTTATTTTGGAAGACTGGGACAGGTACCATTGCCAGATCGCTAAAATACTAAAGATTGGTAAGATATCCCTTTGTAAATTTGGAGGACTTTGTTATTATTATAGGGAAATAGGGTATGTTTTGATACCTGCTAAATCTCTAAACAAGATGGTAGTATCCAACCTCTCTGTTAGGGCTATGAAAAACTCATTGCCTATATTTATTCATTCATTCCTCTCCCACACAGTCATTTAGTCTGAACACATAAAAAAAAACTGTTCTCACCACCAAGAGCAGCATCTGCTCACTGATCTTATCTCCATTTTCTTTTCAAAACAGATATCCAAAGCGTAACATCTACAACATCTAAATCCAAGGAACATTTTATTAAAATAAACTCTAAGCTGTGGAGATATTTCTAACTCAACACCCAGCCCATAAGTCCTCTGGAGAAGGATTTCAATAGTTTTTAAAACTGAAGCTCCATATTTTAAAAGAAGGCACTAAAATGCAGGGAGGAAGAGTGTATTTAACTGCAACTATGCCAGGGAACTAAGAACATCATCTCCTTTTTGTGCCTCCAAAGCCTGCAAAGGAAAAAGACAATCATTACAAAAACAGGTTTCAGAGTAGCAGCCGTGTTAGTCTGTATCAGCAAAAAGAACAGGAGTACTTGTGGCACCTTAGAGACTAACAAATTTATTTGAGCATAAGCCCACGAAAGCTTATGTTCAAATAAATTTGTTAGTCTCTAAGGTGCCACAAGTACTCCTGTTCTTATTACAAAAACATTAACAGCTTCAGCCCAGCCATCAGCTTTCCATTTGGTTCCCCTCTCCTTTATGCTTGTACACACTGATAACTGAGTCTTGTTAAGGGTAGTCACAGGATTAGTGTGACAGAGCATTACACTGAGCTGGCCTGGGAAAGATTTCTAGGTGACGACTTGGACTGTCTGATTTCTGACAAAAGAGTTTACTAAAACACACACGAATAATCCACACTAATAGAAGAGAGGAGAACTCCCTAACAGACTAATGAAGTCTGCAGACTATTAAGGATGGGCCTAGTGCAGGTAACATGATGTTCACTGAAAGCCTACAGGGAAGCTCCACATCTGTCATTTAGATTGCAAACCCTCCAGACCAGGAATTTTTTTGAATGCTGGGTGAGCATAAGTACAATAGGGCCTCAATGCTGATGGCAGTCTTTGGGTGCTACCATAATATAAATGTTCATTAATAAATCAACCCTTGGCCCCATATTAATCATTGAGCAATATCTTAGAGAGAAAGACAAACTCGTTGCACCTAGAGCAACTTTACAGCCTCCATGGAAACAAAGAAGGAAAGGTGATGATCTGAAATGACAAAACCTATTTACATGAGAAAGGAGTTAAGGGAGACCTGGTTACAGCCTGGCTCCAATTTGTAGCAAAGATGGAATTGTAACTTTGTTCCATAGTCTGAAGTTTTAGTCTGGTTAAGAAATACTTCTAAGGTTCTGTCTACACTACAAACTGCAATAGTGTTGTAACAAGCTCTTCTGACTACTGAAAACGTAGGGTAGATGGGGCACTAAAAAGGAAAAATCTCTGTGCCCTAATCCAGACCACCAGACAGCCCTGTGGACATTTATCTCATACAATATGGAGGTTTAATGAGGTATTGTGAATGACGGGAAACACACACTGAATACCAAGGATAAAAATATTGTACAGCAGTTTCATTCACTCAGCAACTTCCACAATGACTGAGGGTGAGGTCCCGAGAAAAATTAATAGTATATGTTCATGTAATTAAAGACTATACCACAATGCAGATGCACAAGGGGCAGAACAAGGATTGCACAGTGGTGCAATCAAATCCTAATGGTCTCTTCTAAGGGCAGTTTTTTAATGTGAAATTTAGTACATTTAATCAAGTCAACTAGAGTAGTCTAGAGAAGGCTGAGGGGGACACACGATAACAGCCTTCATATATGTCAGGGGTCGGCAACCTTTCAGAAGTGGTGTGCTGAGTCTACATTTATTCACTCTAATTTAAGGTTTCGCGTGCTAGTTATACATTTTAACGTGTTTAGAAGGTCTCTTTCTATAAGTCTATAATATATAACTAAACTATTGTTGTATATAAAGTAAATAAAGTTTTAAAAATGTTTAAGAAGCTTCATTTAAAATTAAACTAAAATGCAGAGTCCCCTGGACTGGTGGCCAGGACCTGGGCAGTGTGAGTGCCACTGAAAATCAGCTTGCGTGCCGCCTTCGGCACGTGTGCCATAAGTTGCCTACCCCTGATATATGTAATAGCTTGTTATAAAGATGATGGGGATTAATTGTACTCCATGTCCACCAAGAAGTACTTAGTTTGATTTGCAGCAAGGGAGATTCAGGTTAGATATTAGGAAAAACGTTGACTATAAGGATAGTTAAGCACTGAAATAGGCTTCCAAGGGAGGTTGTAGAATCCCAGTCATTGGAGGTTTTTAAGAACAGGTTGGACAAATACCTGTCAGAGATGGTCTAGGAATACTAATCCTGCCTCAGTGCGGGCGGGATGGACTAGATGACCTTTTGAGGCGTCTTCCAGCCCAGCCTTTCTATGATTCTATGTATAAATATTGAATTCCTGAACATGGTCATTACAGAGCTGGAGGTGGCAGTCTTGGAAGGTCATCTGGCACTTCATGCATGCAGTTTACCTGTAGCTGTATCAGTCCCAGGAAAAGATATTACCTCTCCCACCTTGTCTCTCTAATTTGGCAGTTTGGTTATTTGTGTTATTTAATCAATAATACTTTGGGAAAGAAGCTGTGTGCAGTAGGAAGTTCACACACATTCAAGGAACTTTATGGAGAACAGCTACCCAGCAACATGTTAGGTTTTATTTTGCCCAGGAGGAGCGGATCCAAAGCCCACTAAAATCCATGGGAGTCTGTTAATTCATTTCAATGTGCTTTGGATCAGCCCCAAAATCTCTTAAAAAGCCACAGGAAAATAAAACAGTCTTTGCCTTACCAGAAGCAGTTCTTGTCCCTGAGGTTTGAGGCCCCGTAGAGCCACTTGAATTTCCGCCTGGAGGAGGAGGAGCGGTAGGACCGGCGTATGGACTGGCATATGGAAAATATGAGGAATGTGGTTGTGCCCTGAGAAAAGAAACATGGGTTTAAGGTTTTTTGGGTTTTTTTTTTTAAGAAAGGTCACTGTTTAAGAAGGTATTAACACCCAGAGCGAAGCATCTCTTTTAAAAAGGCAGATGAGAGTAGAAAAAAACAATTCCACACATTTTACTTATTTTTAGGCCTAAAAATTAGCAAGATGCAAAGAGGAATTAGACATATACATGGATAACAAGGTTTTTCAGAGCTATCATACTTAATGCTAATAACTTTTGGAAGAGATATTAAACCTCATGCTTCAGGATTTGACCAGTCTCTAATTCCTAGGGATTAGGAGGTTTCTTGCACCTTCCTAAGAAGAATCTGATGCTGAGTATTGTCAGAAACGACTAGATTTTTTATCCCGTCTGGCAATTCCTTTGTTCTTCTATTACATTCATGCAATGTATCTCTAGGACATTTTACTAGAGAAGATATGAGCAACTGCAATACAGGTGTGACTAGAGACACTGAGTAAAATTCATGATCTTTGACTCATCTCACTTCAGTTTATTCTCAACTTCTACAGGCAGGAGATTCCTACTTTTTGAAAATCCAAAATCTACTCCTTCACACTAAGTTTGGATCACAATTTCTTCTTATTCTTGTCAGAACATGCGGAAAGAAGAGTTTTTTAATGGAACAAAGCTACTATGGTACTTGGTGACATTGGTATCCTTGTGGCATGTGCTTTCACAAGTTTGAAAATGTTGGCTTAAAATCTGTTCTAAGACAGGAAGCTAAAGTTAGGCTGTTAAATACTTATTTAGGCCACTAAATAAGTGACTCGAGTTTCCGGCATTCTGAGCACCCAAGAGCTCCAACTGAAGTCAAAAAGCACATATTTTCTATATACAAATTTCCTGCTGTTTAGACCAGTTTAGAGCTTAAAAAATCCAGATATTTGAAACATCCTAGGAGCCCTAATGGGGGTGACTTCATTTACTTCAACAAGCCACTCTCCTCTGAAGAGTGACACTGTAAACATTTCTGTTTCTTCCTACTGAAGAAATCTGCACCGTGTGTGTATTCAGTCATAGCTGCTAGCTTTGCTGCTTTTACTTCTGTGAGCCTTTCAGAGCTAAGAGTGTCAGCTGGATTCTATTGCTGCTTGTACATCAGAATTGGTCTCTGATCCCAAAAACTGTTTTTTCTGCAGAGTTTGTCTCCTCCAGCTCCCTCCCAATCACTTTTCAAAGTAGATTGAAACTTCAATGCATTCCGGCATGTTTTGTATTAGAGTTATAAAGCTTTTATCAGTTAGTATCCCAACTTTTGTTCCTTAAAGAGTAGGTAAATACACACAGCCCCTTATATTACTACATTCCAATAAAAGGTGAGCTGGCATATCTGCAGGTAGCCCAGTCACTTGATAACAAAACACTCCTGTGCAAGATCAGTTTGCGCTCTGCAGAGTCCCTGAAGACCTATAAAATCCCACTAAAATGGCAACTGTTGCTACTCCTACTAGGCTGTTTGGAAGAGTTTACAAAATTTTTTGATTTTTAAATAAACATTTCAAAAGTGAATGGCAGATGAGGGCTATTAAAGATATTTAATGAGATATTTAAATTACTTTATTATTGTAACACACATTTTTGCCTGTTACTTTGTACAAAGTAATATTTAAATAAAAGTCCTTTGTAGAACCATGCCACTTGGATTTTCATTCATGGGATACGAGGTGGGGAGAGTAGTCCATGTACTGGAGCCCCTGGAATTTGGCTTCCCATAATGTCACAGAATGGTGCATTCTGGATGTACAGCAGAGCAGAAACCAGCCCAAAGTGACTTTAGGGGAGATAAAATTAAGAAAAAAGGCTAATTTATAGGGCTGTCATGTGATTAAAAAAATTAATCGCAATTAATCGATAATATAATACCATTTATTTAAATATTTTTGGATGCTTTTTACATTTTCAAATATATTGATTTCAATTACAACACAGAATACTTTATTTTTGATTGCAAATATTTGCACTGTAAAAAACAAAAGAAATAGTATTTTTCAATTCACCTAATACAAGTACTGTAATGCAATCTCTTAATCATGAAAGTTGAACTTACGAGTGTAGAATTACATACAAAAAATAACTGCATTAAAAAATAATACAATGTAAAACTTTGGAGCCTATACGTCCACTGAGTCCTATTTCTTGTTCAGCCAATCGCTCAGACAGACAAGTTTGTTTACATTTGCAGGAGATAATGTTGCCCGCTTCCTGTTTACAATGTCTCCTGAAAGTGAGAACGCGTTCGCAAGGCACTGTTGTAGCTGGCATCACAAGATATTTACGTGCCAGATGTGCTAAAGATTCATGTCCCTTCATGCTTTTACCACCATTCCAGAGGACATGCGTCCATGCTGATGATGGGTCCTGCTCGATAACTATCCAAAGCAGTGTGGACCGATGCATGTTCATTTTCATCATCTGAGTCAGATGCCACCAGCAGAAGGTTGATTCTGTAGTTTCTACATCAGAGTATTGCTCTTTTAAGACTTCTGAAAGCATGCTCTACATAAACCTCATCCCTCTCCGATTTTGGAAGGCACTTCAGATTCTTAAACCTTGGGTCAAGTGCTGTAGCTATCTTTAGAAATTTCACATTGGTGTCTTCTTTGCATTTTGTCAAATCTGCAGTGAAAGTGTTCTTAAAATGAACATGTGCTTGGTTATCATTCGAAACTGCTACAACATGAAATACATGGCAGAACAGAGCTGGAGAGACACAATTCTCCCCCAAGGAGTTCAGCCACAAATTTAATTAACGCATTTTTTTTAACGAGCGTACGAATGTTTAGCATATCTGGCACATAAATACCTTGCAATGCCGGCTACAAAAGTGCAATGCGAATGCCTGTTCTCACTTTCAGGTGACATTGTAAATAAGGAGGCAGCATTATCTCCCGTAAATGTAAACAAACTTGTTTGTCTGAGTGATTGGCTGAACAAGAAGTAGGACTGAGTGGACTTGTAGGCTCAAAATTTTACTTTTTTTTTTATTGCCGTTATGTAGCAGAAAAAATCTACATTTGTAAGTTGCACTTTCACGATAAAGAGATCACATTACAGTACTTCTGAGGTGAATTGAAAAATACTATTTCGTTTATCATTTTTACAGTGCAAATATTTAATCAAAAATAATATAAAGGGAGCACTGTACACTTTGTATTGTGTTGTAATTGAAATCAATATATTTGAAAATGTAGAAATACATCAAAAAATATTTAATAAATTTCAATTGGTGTTCTATTGTTTATCAATGCAATTAAAACTACGATTAATTTTTTTGAGTTAATCGCGTGAGTTAACGACAATTAATCAACAGCCCATCTAATTTACAATTACTTCTATTCTTAATACTCTTAGCTATGTCACTGGAGACATTCCACACAGCTTTTTTACATAATTTTTTTAATTTGCAATTCATTTAAACAAGCTACAATGGTAGGTGCCTTAACTGAAACAAAACCAGTCTCAGAGAACCCTTTTAAAATGCTCCATCTGCTGAAGCTGCAGCTTCCGCCTGGGAATTGCTATTGTGGCAGGATTTTGCAGCTTGGATGATGCAGGATCCTGCAAGCTCAAATCCAGAAGCAATGTGAATATTTGATAGCCAGGTAAAGCATACACCATGAGGAGGAAAGACTACTGGGAACAGGGAGGGAGAGAGTGAGCGTAGTGCTTACCTTTGACTACCAGCCAAGTATCCTAGTAGGCCTCCTGTTCCGAGTCCAGTCCAAAACCCTCGTCCTAAATTGGCCTCAGAACTGGAACTGCCACCAAAACCACCAGCTCCTTAATTCAAATTGCAAATGGAAAACAAAACAAAACTATCAAATATGAGTCAGTGGCAGTTAACCATCATGCCATCCTCAGAGTCAATAATATGTCATATTAAAGAATTATCTTAACAAAGAAGAACTGTGAGACTGAAGGATTGAAGTCCTTTGGAGTCAATGTATCAATCCCCATTTGAAGAGCTTCAGGGAGCAGTTTTGTTCTGGAAAGTGACTACATTAAAAAGTGAGCCTGTCTAGCTCAGTTGGTAGAGCATCAGACTTTTAATCTGAGGGTCCTGGGTTCAAATCCCTGCTCAAGTGGAGGGACCTTGCCCCCTGTGATATCCTCCTACAACTTCAGATGGTGTCTCCTCAGGACTTCCCCCCCCCAAAGGAAATGTTAAGGAGATAGCTCAGTGGTTTGCTAAACCCAGGGTTGTGAGTTCAATCCTTGAGGGGGCCATTTAGGGATCTGGGGCAAAAATCTGTCTGGGGATTGGTCCTGCTTTGAGCAGGGGGTTGGACTAGATACCTCCTGAGTCTCCAACCCTGGTATTCTATGAAATGGCACCTTCTGTTTGTATTACGGTAATGTTTAGTGCAGGGGACAGCAACCTTTCAGAAGTAATGTGCCAAGTCTTCATTTATTCACTCTGATTTAAGGTTTCGCGTACCAGTCACACATTTTAACATTTTTAGAAGGTCTCTTTATATGTCTACATATAACAATAGTTTAGTTATATATTATAAAGTAAATAAGGTTTTTAAAATGTTTAAGAAGCTTCATTTAAAATTAAATTAAAATGCAGAGCCCCCCAGACCAGTGGCCAGGACCCGCAGTGTGAGTGCCACTGAAAATCAGCTCGTGTACCACCTTTGGCACACGTGCCATAGGTTGCCTACCCCTGGCTTAGTGGCTCCATCCAACAATGTCTTTGTTACTAGACATTGCACAAGAACACATTAAGAGACAGTCCCTGTACCAAAGAACTTATACAGGCAAAACAGATAAAGCATGAGAGGTGAAACAAAGGTGAAGCAACTCGTCCAAGATCACACAGCAGGTCAGTGGCAAAGCTGGGAACAGAACCTCGCTCAGTGCCTTCTACATTAGACCACACTGCCTCCCAGTCTTCTCACTCGACAGATTTGCTGCCATTTTGAGTAAATAAGTATGTTGAGTAGTATGTGCTCAATCTAATGACTAAAACAACACTACCACATTTTTCTCCTGGTAGTTCTGTCTTAAGTGTGTGTTAACAGAACTGTTAACTAAGATCAGATTGCAAAATCTTCATTATTGGTGATGCATGAGTCAGGGAAAACCCAGCTTGACTTAAATCTCTGGTTGAACCTGCAGAATTATCAGTCAGAAAAAGCCATATTTTTAATTGTAAGCAGAAGCCTTTTAACCTGGAGTCAGAGGCAATGTGGAATTTCACAATGTCATTTAGTCACATTTTAGAGTAGAACTGCACTCTAAACTAACTCCAGAGATAAACATATTAATAATCATTAAAAATAAAAAATAAAAAGGGAAGTGATCGGAGACGGCATTCCAAACTCCCCCTGAACTCGCCCAATCTAAACCATCTGCCAGAAACTTCACATGCATGTTATGCCATAGTAGTCTGAGGGAAATCAATAAGGTATTTGAGATAAGAGTTAAAGAAAAATTTTACTAACAGGGAAAATTTCCTAGCATGTCTAAAATCTGTTGGCCCTGGCAAGGACAGGGACCTTGGCTAAATGGGATGATAAGGAATAGGATGGAAGAAGAAAATGACTTTTTGCTCTGCGCTTGACAACACCTAGCACAGTAGGGTCCTGGTCCACGGCTGGGTTTTGTAGGTGCGTCACAATACTAATACATAATAATGATAACAGTAGCCATTACTGTTCTGTAGGAACTCACCAGGGCATTAATGGGCACACGGCACAGACACATGGTTTACTAATTCCACAATAAGCCAATGGGAACAGATTTTTCAAAAGCACTTATGGAATTTAAGAGCACAAGTCCCATTAACATACATATAAAAGCGCTCACCACCACACTATTTCACAGCATTAAATTTTCAAGGTTCCACATGACTTATCCCTACCCTACCTCTCATTCAGTATTGAAAGGTTGACTCCCACTTCCGATTAGCCAATGATGCCAGCCTCCATTGCCCACTACTTACATTTTCAAACAAGCACCTTCATGCTTTCTCCCGTGCCGCCCCACACACTTGGGAGGCACTCCCCATAAACATCTGCACAACTACAGTACAACCTCTGAGTTATGAACACCTCAGGAATGGAGGTTGTTCGTAACTCTGAACAAAACGTTATGGTTGTTCTTTCAAAAGTTTACAACTGAACATTGACTTAATACAGCTTTGAAACTTTACTATGCAGAAAAAAAATGCTTCTTTCCCTTTTTTTTTAAAGTAGTTTACATTTAACATACTACTGTATTTGCTTTTATTTATTTTTTTAGGTCTCTGCTGTTGCCTGACTGTGTACTTCCGGTTCCAAAGGAGGTGTGTGGTTGACTGGTCAGTTTGTAATTCTGGTGTTCGTAACTCTGAGGTTCTACTGTACCGCATTATCCACCTTCAACTCCCTCCTCAAAACTCCCCTTTGCCATGAAGCCTACAAAAAAATTGACAATGGCTGGGCTGCTGGCATGCTGAGACCACTGCCTATCATGCTGACCAACGTTATCTCAAAAGTTCCTTGTGCGCCTCTGTGGGTCTATCTGTATCCATCTGGTGTCTCTTTCCTTATATTTAAGTTTATAAACTTTGGGGCACTGGACTGTCTTTTTTCTGTGTTTATACAGCACCTAGCACAATGGCATACAACATAAAAATAATTTTACTCAAAATGTTTGATTCCTTTCAAGTTGTGACCGACCAACCCCTCCCCCCCACCCACTCTGACCAAATAAATATGAAGTTTCATGCTAAAAGGACTGCTTTGAAAAAAGTTAAGTTTGCCAAAAATAATGGGAGCGTTTCAAAGACAAAGGGCAGCCAGGCATCCAACTCTCTTTGAGGGTCAGTAGGAGTTGGCCATTTGTGCCTTTGAAAGTCTCCTCCAAAGAGTATAGTGCAAAGCTAGTTGCAACTTTAATAATGAACTCATGACTGTGGACCCCATAACTGACATTCACACTCAGCAATGCATGAATACACTGTTTTGTTTCTTAAACTATTCCTGCCCACATTTGCTGCATCCAGAGCAATACCCCATTGCTTTTTATTTCTAACAGTACAACAAGCTTAGAACCACACCTGTGAAGCTGGATTTAAAACCAGGAGGAGGTGGTGTCTGACTATTCTGCCAAGACGTCCTAGAGTATCCATCACCATTAGAGAAATCCTGTTGAGGCAGCTGATTACTGAGGAATAGCTTGTAACATCCATAAGCAAGGAGCAGAAGTACTATTACGACAATCACTCCAGCAACAGAGTTAGAGGAATCCTGAGAATTCACTTTACTTGACTGGTAATAGCTGGAGCCAAAGCTTCCACCAAAGTTGTTTGCTTTTCTTTGGCCTTCCTCGGTTAACTCTAACCCGTACTGCAAACCACAAGATCCCCTTAAGATGTAAGGGTCATCTGGATAATCATAGCCTTCACAGCTCACTTCGATTCTTCCAAAGCGATAGGAGTTGTCCAAGTCTGCCTTACACTCCCACTGAAATTAGTAAACAAAATTCAAAGTAGTAACCATTTCCTGGTAGGTGAGAGTAGCTCTTTTGTTTGCTTTCTTATATATGTAGTGAAATATAGCAATAATTAATAAAATAATTTAAAAACAGTAATTAAGAGAGCTTCTGGACATTTGTATTTTAAAAGTTAGCTATCAAAATTCACGAACCTTTAACTTTTAGAGAAACTGAACATTCAAAAAGTAAAGCAATTGTAACTTTAAGAGATAACGTTTCAGTAGTTCACATATCAGGTTTTTCTAAGCATTCATCTTTAAAGACTACTGCAGAGTATCATGTAATAAAAAAAACAATAGCCTTTAAAATGTTTTAATAAGAGTCCCCCACAAGAAAGCTGTGTGGTAGTTACAATGAAATACTAATCAAGGTTCCAATCCTGCAATCTGATCCATGTCAACAGACTGTTGTATCCAGGTGGAGCTCCATTGACATCAGTGAGACAGAAGGGTTGCCCACACAGATTAAATTGCAGGATCAGAAACAATGATGTAATGAAACCATTCTGTAAAGAAAGTCATAAATGCAACTCCTAAAGATGTGCCTATCTCAAACAAAAAAATGGCCTTAGCCATAGGGCACACATAGCTTTAGCAAGATTTAAATAGGTAATTCCTGAAGAAACAATTCAAAATGACATGTGCAATTGTAAATCCAGATTCAACTGAATTTACAAAGTAATAACAAGATCTTTCAGTGTTTCTATTGCTAAGACTCCCAATTCAGCTTTTCTTCTTCAGAGATCTATTTTGCTATTACTCAAACTTTTGACAATTGGATAAAATATTAAAATTTAAACCACATTTTTGCTTGAAAGATTTGCAGCAGTTTAACTTAAATTGGTTTTAAAAATCAGTTTAGCTAAGATGGTACAAACCTCTGTTTGGTTACAGAATGCCTTGTTTCAGGTTTAGCATAAATTGATTGGCAATCTGTTTTAGCAAAGCCAAAATAAGGGTGTCCAAGTATGGTCTTGCACTGTTTTAACTAACCCAGTTTAAAAATAATTAAGTTAAACTGCTGCAACTTTCTCATGTAGACTAGACCTTATTTTTACACTAAAGAAAGATATGGGTAATATGGAGACTTTTCTATTGGTCTTTGATTTCAGGAAGTGTATTTTAAGAAACCTAACATTTGGCTCAAATTTAAAGGAATAATCTGCACTATAATTTAGAAATGTTCTTGTGATTCTTTTCAGTTTATGGTTGCTGAAAATTTCATTCAGTCTGTGCAAAGAGATTCTTATTTAATATTTAGCATTTCATTTACATGCACTTTTAAGTGAAGCTACCTGTATGTCAAAGCCATCCCAGCCTTTGTTATGACACTGAACAACCACGGGGACGTATGCACATCCAGCTGTGCCTCCAGTACATTGTAACTGGGGAATTGGAGATGTCCGCCGAGAAGTAGTATATTGATCTCTGTAGAAAGTGAGAGCTTGGACCTCCCGCAACAAAACTCTCCCTGAAACAGGAAGTACACAAATTAACAGAACTAGCATCCATGAAGAATTTGTTTCAGAACAAGAGTAAATGTGACAGTTAACACAAGCAGCCTGCCAAGGTGCTTTCAGAACAGGGAGCACCAGGGTGGATTTGATTTAAATCACTAGTCAGGAAGACTCGATTTAATCATGGATTTCTACATAAAAGTGCACTCCTGTTGGTTGTTATAACCTTAATACATATTCTTCACAGGTAGAGGAACTTCATTAAAATATTCCGAAACTGGGTCTCTTTTACGGCCTGCTGCCATTATAGGTTTTCCCTTGTAGTGAGCGAATGGTATGGTAGATTTCAAATCAATGAAGGCTACACTCGGAAAGACCAAGACTTCTGGAATATGCTGCTCAAACAGTTTCACTTTTGTTTCTACTCCTTGTCCCTCCCTTCTCACATTTATCTCCAGACTTCTTCTCCTTGTCCAGATCTATTCTGCCCCCAACAATCTTCTAATTCATTGAACTTTTTGAAACTCTGCACTTTTAGAGAGAGAGTGAGTCAGGGATTGACTCTGTGTACACAATTTGCAGAGGGATAATAGGGTTGAGGTCTGTTATTTCTCACCTCTATATATTATTTATTTATTTAAAAACATTTTTGCTGTTAACAAGCATGTTATCTCTGGAGACACAAATCCACAGTTTGAGAACTGCAAAACCAAACATCTCTGCTGGTATCTTCTAGACTGAGCACTGAATCCCATTGGGTAGGTAGAAAGATTAACGTAAATAATCTAAACAGAAGCCCCTGGAACCCCATAAGATTGGGTCCCTAATCCATGAACTATTGGAACTAATTTACAAAACTTTTCTTAAACATTACATGAATACCGTATATACTCGTTCATTAGCCCGTTCGTTTATAAGCCGACCCCCCAAGATGGATAAGTAAAAATAGCAAAAACTGTATGACCCTTTCATAAGCCGACCCTATATTTCAGAGGTTGGAAAATGTTGGCTGCCAGCCCGTCAGGGTAAGCGGCTGGCGGGTTGGGACGTTTTGTTTACCTGGAGCGTCTGCAGGCATGGAGCCCCTCAGCTCCCTGTCGCCGCAGTTTCTCCATTCCTGCAGCTCTCATTGGCTGGGAACGGCGAACCGCGGCCACAGGGAGCTGAGGGGCTCCATGCCTGCAGATGCTCCACGTAAACAAAATGACAATGTATTAGATATTCAATTAAATGATTCCATAGAGTTTAAAAACATCAAATTTTGGTGTAGAACCGTTTATAAACCAACCCCCGCTCTTTGATGCGTCACTATTTACCAAAAATATTTGGCTTATGAACAAGTAATATGGTATATTGTCTCATACTACAGAATTAGAATTTATAATCCCTATTCCATGATGAGATATCTGCACTATAACGTATCTTAATTAAAACTATCTTTAGATCAGATTTTTTTTTAATAAAATGCTTTTTGAGGAAAAAATCTATTTAAATGAAAAAAATGGATTTAAAAAAAAAATCATTGATTTTTATCCACTCTGAGCACTTTAAAAACCACTTGAGACTCCCAGCAACAATGTGATTGTGGCTGAAAGTCTGACACTAATAGACCCTGCTAATAGGACCCAGCTCTGTTCTACTCCTTTCAAAGAGATGTTACTGTGTATGTCACAGCCCAGCTGCCACCTCACCAATAACATACAGACTTATGCAAGAACCTTTAGTAGCAATGCAATAGTTTCTCTGAAAAGTGAATCCCTGACTGTGTATTTACCATATAGATGGTCATGAACAAATTTGTTAAAATAAATATTTATCTGCTTCATAGACTCCATAAAAAGCTTTTGACTGGCACTCATGACTGAACCTAAAATTAGTACAAAATGGAAGTGGAGGAGAAACCTATGACATTAGTCAATCCATGTATCAGTCCATCAAATTCAAGACAGCAATATACAAACTGAAGACTTCAAGAAAGAAAGATAAGTAAAACAGGGTTTAATTTCAGCCTAGCCCTCTTCAATTTATACATCAGTGACATACCAACTCTACTGGAACAATCCCCAAGTCAAGAATGCCCATTAAAAGACCCAAAAATTAAATGCCTGCTGTGTCATGATGACTAAGCATATTATGAGGATCGTCAAGAATCTTACACTTTCTAGAAATTTACCACAATACATGAGCCATGCAGGTCAAACAAGCAAACAAACTCTCACAATCATAATTTTTCAGGGGGACAAAAAATGAAAACAAGCAAAACAGTAAAATTCTGTCAGAGACTTGAAGACAGACCCTAAATAATGCATACACAAGAACAGCCATACTGGGTCAGTCCAATGGTCCATCTAGCCCAGGATTCTGTCTAATGAGATTAGGGCAGTGGTTCTCAACTTATTTACCATTGTGGCCCACAATGTGTTATGGGGGCCACATCCAATACTACCTGTATGGCCCTGAGGCTGTCACATGGGGCAGCTCTGTGCTGATTGGGCTGCAAGCGGTCTGCGGGCCACAGGCTGAGAACTGCTGGGTGAGGGGAAGTTTATAAAAAGAAGGCCTGGACCGATAAGGGGTAGGGTGACCAGATAGAAAGTGTTAAAAATCAGGACAGGGGTAATAGGTGCCTATATAAGAAAAAATCCCAACTATCGGGACTGTCCCTATAAAATCGGGACATCTGGTCACCCTAGATAGGGATGACTGGAGATGGTTTTAAATAAAACAAAAGGAAAGTGTCTTAAAAGGAGCAAACATAAACCTTCCCACCCCACCAGTGTTATCTTAAAAGTGAAGCCGATGTGAACCCAGGTGGAATGGAAAACCTGTTGATCACCAGGAAAGAGGAGAGGAAAGGCCTTGTTGAGAAAGGAGGTTGTAAAGCTCATCTGGATTGAGACTGGAACTAAGGGTGACCCGTCTCCCACTCGTTGTAGCTGGGGTCAGGACCTGGCAATGACGTCACTTGTTTACTGACGGGATAAAGGGATGTGATTGGAGGGGACATGCCAGGAGGAGATGGTTTCCCCCAGGTCTGGCCTGTTTGCCCCTATACTGAGCACCTGCTTCTGCCAGCGCTGGTACCGTGCGGGGCATGCGCATGCGCAGCGTTAGTGCAACGGTACCAACCCCGTGTGCCCTTTGCTCTCCCACGTTAACAACGGCTAGGCCGGCGGGTGGGCACAGAGGGCTCACACCCTCTCAGGGCACTGAGAGACCGGCGCAGCCCGGCTCCCGCGCCCCCCCGCCCGGGGAGGGGTCGAGCCCTTACCCGGCTGGTCCCAGCCCCGCGCAAGCCCCGGCCCGCTCAGGAGCAGCAGCAGGGACACAAGCAGGACCCGCCCGCCGGCCGCCATGACGATTACAGGGCACATCCGGCTGCTACAGCTCGCTGTCACCCGGCGCCGACAGCTCCCGTTACTGCGCACGCGCCTGCAAGCCGCGCCCTCTGATTGGCTGGTGATTGTTGCGCGGTACTCGGAGTCCCGCCGACCCTCGCTCCGCCCCCCGTCCTGATCCCGCCCCCTTGCCCTGCAGAGCCAATGGGAGGCGAGGAGTCTCTGAGCACTGGCTAAGGCTAGGATTTAGTCAGGGGTATTTAGTAAAAGGCATGGACAGGTCACAGCAATAAACAAAAAGTCAGGGCCCTCGCCCTGCCCATGCCTTGTCCTATATACCCCTGACTAAAACTTAGCTGCTTACGCGGGTGGAGGGGGCCGGACTCCAGCAGACGCTGCTGCTGCTCTGGGGGGATGGTCCAGGGCCCGCAGATGTTGCTGGGGGTGGGGGGTGGCCTGGGGCCCCGGCGCTGCTGCTCCGGGCAGGGTGGGGCGGCCCAGAGCACCATCACTGCTGCTCCTGGACCGCTGCTCCGGGGCAGCGCAAGGAGAGGCTGGTGCAGCTGGCCCCGGTGCCCTGGGGTCAGCCGTTGCAGAAGTCCCGGCAGTCCCAGAAAGTCACGGAATCCATGACTTCTGGGACCTCTGTGAAAGACTTGCAGCCTTAGCAATGTCTAATAGGTGCACATGTGATTTCTGTACTGCAGCTGTTTCCCATATTCCCTCGCTGTTCAGCACCACCCAATTGAGTGCCTCCCAGGCTGGGCCTCTGCCCTGCCACAGCGCTGGAGCTGCGGGCCAGCTCAGGCAGAGTTAAGGGTGTCTGGAAGCGATTTTGTGTCCTCAGGTTGTTTCGTTAGCAAAGAGCGATGTTGGGTGCAGGTGGGGCTGAAGGAGTGGAAGATTATTACACCCTATGCAGGGCACCTTGCCTGGGGCTGAGCCACTCCCCGAAGCTCCTGGGGCCTCCTCAGAGCAGGGGGCCCCTCCACAGCACATGGGCCTCTGACTCCAGCCCCACTGATCACAATACATGTTCCCTCCTGGGCACATGTTTTAATGTAAGTGCTGCAGTGCCCAGAGCCCAGCCTGCATCCCTTCGGCCAGCCCTCCTAGGGGGAGTCTTGGCTTAGTCACAGACTCAGCTGGTTACACGGTGTGGGTTAAAACCTGGGTTACTTACAACAGCAGGAAGACAAGGGCTGACAGCTCAAGGCCAAGCCTGCCATGCAGCCTGGGTTGAACGCGAGCTGCTAACCCAAGTTAAATGCCGAATAGTTGTGTCTTCTCTGCCGTTGTAATCCAATTTTGCTATCCTGAGTTAAGAACACACTTTGTTTGCAGCCTAGACATACCTAAATGGTGATGCTCTTGTTCAATCAAAAGTTATTGGGCTTGCTACAGGACACACTGGTTGAAATTTTGTGGCTTGTGTTATGCACTAGATCAAAGGTCAGTTTAGATAAACATAGTGGTCCCTTCTGGCCTTAACAACTGAATCTATAGACCCAATTTATGCACTATAGCTCTCATTTGTGTTAATAAGCTTTTTTAATATTGTAAACTTTCTGTGGGTCATATAGTGCCTAATGTATTAAGCCAGAGGTTCTCTACCTTTTTCTTTCTGAGCCCTGCCCCCCTCCCAACATGCTATAAAAACTCCCTGGCCCACTTGTGCCACTATAACAGTTTTTCTGCATAGAAAAGCCCAGGCTGGCATTAGGGGGTAGCAAGCAGCCAAGCAGGGCAATTGACTTGGGCCCCACACCACAGGGTACCCTGTAAAGCTCGGGCTTTGGCTACATCCCCCCACGGCGGGGCTCAGGCTCAGGTTTGGGCTTTCTGCCCTGGGCCCCATAGAGTCCAATACCAGCCCTGCTTAGCAGACCCCCTGAAATCTGCTTGCAGCCCTCCATGGGGCTCTTGACCCCCAGCTGAGAACTGCTGCGTTAAACTTAAATGTAGACCACACCCAATCCTCTTCTTGAAGGACTGAGCCTTAAATTTTTTTGGCAAAACGTAGTAAATTGGTTTTGCTTATTGAGGACTTGAGCTAGATACAGATGTGCAAAAAGCATGTGGGTCATGGAGGGCTTCTCGGCTCTCTATGAGCAGAGAGGTGAAAACATTATCTACTATCTGCTCCCTCCAAGTTCCTTTGCTCTGCATTCAGTATGTAATTACATAATTTATGTGTGGCTCCTTTGAAAGGGATGGGCAATTATCTTATACATCCAACAAAATCTTAAATTGTTCAGGTGGGAGGGAAGAGCAGGCACTCTGTCAGCTGCAGAATTGCCAACCTCAAGCATTCAAAAATCATGACTCAGACCCAAATTAAATTTGTCTGAAAAAGAACAAAGTAACAACAGTGGGGATGTTTTGATTTGTCTTCAGGATCCTGGTCTGACTGGCTCACAGTGTCAGCCAACCACAAGGGCTAGAAATGAACTTGTTTTACAGAGGAGCGTCTCCCATAATGAAAGCACCAAACGTTGTGCAACTAATGATAATATCAGGGGGGTTGCAATATTTCTGAGGTAAGAGCTAAGGCACTGCTGGCATCTGCGCCCAGCAGGGAGCGATCCAAGGCCGGGCTGAAGGGGGTATGACTTGAGCGCTTCATCTTGCTGGTCTGGGGAGGCTGAGTAATATGCTGTCTCTGGCCCTTTAAGGATTCCCTGCTGCAGTACTGGCCCTTTAAGCAGCCACCTCCCTTTCCCGACACGCCCCCTAGCGCAGGGCTTCACGGCGCCCGAGTCACATGACGGAGGGGCGAGCTCCTGCCTTGGCGGCTGCGCAGTTCTCACCGGAAGTGTTGCCTCGTCTCGCCGCACACGCACTTCCGGGGGTTGGGTCGGGCCTGCTCCCTGTCGGCGGCCGGCTGTGCGGTGAGGGGAACGGTGGCGGCACTATGGCCGGGATCAAAGGTGCTCGGGGCAGGAGCGGTTGTCGGCGCTCGGCGTTGGGAGGGGCCGGGGAGCGGAGGCGGATGGGCGCCCCTGAGACCCAATGTCCGAGGTGGGGGGGAGCCGCCGGGGCAGAGCCTTCACTCCCTGGTGCGGGGCCCGTCTCCCGCAGCCTCGGGTCGGGTCCTCCTCCCTGGCAGGGGCTGGGCGGGGGGTGCCTTGCCGCCCGCAGGGCTGTGAGCAGCCGCGAGAGACGGAGCGCGGCGCTCGCTCGGGGTGAGCGCTCCCTGGCTGGAAGACTGAGTCCGGAGGCCCGAGTGGTCTTATCCTCCGTGTGGCTGATCCAGGGCAACCCAGCCCCCACCGCCGGGCGCTAGTTTGATGTAGCTGGTGGAGGCAAACACTACCCGTACCTTGTCCCTACTGGGGTTTGACAGCAAGGTCGCTGTTTCCACGTGAAAACAAAGCCTTAGGCCTGTAGCACTCGATTGGTTTACTCTTGGCTCACGTTCGTGAGGGCGCCTTGGCAGACAGAAGGGTAGGAGGTCAAATTTTAAACACCCACGAAGAGTAAATTCTGCAATAAATATTACTTTTGCTTTCCCTCGCTCCTCCAGTGAAAGTCATACTCCAAAGGTAATAACAAAATGTTTTTTAAGTACATCAAAAGCAGGAAGCCTGCTAAACAACCAGTGGGGCCCCTGGATGATCGAGATAGAAAAGGAGCGCTTAAAGACAATAAAGTCATTGCGGAGAAACTAAACGAATTCTTTGCTTCAGGCTTCATGGCTGAGGATGTTAGGGGGATTCCCAAACCTGAGCTGGCTTTTGTAGGTGACCAATCTGAGGAACTGTCACAGATTGAAGTGTCACTAGAGGAGGTTTTGGAATTAATTGATAAACTCAACAGTAACAAGTCACCGGGACCAGATGGCATTCACCCAAGAGTTCTGAAGGAACTCAAATATGAAATTGCGGAACTATTAACTAGGGTTTGTAACCTGTCGTTTAAATCGGCTTCTGTACCCAACGACTGGAAGATAGCTAATGTAACGCCAATATTTAAAAAGGGCTCTAGAGGTGATCCTGGCAATTACAGACTGGTAAGTCTAACATCGGTACCGGGCAAATTAGTCGAAACAATAGTAAAGAATAAAATTGTCAGACACATAGAAGAACATAAATTGTTGGGCAAAAGTCAACATGGTTTCTGTAAAGGGAAATCGTGTCTTACTAATCTATTAGAGTTCTTTGAAGGGGTCAACAAACATGTGGACAAGGGGGATCCAGTGGACATAGTGTACTTAGATTTCCAGAAAGCCTTTGACAAGGTCCCTCACCAAAGGCTCTTACGTAAATTAAGTTGTCATGGGATAAAAGGGAAGGTCCTTTCATGGATTGAGAACTGGTTAAAAGACAGGGAACAAAGGGTAGGAATTAATGGTAAATTCTCAGAATGGAGAGGGGTAACTAGTGGTGTTCCCCAAGGGTCAGTCCTAGGACCAATCCTATTCAACTTATTCATAAATGATCTGGAGAAAGGGGTAAAAAGTGAGGTGGCAAAGTTTGCAGATGATACTAAACTGCTCAAGATAGTTAAGACCAAAGCAGACTGTGAAGAACTTCAAAAAGATCTCACAAAACTAAGTGATTGGGCAACAAAATGGCAAATGAAATTTAATGTGGATAAATGTAAAGTAATGCACATTGGAAAAAATAACCCCAACTATACATACAATATGTTGGGGGCTAATTTAGCTACAACAAATCAGGAAAAAGATCTTGGAGTCATCGTGGATAGTTCTCTGAAGATGTCCACGCAGTGTGCAGAGGCGGTCAAAAAAGCAAACAGGATGTTAGGAATCATTAAAAAGGGGCTAGAGAATAAGACGGAGAATATATTATTGCCCTTATATAAATCGATGGTACGCCCACATCTTGAATACTCTGTACAGGTGTGGTCTCCTCATCTCAAAAAAGATATACTGGCACTAGAAAAGGTTCAGAGAAGGGCAACTAAAATGATTAGGGGTTTGGAAAGGGTCCCATATGAGGAGAGATTAAAGAGGCTAGCACTTTTCAGCTTGGAAAAGAGGAGACTAAGGGGGGATATGATAGAGGTATATAAAATTATGAGTGATGTGGAGAAAGTGAATAAGGAAAAGTTATTTACCTATTCCCATAATACAAGAACTAGGGGTCACCAAATGAAATTAATAGGCAGCAGGTTTAAAACAAATAAAAGGAAGTTCTTCACACAGCGCACAGTCAACTTGTGGAACTCCTTGCCTGAGGAGGTTGTGAAGGCTAGGACTATAACAGCGTTTAAAAGAGAACTGGATAAATTCATGGAGGTTAAGTCCATTAATGGCTATTAGCCACGATGGGTAAGGAATGGTGTCTCTAGCCTCTGTTTGTCAGAGGGTGGAGATGGATGGCAGGAAAGAGATCACTTGATCATTACCTGTTAGGTTCACCCCCTCTGGGGCACCTGGCATTGGCCACTGTCGGTAGACAGGATACTGGGCTAGATGGACCTTTGGTCTGACCCAGTACGGCCATTCTTATGTTCACCATATCTTAATGGGGAACAGGTTTAAAATGAAATCTAAAATATTCCTATATTAATAATTCCTTTGTTTAACATTTTAAATGAGCTAGAAGTAGCCTCAGGTACTAGCTCTGCTTCTGAGATCTCTCGCTGATTTTTGCTGTATAATTGTATTTTCTTTTAAAATAACCCACATAAATAGAGGAAATTGACTGAAACTGTGTACGGGGTAAACAGTACAATGGGCAAAATGCTGTCAAATTAATGTAGGGCCTGATTCAGAGTCCTCTGAGGTCAGAGTTTTTGTTAGTTCCGTTGGGCTTTGGAAGCTGTACACAAACTGAATAACCGATTTTGAAAAATATGAAAGGAAAACACTTTTACAGTTCCAAAAACTCTGAAAGCTTATGCTCAAATAAATTTGTTAGTCTCTAAGGTGCCACAAGTACTCCTGTTCTTTTTGCGGATACAGACTAACACGGCTGCTACTCTGAAACCTGTTGGATGTTATAGGATACTCTGTGTAAGCTCGAAAGCTTGTCTCTCCCCAACAGAAGTTGGTCCAATAAAATATATTACCTCCTCCACCTTAACTGTGAAAGTCTGTTAATGCAGCAGGAGGAGGCTGTTTTTGCAATGACACCCTTGACCTGTGTAGATATTGTTCAGCTTTGCCAATAGCCAAAAATTTAGTTAATGCTTTCAGATTGTGTACTAGTGTTCCATGTGGTCCAACAAACTGACCATCCTGTTCTTGATTTGTGTTTTTCTTACAGCTTTGATTAGTCTGTCCTTTGGGGGAGCAATTGGACTAATGTTCCTAATGCTTGGATGTGCTCTACCACAGTACAATAGGTAATGTATACAGTTTTAATACACTTTGACCTCATGGCCCTTTCACTACTGAATAGTCTGTTCTCCAGAGCCAGTGTAGTGAAAATCCTTTTGCTGCACACTGGCCTGTTCCTATAGGCAATTTTTTGATTATGGATTGAAAATGTTGGGGAAAACACAAAAAAGGTCACCTGTAAACTAGTTTGCAGCTATCTGGTCAGAAAAGGGAAATCAACTAATATTTATAGGATAGTCTTAAATACAAACCATTAAGGAAAGCATCAGAAAAATATTTCTCAAATACTCCTTTTATCCTATAACCGCTGTGTACTTGCGATTGACAAGGGTTTTAGCATGTATTGAAATGGGTAATGAAGTGTATTGCCAGTGTGATTGCCACTTTGTCCAACAAACTCTATTGGATAGTTGACAGATTCGCTGATACGTGCTGAGTTGATCCCAGAATATTCAAGAGATAAGGAAGGCAAAGTAATATCTTTTATTGGACCAACTTCTTGGTCTCTCTCACCAACAGAAGTTGGTCCAATAAAAGATATTACCTCACCTACCTTGTCTCTCTAGATTCACTGATAGACAAGCTTGTAGACCATCTAGCCAAAGGACAGGCCCTTCTAGTTTCTTCCGTATACCAGGTCTGTTTGATAAATTGTGCTGCTCTTCCAAGTGATGGTAAAATGAAAAAATTATACTAAACACCTCTTGTTAGGTAGGATGACATCCTGCACTGCTGTTGTGGGATAAGTTGTCCTCATGGGTCTGTATTTTGGTCTGTAGCATCCTTTCCCCTGCTTTCTGTGTGTTGAATGTCAGGTGTAGTGCTAAATATACTTTGTGTGACCCCTTCTTATTGAGTGAACTCTAAACTTAAAATATCTGCCAAAGTATCAATTTTCCAAGTTCTTAAAAATATTATGGAGGCATTAATTCCATTGCTATGCTTTTTTTTAATGTCTGTGGAGAACAATTGTCTCCTTCCACAGATAATTTTTTTATGGGCAGCTTTTAAATCCTGTAAAGCTTGGCTTGGTTGCTAAAATATTCAAAGTGGAGTTGATCATAAGTTCTCTTAAATGATGCATTGAGGTCAGCTGAAACAGCCCCGGGCTTGAACATCCGGGGCTATTGCCAGAACATTTTCATCGGTGGCCCCACCTTAGTTATGGAATTCACTTCCCACATAAATGAACTGAAGCCAATATGTCTGTCAGTTCATATTGGAATGCCCCATTTTTAAAGTTTTGCCTGAAGGAGGAAAGAGATTAAATGGGGGTTATAACTTTGCAGTGGGGCAAGAAACTGTAGTTCTTAATATGCTTTGTACAGCAATCACTGTGGTAGGGGCTTCTTAAACTTTCCTGTTTCCTGGATGGTGGGATAAAAGTATACTCATAAGGGTGTATATCAGGAAAGGCGACAAAGTATTTACTGTGAAGAAATGGGAATATTAACTCTTCTTTTTTTCTTTTCCCCAGCCAATACTGGCCACTGTTTGTTCTGTTTTTTTACATCCTTTCTCCTATTCCATACTGCATAGCAAGAAGATTAGTAGATGAAACAGATGCTACAAGTAATGCTTGCAAGGAACTAGCAATATTTCTTACAACAGGCATTGTTGTCTCAGCATTTGGACTACCTATAGTATTTGCCAGAGCACAACTGGTTAGTAATATTTCCATATGGGAACATGTTCTTTGCTAAATGATTCTATGTGGTGTAATACATTCTCTGAGCTTAAAGTTTTGCTGATACATTTTGATATAACTTTTAAGCTAAGATGTTTAAAGTGTACCTGAGTAGATGAAAATGTATATAACACTGCAAACATTCAAGAAAGAAAACATAACAGCAATATAAAATCTTACCCACAGAAACAAAGCTAGAAATGTTCCAAATAATGTGGAGACCATTTATGTAATAGTTAGAAAGGACAGTTCTATGTGGTCAGCTATTTCAGTTCTTAGTGGTCAGCTATTTCTCTTTCTCCTTTTTGTTAGGCTCAATAAACAAAAATATAGGATGTCAGAGAATTATGAAAAAATGAGTGGCCCTCGTTCTAATCAATGTACAATTCTCTTCAATCCCTCAAAACACTCTGTACTGCTTTGTATTCTTTCACTTACACCTTTTAAAAGAATATCTAGTGTGCTTTAATTCCATTGAGAAAATCAGAAAATAAAGATTTTTTTTTAAAGTTCTTCCCACTAGAGTGTGGCTTTCAAAAGTGCCTAAGGGAGTCAGGTGCCCAACTTCTATTGACTTTTAATGGATTCTGAGCACCTAATTCCTTTTAGATGGTTTTTGAAAATCCCACTTAGTTACCAAGATAACTTTTTTCTAGAGGGCTGCATCTATAATTCTATGTTTAGGCAAGTCTAGCACTGGGGCTAGCAACCAAACGAGCACCAGGGTAGATTGAGAGCAGATGTGTTTATTATTGTGTTATCTAACCCTGTTTGGAGCAGGTCTAGATGATATGGTGGTAAAAAACAGCTGTACCTGAACTCTAGCAATGGGGGAAAGCTGCTCGGGTGCCGGACCAACTGAGAGAATTGTTAAAATGTGTCAACGTGTACCTGGGCTTTGTGGTTTAATTTCAAATCATAACATACAAACTTGTCCTTGCATCAGTAAATTGTTACACTTCAGACCACATTCAGTAACTTTGCACTCTATTCTTTTTGTCTCATTTGGTTGTTTCTGCTGTCTAGTTCTCTGCATATGTAACTAAATTTCCCTTGTCCACAGATTTTGTGGGGAGCATGTGCACTCGTCCTCACAGGGAATACTGTCATCTTTGCAACTATCCTAGGATTTTTCTTGGTCTTTGGCAGCAATGACGACTTCAGCTGGCAGCAGTGGTGAAAGGAGTTTAGTACAGAACTATCATAGACATCTTATCATTCAGTGGCCATCCATACAAATGAGAGAATGGGCAATAAGGAGAAATAGCATAGCAAGCCTTTGGTGTATTTTAGATACTCCTTTTCATCTTGTTTATTGTAAGTGTACTATCTTCACTGACTTGCTGATGGATTTCAAGGTTTCTATTGTTTGGAAAGACACTTTGTTTTCACTTCCTTTTATCTAAATATGTTTAGTATCTCACTTCATTAAAAATTGTAATTGTTGGTTCCATTCTGTTTTTGTATTTATGCTACATATAAATGCTGGAACAAGAATTTTTAAATAGTTTCCTTGAGAGAGTTTTTTAAAGTTTCTTTTAAGAGCAACAGCTATATTGAGTTAGATACATTTTATCTTTTTTTTTCTTTTGACCATGGTGACTAAAATATGATGTACAAAGGAGACAAAGTAAGCAATTGTGCTGCCAAAACGCAACATTGTCAATAAGCAAATGTGTAGATTGTCAGTGTGTTTTGGCGGGGGTATGCGTACTGGATGGGAGTACCAGGTGTAGACTGTTCTGCTCATACCTCACTACGACTGAAGTGTTGATGCCACTGGCTTGGGAATGGGGCAGCTGTTCTGCCAATAAGCGGGTAATTATTTTCTGGGATCTGATTCCTATGTTTTTAACACCCTTAAAGGAGTACTTCCCCTTTTTTGTTCTCAACTCTTCTGTGGGTGTGACATACAAATCTCTTATGTGTAAGTTTATTGATGCTATAAAATGCAAAATTTAAATTGCATTGGTGAGAAAAGAAAACTGACATTTAATTCCATTTTCAAAAAATCTGTGTTGAAATGTTTCTATTTATAAGTATTGTATGTTTTTGTTCTTATGTCAACTTTTCACATTTTACCAAAGGGGGGGTAAAATGTTCATTTATGGAACTACTGATGTATGTTTGCAGCGTATACAAAATATTTTCCCCGCTTCCCTTTTTTAATTTATTTTATACATAGTATATATTGAGTAAAATGGCTTTTCAAATGTAGACTAACACTTAAATCATAGGTATTTAACTTACATAAGAAAATTGATTGCTATATTAATATACAGTACAGTCAAAGCACAACTTTTTTGCAAGTCTTTGACTGAAATGATTTCCTAGTGACTGTCAGTCTTTCAGTTCATGCATTATCTGTTAACAGTAATGTTATCTGTAATATTTGTAGTTCTTGTTCCATAAGGCTATGTCACCTGTAATTTACAATATTTAAGACAAGTTTTCTGCATACCTCTCAATTGTCTGTTTTTAATTTATGCAAATCCTATTTATTAGACATTCGTTGTGATACACAGTGGATTAATGCAGATTAGCCAGGCTTGATTATATTAGATGCATCAATAAAGCTGACCAAAAATACTTCTAAAATCTATTTTTATTCAACTTTTTTTTTAAATGAAAATTAGAAAGCTAACTGTGCAGGCATGATAAAAATTGATTACTTAGGTCTTAATTACCAGTGCTTCAGTATAAAAAAGCACAGAGTAAGTGGATCTTGGCTTATCTTGTTTGAAAGGGGATTATTTTATTTACACGGATGTAAACAAACTATAAAACTATTTCAAGTCTGATAATCATAATAGTTACATATGTGATATTGTATGTTCAAGATATTTAGTCTAGTGTGTACAGCTACCTGTCAGTCTATTAAGGCCACACAATGTTGTGGGTAACAGCTTTGAGCAATATTCTCCATAGCTGTAAAGGAATTGAAGAATAAAGTCCTAGGTGTGCAGAAAGTGAATCTTTAGCAGATAGCATTTCAGCCACCTGTAAAGACGTGTAACAGAAGAATCTACTGAGTAAGGTGGACATATTCAAAAGTGCCTAAGTGAGTTAGAAGCATGTCTCATTGACTTTCAGTGGGACCTGTTCAGCTAAATACCTTACATGCTTTTGAAAATCTTCTAAACCAGTGGCTAATGATAGTACTTGCCTTCACACAAAAGGTAGCACTTGGGACTTTGACAACTCCTCCCAGATTCTTGAATTTTTTTATGACCTGACCCAGTCAATTGCCCAAGAAATGAGTTCTGTTTTTCCCATGCCCACATTGCTTTCCTAGTTGTCAATGTAATACCCTGCTACTCTTCCACTTGGCCACAGAATTTTTTATATTTAATAGCTGTGTTTTTTTCTGTATATTAATTGCATTGACAGCATTGTGTTCTTGACCTTGCACACTAATTAGACATAGTGCTGTCTCTGGTTTCTAGGTTAGACACTTGAGAGGTATGATTTTTCCATATAATATGCACTGAAATAGCATTGCCATCCTTCTATAGAGAACTTTTAATGATGAAACAATAAACATTTTAAATATCAGTTTGAGTTTTGGGTATTTAATGAAAATATACTGTTACATTAATCAAAGAGTATAATCTGATGTGTTTAAAACATGGATTGCTTTCCCCAACTTGTTTTCATAGGGTTGTCCTTGCTGTTGGAAAAATGTGCTTGTTTTCAAAAATTACTTGAGGCAGTTCTGTGAGCCAGTTCTTCATTAATCCGAGGTTTAACATTATATATTCATCAGTATATAATGATGTCCCAACGAACTCCAAAAAAGCCATAAAAGATAATATTTAAAATGTTTAGACACTTTTCCAAGTCTTTTTTTTTCCATTTTCTTGAATTTCATTTGTAAGATGTGTAATATCAGATACTACCTCTCTAACTTAATTGTATATGCCCCCAGGCTTACATTGCCAATAGATATCACAATATGGGGACTTCTGAAATTCTTAAATTATATATAACAGTATGCTAAACCATACAGTAATATGTTGTCAGTCAAAACTTTGATATGTTGAGTTTCTGCTACATTTATTGCCTCAGTACACACAAGGTGTAAGAATACTGATTTATAAAGAGTGGTGTGAAATACATCCATCAGCAAACTTCTGAAAATTGAGAAGCTGATAACACATAGTGCCTGTTTCTAACAAAGAAATCAATGGAAATTGTGGATAAGCCCTTTCCTTTTTTCTAAGGGGAAAAACTTAACTTTATGGGGTCAAACCAGTTTCTGAAAGCAAAAAAATGTGTATTTCTAATGTGTGAAATCTGAGGAAAATTATAATAGATGGCTTCTGATGGTTGAAACTTTAATTTTCTAACCATCACTCATAAGTGAGGAAAACCAGTGAGTCAGAGTCCTGTAACGAGTGAGGGAAGAACTTATGACAGTAACAACAAAGAGCTGCTTTTCTGGGGTAAATGAGATCTCTTGGGACCAGTAGCGGGAGAAGTGTTAATGTAGTTTGTTTATTGGAGGCAACTGAGTTGAGACTATTAGCAAATAAGGATTAAGAATTAGGTCTAAACATAGCAGTGGAGATAAATTAGCACAATGGCAAATGGAATTTGACTAGGATAAGTAACTCTTGACTAAAAACTAAAATGCTCAGTGCACGTTCAGAGTTCATATCTTCTGAGTGGAAAAGGCCAAAAAGTCATTGTGGATGGGTAGTTTAAAGAATAAGACTGCTGTCAGGGTTCCCTCCCCACTCTGAACTCTGGGGTACAGATGTGGGGACCCGCATGAAAGACCCCCTAAACTTATTTCTACCAGCTTAGGTTAAAAACTTCCCCAAGGCACAAATTCTTCCTTGTCCTTGGACGGTATTGCTGCCACCACCAAGTGAGTTAGACAAAGATTCAGATTTGTTTCCCCAAAATATCCCCCCAAGCTCCTTCACCCCCTTTCCTGGGGAGGCTTGAGAATACTATACCAACCAAATAGGGACCAAGGTGAGCACAGACCAAACCCTTGGGTTTTTAGGACACTAAAAACCAATCAGGTTCTTAAAAGCAGAACTTTATAATAAAGAAAAAAGTAAAAGGCTAGGACTATAACAATGTTTAAAAGGGGACTGGATAAATTCATGGTGGCTAAGTCCATAAATGGCTATTAGCCAGGATGGGTAAGAATGGTGTCCCTAGCCTCTGTTCGTCAGAGGATGGAGATGGATGGCAGGAGAGAGATCACTTGATCATTGCCTGTTAGGTTCACTCCCTCTGGGGCACCTGGCAGTGGCCCCTGTCGGTAGACAGATACTGAGCTAGATGGACCTTTGGTCTGACCCGGTACGGCCTTTCTTATGTTCTTATATGTTAAAAGCAGCACCTCTGTAAAAGCAGGATGGAAGGTAATTTTACAGGGTAATAGGATTTAAAACACAGAGGATTCCCCTCTAGGCAAAACTTTAAAGTTACAAAAAACAGGAATAAACCTCCCTCTTAGCATAGGGAAAATTCACAAGCTAAAACACACATTTCCTTGCTTTACTTACATTTTTTGTAATCTTAGATGCTTATTTCAGGTAGGGTTTTAGGAGAGGTTTTTTTCTTGCCTGGTCCCTCTCTGTCTCAAAAGAGCACACACACAAAAGAGCACAAACAAAGCCTTCCTCCCCCACCCCACCCCATTTGAAAGTATCTTCTGTCCCCATTGGTCCTTCTGGTCAGGTGCCAACTAGGTTAATTGAACTGATAACCCCTTGCAGGTAAGTGATTCTGTACCAAGAGGGATTTTATATTACTGCATACATAAAGGTTGTTACCCTTCCCTTTATGACAGCTGCCTATTGTATTAAAAAAAATAGATTTTAGGTTGCATTTGCAAAAGGATGGAGAGTACAGACTTCTACTTTATGCAATCACCTTGCCTCAAGAAACCACTGAGATGTTTATACAAAAATAGTGGTACAGTGGGTTTACATACCAGAGATTGGAAAGAAAGTGAAGTGTTAACAATGTCAACATAAAATCAAGCTTCTGAGTCTGTTGCCTATTGCAAGTTACTCCTTCAATTAGTATAGTTTTTCTATACTTTTGCTAGTTATAGTAACAATGTTTAGCATATAGTTGTTCCCTCAAATTTGTCTACTGTGTGCAACAAATGATTGAGCAAGTCTAAAACCTCTAAATGTAGTCTCTCCCATATTGTCTGTTTATTTAAAAAATAAGTCAGTGGCAACATTATCTACCAATTTACTATGGAAGTGTTACATGTACTTGTACTATTATCATTTTAGTGTTCGTGGATGATAATCTTGTTCCCAGGCATTGTTGCTGAGCTGCAAGTTAAACAAGGAAAGGCTGTTTGTGCCAAAGATATTGTTAAAATCAAGTCCTGTAACAACAGCAAACTGTATGTCATGGTCATTGTGTAGTTTGGCTATTCTTGTCAGAGGAGTGACGTTCTGGAACAGCATTCCAAGAGGAGCAGTGGGAGCAAAAACCTAACTTGTTTCAAGACTGAGCTTGTTATGTTTATGCAGGGGATGGTATGACGTTGCCTATGATGGCATGTGGCCCATGTGTGACCGTTATTAGCAAATCTCTTCAAAGGCCAGAGATGGGACACAAGAAGGGAAAAGCTCTGAATTACCAGAGAATTTTTTCCCAGGTATCTGGCTGGTGGGTCTTGCCCACATGCTCAGGGTCTAACAGACTGCCATATTTGGGGTTGGGAAGGAATTTCTTCCAGGTCAGGTTGGCAGAGACCCTGGGTTTTTCTGCCTTCCTCTGCAGTGTGCGGCACGGGTCACTTGCTTGTTTGAACTAGAGTAAATGGTGGATTCTCGGTAACTTGAAGTTTTAAATCAAGATTTGAGGACTTTAATAACTCAGACAGAGATTATAAGCCTATTACAGGAATGGGTGGATGAGGTTATGTGGCCTGTGATATGCAGGAGGTCAGACTAAATAATCATAATAGTCCCTTCAGGCCTTAAAGTCTGAGTCTAAGATGTGGGAATCTAAACTGAAGCTGGAATAAGCAGGGCAACCATTAGGCAAACGAGGGGGCCGCCTAGGGTGCCAAGATTTGAGGGCGCCAAAAAGCGGTGCCCAAAATGTCTGGGATGCTCACCCGGCGCCGGCTCAACCTGTAACCCTTTTCCTGCTGCTGCGCTGTCATTCCTTCTCCGGCCGCCAGGGGGCGCTGCGCTGCTCCTGCTCTTCCCCAGGGCCCCTGCCCCTGCTCAGTCCTGCCCCGCCCCGCCCCGCCCCGCCCCGACTCCCCTGAGCTCCGCAGTAGGGCCAGGCCTGCACTCACTGGCCGCGGGAAGTACAGAGACCCGGCACCAGCCGTGCTGCCGGTGAGAGCTGGGGGGTGGTTCCCCCCGGCCCTCCAACCAGCCCCCCCCCAGAAGCCTGGGGCCCCCCCGCTTCCCTCCCCCCGTGGGGGGCCTGTGTAGGGCCCCAGAATATTTAGGGATGGCCCCGGTACCCGCCACCCTGCCCGCAGCCAGCCCCTGCTGCACCCCCTGCCCGCAGCCAGCCCCTGCTGCACCCCCTGTCTCCAGCCAGCCCCACACCNCCCTGCCCTGCCCCCAGCCAGCCCCACCCCCCCTGCCCTGCCCACAGCCAGCCCCACACACCCCTGCCCACAGCCAGCCCCACACACCCGTCTCCAGCTAGCCCCACACACCCCTGCCCTGCCTACAGCCAGCCCCACACCCTCTGCCCACAGCCAGCCCCACACACCCCTGCCCTGCCTACAGCCAGCCCCACACATCTGTCTCCAGCCAACCCCACACCCCCCGCCTTGCCCACAGCCAGCCCCACACACCCCTGCCCGCAGCGAGCCCCTGCTGCACCCTCTGCCCTGCCTGCAACCAGCCCCACACACCCCTGCCCGTAGCGAGCCCCTGCTGCACCCCCTTCCCTGCCCGCAGCCAGCCCCACACCCACCTGCCCTGCCCACAGCCAGCCCCACACACCTCTGTCTCCAGCCAACCCCACGCCCCCTGCCCTGCCCACAATCAGCCCCACACACCCCTGCCCGCAGCGAGCCCCTGCTGCACCCCCTGTCTCCAGCCAGCCCCTGCTGCACCCCCTGCCCTGCCCCCAGCCCGCCCCACACACCCCTGTCCACAGCCAGCCCCACCCCCCCCCCCCTGCCCCCAGCCCCCCCCCCCCCCCCCCCCCCCCCCCCCTGCCCTGCCTACAGCCAGCCCCACACCCCCTGCCCACAGCCAGCCCCACACACCCGTCTCCAGCCAACCCCACAACCCATGCCCTGCCCACAGCCAGCCCCACACCCGCTGCCCTGCCCACAGCCAGCCCCACATACCCCTGCCCTGCCTACAGCCAGCCCCACACACCCCTGTCCACAGCCAGCCCCACACCCCCTGCCCTGCCTACAGCCAGCCTCACACACCTCTGTCTCCAGCCAACCCCACACCCCCTGCCCTGCCCGCAATCAGCCCCACACACCCCTGCCCGTAGCGAGCCCCTGCTGCACCCCCTTCCCTGCCCGCAGCCAGCCCCACACCCCCTTCCCTGCCCGCAGCCAGCCCCACACCCACCTGCCCTGCCCACAGCCAGCCCCACACCCGCTGCCCTGCCCGCAGCCAGCCCCACACACCCCTGCCCACAGCCAGCCCCACACACCCCTGCCCTGCCCGCAGCCAGCCCCACACACCTCTGCCCTGCCTACAGCTAGCCCCACACACCTCTGTCTCCAGCCAACCCCACACCCCCTGCCCTGCCCGCAGCCAGCCCCACACCCACCTGCCTTGCCCACAGCCAGCGCCACACAACCCTGCCCTGCCCGCAATCAGCCCCACACACCCCTGCCCGCAGCGAGCCCCTGCTGCACCCCCTGTCTCCAGCCAGCCCCCCCTGCACCCCCCTGCCCGAAGCCAGCCAGCCCCGCACCCTGTCAGGTTATTCATTTATTTTCATTAAATATGTAGACTAAATAATGAAATTAATAAATTTTCGAGCCAAATGTGTATTAATTCTAATGAACAATGCCACATTATGCAGTATTCATTTTTGAACGTGTACAATAAGCAATGCTCCGGGGGGAGGGGAAGAGGTGGGGGGCGCAAGGTGGAAGTTTCGCCTAGGGCGCAAAATATCCTTGCACCGGCCCTGGGAATAAGAGCTGCCTCAAGATGATCCCAAATGTGTAAAATCCTGCAGAAGTTTGCTGAGGAAATGTATGGCACAGGTGAAAAATCATCAAGAACAGACAAAGAATAGAGAGAAATTGTCATGTGGTTGGTGGAAAGCTGCAGGGGGAAGATTGTCAAAAGTTATTAGAATTTTTTAGAATATACCGTATATACTCGTTCATTAGCCCATTCGTTTATAAGCTGATCCCCCAAGATGGTTAGGTAAAAATAGCAAAAACTGTATGACCTTTTCATAAGCCGACCCTATATTTCAGGGGTTGGCAAACTCTGGCTCCTGGCCCGTTAGGGTAAGGCCTGGACGTTTTGTTTACCTGGAACGTTCACAGGCACAGAGCCCCTCAGCTCCCATTGGCTGGGAACGGCAAACAACGGCTGAGGGCTCCGTGCCTGCAGACACTCCAAGTAAACAAAACGTCCCGACCCGCCAGCGGCTTACCCTAATGGGCCGGGAGCCAAAGTTTTCTGACCCCTGCTATATTTTAAAAGCTGGCATCACAAGAAACACTCAAAAGTTTTGCTAGAATTATTTTAATGTAATCTAATGAAAAACCTGTTATAATAACTGAACAAACCTTCAAAATTACAGTCAATATTTAAAATTAGTAAATGGATATTTAATATTAAAACAAGTAACTTAGAACAATATGAGACTTTAAAAAGTCTTAAAATCCTTCAAAGTCTGAATCAGTCTCTGATTCACCAACCAGTTCATTAAACTCGGCTTCAGTCACAGCTGCACCTGCATTGTCATCGTAGATGTCGGCAGTGTCATCTTCAGACTCAGATTCCTTCTCATCATCAGCCTCTGTTGTGTCATCATCAAATATGGCGTCATCTTCTGACTCATCGAGCTGATACAGCTTTTCCTAAACGATTTTTCTATCATTTCCGAGGGAATGGACACCCACGCATCCTTGACCCACTGGGCGACCAGATTGATTTCGGGCTTCATAAGATTCCCACCTTTTGTCAACTTCGCCATGCCTGAGCACGTCCATTCAGACCACATTTTGCGTAGCCTGTCTTTAAAGGGTTTGTTCAGGCAGACATCAAGCGGTTGTAGAACTGAAGTTAAGCCTCCAGGTATTACAGCCAAAGTAGTTTACATATTTTTGGCCACATTTTTCACCTCATCCATCTTGTGTGCCCTGAACATGTCCCAAACGAGCATAGCAGGTTTCTTGAAAAGTGCTCCTAGTCTCTTATTCCACACTTTTTCCAGCCATTCAATAATCCCTCTTTTATCCATCCATCCCTTTTCGTGTGCACGTACGATGACACCAGCAGGAAATTTCATGTTTTTAGGCAAGGTTTTTTAAAAAAAATAACAACAGGAGGGAGCTTTGATCCATTTGCCAAACGCAATAAAACCACCGTAAAATGGATTTTTTCATGGCCAGTGGTTTTAATTAAAACTGTTTTTTCGCCAACATGGGTTACCGTTCTGTTGCTCGGAAGATCAAATGTCATTGGTGTTTCGTCTATATTTCCTATTTGTGACAGTTCAAATGCATATTCCTTTCGATATTTTATAATAAACCTTCGGAAAGATTCTATTTTTTTCTTCCAGATCTCTTGGCAGCTTTTGTGCTACCTTTGTTCACTGACAAAGACAGAGACCATGACGGTTCATGAAGCGAGTACACCAACCCGCTGATGCAACAAACATTGACGGCTTTACTGACTTGTATTTGTCGTCTTTCGACATTTGCAGAGCATGCAGACGAATTCCAGTTCTAGTGACAATGTACCCATTTTGTCGACATTCAACAACCCAATTATTGAGATCTTTCTCTAGCTCAGGAAATGAAGCGCACCTCGTTGGACATTTTTTCTTGCTTCTTGCATGTCTTTTAGTGTTTTATTTTTTCGCCATTCTCTTCCTTCCTTCTCATTGATACAGAATTCATGAACAGCGGTGCAATTATTGTTTGCTTCTGCATATTCAACAACTTTAAGTTTGAATGCTGTGTGAAAAGCAGACCTTTTTCTTTTGATTTCACCGTTCATTTTAAATACTAGTATGAAAATAGATTATTATTGTAGTTATAGATTTTGTAGGACTTTATCTAGGAATGTCACCTGCTTTATCACAGTCAAATTATTATTGTTCTTTATTTCAAAGCAGCCCTGTAGATTGGCATGTCTGTGGGGATAACAGGCTATTTCAATTTTATTAGCGATTCCATCGATTCTACATGTTATATTTTCATATTGGCTCGAGACTTATGAGGTCCATTGGTAGAAATGCATGAAGAGATCAAATTACACAGTAGTGGACTGACACCAGTGCTATAGTACTATCATTCATTGTATTTTTCTGATTGGCTTGTAAGGCATAGCATTTTGTGAAATGCATGGGTCAAATGTCATGCAGATCTGCAGCACTGCTCTTTTAGTATTCCTTTCAAGCCAATCTAGTCCACTAAACAAAGTCTTTGCAACTTTAAAAGGCTGCAGTATTGACATCAATAAATGGGTTGGCAAACTTTGGCTCCCGGCCTGTCAGGGTAAGCCGCTGGCAAGACGTTTTGTTTACTTGGAGCATCTGCAGGCATGGAGCCCCTCAGCTCCCTGTGGCTGCGGTTCACCGTTCCCAGCCAATGGGAGCGGCAAACCGAAACCACAGGGAGCCGAGGGGCTCCATGCCTGCAGACGCTCCAGGTAAACAAAACAATGTATTAGATATTCAATTAAATGATTCCATAGAGTTTAAAATCATCAAATTTTGGTGTATACCCATTTATAAGCCGAACTCCTCTCTTTGATGCATCACTTTTTTACCAAAAATATTCGGCTTATGAACGAGTATATACGGTCGTGGGAGTGTATTCTATATTAGAAAACTGACTGTCATAATCCTATTATACATAGCAGGTCTGTGTAAATCTAACTTTTTTTGCCCTAAATTGTTCAAATCTATAGGATATTAACTTTCCATTTCAGGGAGAGGCATGATCTGAACACAGGGTAGGGACCTCTACTACGTTCTGATCCTGGTTCTGTCTATGTCCATATTCTTATTTATATTACCTTAGTGCCTAAGGCAGGGGTCAGCAACCTTTCAGAAGTGGTGTGCCGAGTCTTCATTTATTCACTCTAATTTAAGGTTTTGCGTGCCAGTAATACATTTTAACGTTTTTAGAAGGTCTCTTTCTATAAGTCTATAATATATAACTAAACTATTGTTGTATGTAAAGTAAATAAGGTTTTTAAAATGTTTAAGAAGCTTCATTTAAAATTAAATTAAGATGCAGAGCCCCCCGGACCGGTGGCCAGGACCTGGGCAGTGGGAGTGCCACTGAAAATCAGCTCGCGTGCCACCTTCGGCACGCGTGCCATAGGTTGCCTACCCCTGGCCTAAGGTCTCATTAGGCTAGACACTGTACAAATATATAGTAAGAGTCCCTGCCCTGAAGAGCTTACAATTGAAAGACAAATCAGACAAAGGGTAGAACGGGAAACAGAGGCACAGTGAGATGAAATGATGTGCCCAAGTAGCAAGTCAATGGCAGAGCTAGGATTAGCTTCCAAGTCTTCTGCCTCCCAGTCCACTATCCCCATCTACTGGACCATGCTACCACTTCAAGCAATGCATACAGAGCCAGGAAGCAGGTAGTATCTGTTTTTCAGGTGGGAAAATAGATTTAGAGGTTGGCTTTCTGACTGTATAAATCTCTCTGCCTCAATTTCCCCATCTGTAAAATGCAGCTAACAATATCTAGCTTATGTTTTTTTAAGTATTTAGTTTTCTTATCTCTTAGCATTGATACAGTACTTTCAGAAAAGTTGTCTGCTTTTAATCAATTTTGCAGGTGTGCTTAATAGATATAAATGAAATTTTGCCAAATTTTGAGAGCAATATTGCCACAGGAGTAGCTATTCTAACTAAAAAGTGATGCAGTGCAAACGTTGAAATCAAATGCATCTTAGATTTTTACAATATTTTCTCTCAAGTTATAGATTTTACAGTCAGAAGGGGCCAATGCATGCAGAGAATAGCTGGGAAAGGCACTTCTTATAAAAAAAATGCTACAGAAAGACTAAAGCAGACAGCCAAAATGACAAATTAGAGAGAGGATGGAGCTTTCAGCAGGAGTCAAGATGGAACCAAACTCCAATTTCCTGGTGCAAGTGCTGGAGGAACCAACTAGGGGCAGAGCTTTTCTAGACCTGCTGCTCACAAACCGGGAAAAATTAGTAGGGGAAGCAAAAGTGGATGGGAACCTGGGAGGCAGTGACCATGAGATGGTAGAGTTCAGGATCCGGACACAAGGAAGAAACGGACCCTGGACTTCAGAAAAGCAGACTTTGACTCCCTCAGGGAACTGATGGGCAGGATCCCCTGGGAGAACAACATGAGGGGGAAAGGAGTCCAGGAGAGCTGGCTGTATTTTAAAGAATCCTTATTGAGGTTGCAGGAAAAAACCATCCCGATGTGTAGAAAGAATAGTAAATATGGCAGGCGACCAGCTTGGCTAAACAGTGAAATCCTTGCTGATCTTAAACGCAAAAAAGAAGCTTACAAGAAGTGGAAGATTGGACAAATGACCAGGGAGGAGTATAAAAATATTGCTCAGGCATGCAGGAGTGAAATCAGGAAGGCCAAATCACACTTGGAGTTGCAGCTAGCAAGAGATGTTAAGAGTAACAAGAAGGGTTTCTTCAGGTATGTTAGCAACAAGAAGAAAGTCAAGGAAAGTGTGGGCCCCTTACTGAATGAGGGAGGCAACCTAGTGACCGAGGATGTGGAAAAAGCTAATGTACTCAATGATTTTTTTGCCTCTGTCTTCACGAACAAGGTCAGCTCCCAGACTGCTGCACTGGGCAGCACAGTATGGGGAGAAGGTGACCAGCCCTCTGTGGAGAAAGAAGTGGTTCGGGACTATTTAGAAAAACTGGACGAGCACAAGTCCATGGGGCCGGATGCGCTGCATCCGAGGGTGCTAAAGGAGTTGGCGTATGTGATTGCAGAGCCATTGGCCATTATCTTTGAAAACTCATGGCGATCAGGGGAGGTCCCTGATGACCGGAAAAAGGCTAATGTAGTTCCCATCTTTAAAAAAGGGAAGGAGGAGGATCTGGGGAACTACAGGGCAGTCAGCCTCACCTCAGTCCCTGGAAAAATCATGGAGCAGGTCCTCAAGGAATCAATTCTGAAGCACTTTGAGGAGAGGAAAGTGATCAGGAACAGTCAGCATGGATTTACCAAGGGCAAGTCATGCCTGACTAACCTAATTGCCTTCTATCATGAGAAAACTGGGTCTGTGGATGAGGGGAAAGCAGTGAATTTCTTATTCCTTGACTTTAGCAAAGCTTTTGATAGTCTCCCACAGTATTCTTGCCGGCACGTTAAAGAAGTATGGGCTGGATGAATGGACTTTAAGGTGGATAGAAAGCTGGCTAGATCATCGGGCTCAACGGGTAGTGATCAACGGCTCCATGTCTAGTTGGCAGCTGGTTTCAAGTGGAGTGCCCCAAGGGTCGGTCCTGGGGCCGGTTTTGTTCAATATCTTCATTAATGATCTGGAGTATGGCGTGGACTGCACTCTCAGCAAATTTGCACATGACATTAACTGGGAGGAGTGGTAGATACGCTGGAGGGTAGGGATACGATACAGAGGGACCTAGACAAACTAGAGGATTGGGCCAAAAGAAACCTGATGAGGTTCAACAAGGACAAGTGGAGAGTCCTGCACTTAGGACGGAAGAATCCTATGCACTGTTACAGACTAGGGACTGAGTGGCTAGGCAGCAGTTCTGCAGAAAAGGACCTAGGGGTTACGGTGGACGTGAAGCTGGATGAGTCAACAGTGTGCCCTTGTTGCCAAGAAGGCTAATGGCATTTTGGCCTGTATAAGTAGGGGCATTGCCAGCAGATCGAGGGACGTGATCGTTCCCCTCTATTCGGCATTGGTGAGGCCTCACCTGGAGTACTGTGTCCAGTTTTGGGCCCCACACTACAAGAAGGATGTGGAAAAATTGGAAAGAGTCCAGCGGAGGGCAACAAAAATGATTAGGGGGCTGGAGCACATGATTTATGAGGAGAGGCTGAGGGAACTGGGATTGTTTAGTCTGCAGAAGAGAAGAATGAGGGGGGATTTGATAGCTGCTTTCAACTACCTGAAAGGGGGTTCCAAAGAGGATGGATCTAGACTGTTCACAGTGGTACCAGATGACAGAACAAGGAGTAATGGTCTCAAGTTGCAGTGGGGGAGGTTTAGATTGGATATTAGGAAAAACTTTTTCACTAGGAGGGTGGTGAAGCACTGGAATGGGTTACCTAGGGAGGTGGTGGAATCTCCTTCCTTAGAGGTTTTTAAGGTCAGGCTTGACAAAGCCCTGGCTGGGATGATTTAGTTGGGATTAGGTCCTGCTTTGAGCAGGGGGTTGGACTAGATACCTCCTGAGGTCCCTTCCACCCCTGAGATTCTATGATTCCAGTGTTCCCGAAAGTTCAGGAGGGATTCAGCTCCTCTGTAGTTTTGTTCATCCCATTGGAAACAGGGCAGAACGAAAGCTTCTGATCGAGATCTAAACTTTCCCTAAGTCCCTTGTCTGAAGCAGAGAGACTGGCTGAGGGCCCACTACTCCCGGAAACAAATCTGTCTCCGGACATAAGGCACTGGGAAGTACTGTGTTACTAAGACCTAGAGGCTGACGTGGGGCTCGAGCCGGCCCCGCCCCCGAACCGAGCGTGTACAGCGACGGGGCTTGGAGCCCTCCCCCGCCTCTGGCGCTGACGGCGACATTCGCCCCGGTCCGCCTCCCTGCGGGCACGCGTCCGCTTCCGGGGGAAAGGTGACGAGCCGCTCCCCGTTCACAAGATGGCGGCGGCGGCGGGCAGCGCGGGGGCGGCGGCCGCGCTATGGAGCGAGGTGAATCGCGGCGGCCAGAACGGAGACTTCGGCCGCGCGCTCAAGTCCGTCAACAAGCGTGAGTCCCGCGCGCGCAGCTCTTCCCTCCCCCCCGCCGGGCGGATGGGCAGGTCCACGCGTCTCCGCCAGCCTGGGTGGGCCGGTCCGAGCCGCTCGCAGGGCGGCGCGTGGAGGTTCCGGGCCTCGGCACGTGCCCTGGGCCGGGTCGAGACCCCCGTCCAGCGCCGGGCTGATACCGGTTGCGGGGTGCCGGCCCAGCTGCCACGCCTGGCTGGGCCCGGGCCCTTCTCCCCGGGGTTCCCTGCCCTCCGCCTCCAGCGCTGCCCGGCCCCAGGACTGTGCCCCCGCCGGCCCGGTGCAGGGCGCCTTGCAGCCCGCTGGAAGGCAGGTGCCGTATGCCTGCTGGGCTCGGGCTGTCTCGGGGGCAGTGACTGCAGAGCAATTACTACACTACACTGGCCCGAGCAGCTGCGCTCAGCCTTTCCACACTGCCCCTTTCAGCAGGCCCATGGGTCTCATGAACCCCGCACGTTTCACCTCACTTATAAACTACTGGCTGACAGAGTCAGACACAAGGATGCAGAAGTGTCCCAGCACACTTACTGAAATATTGCCAACTTTCTCATTTTTGTCTGTATGGAATTGTAGTTTGTACTGACTTCGCTAGTGCTTTTTATGTAGCCTAGCCTAAAATAGGCAACTATCTAGCTGAGTTCATGTACTCCCCTCCCCCCGAAGACCTGTGCGTACCCCTCTAATTGAGAACTGGCCTTGAGCACCCAGTTGCATTCCTAGACCTCTATCTGTTAAAAGGCAGCACAACTATAACAAAGGCAGAGAGAGCCTGTTACCTTCCATACCTGGTGCTTGAGACCCTCCAGCCTGATGTTTGACATGACTGAACAAAGACTGAGATCGCCTGTTTGCCCAATAACTTTCAGAAAATCCCAGCTATATAAGCATGTATCTCCATTAGCAGGGAGGTCTCCTAAGATGTGGCTCTGTGCTAGATAATATAGTCTAGCTCAGCAGTTTTCAAACTTTTTGAGCTGAGCTCCCCGCTTTGAGTTAAAATTTTCAGTTGTCTCCCCCCCGCCAAACAAAAAAAGGTGAGTCGGGGGTGCAGGTAGAATCATAGAATATCAGGGGTGGAAGGGACCTCAGGAGGTCATCTAGTCCAACCCCCTGCTCAAAGCAGGGCGAATCACCAACTAAATCATCCCAGCCAGAGCTTTGTCAAGCCTGACCTTAAAAACCTCTGAGGAAGGAGATTCCACCACTTCCCTAGGTAACCCATTCCAGTGCTTCACCACCCTCCTAGTGAAAAAGTTTTTCCTAATATCCAACCTAGACCTTCCCCACTGCAACTTGAGACCATTACTCCTTGTTCTGTCAGCTGCTACCAGTGAGAACAGTCTAGATCCATCCTCTTTGGAACCCCCTTTCAGGTAGTTGAAAGCAGCTATCAAATCCCCCCTCATTCTTCTCTTCTGCAGACTAAACAATCCCAGTTCCCTCAGCCTCTCCTCAAAACTCATGTGCTCCAGCCCCCTAATCATTTTTGTTGCCCTCCGCTGGACTCTCTCCAATTTTTCCACATCCTTCTTGTAGTGTGGGGCCCAAAACTGGACACACTACTCCAGGTGAGGCCTCACCAATGTCGAATAGAGGGGAATGATCACGTCCCTCGATCTGCTGGCAATGCCCCTACTTATACAGCCCAAAATGCCATTAGCCTTCTTGGCAACAAGAGCACACTGTCAACTCATATCCAGCTTCTCATTCACTATAACCCCTAGGTCCTTTTCTGCAGAACTGCTGCCTAGCCACTCGGTCCCTAGTCTGTAGCAGTGCATGGGATTCTTCCGTCCTAAGTGCAGGACTCTGCACTTGTCCTTGTTGAACCTCATCAGGTTTCTTTTGGCCCAATCCTCTAATTTGTCTAGGTCCCTCTGTATCCTATCCCTACCCTCCAGCGTATCTACCACTCCTCCCAGTTTAGTGTCATCTGCAAATTTGCTGAGAGTGCAGTCCACGCCATCCTCCAGATCATTAATGAAGATATTGAACAAAACCGGCCCCAGGACCGACCCTTGGGGCACTCCGCTTGAAACCGGCTGCCAACTAGACATGGAGCCGTTGATCACTACCCGTTGAGCCCGACGATCTAGCCAGCTTTCTATCCACCTTATAGTCCATTCATCCAGCCCATACTTCTTTAACTTGCCGGCAAGAATACTGTGGGAGACCGTATCAAAAGCTTTGCTAAAGTCAAGGAATAACACATCCACTGCTTTCCCCTCATCCACAGACCCAGTTATCTCCTCATAGAAGGCAATTAGGTTAGTCAGGCATGACTTGCCCTTGGTGAATCCATGCTGACTGTTCCTGATCACTTTCCTCTCCTCTAAGTGCTTCAGAATTGATTCCTTGAGGACCTGCTCCATGATTTTTCCAGGGACTGAGGTGAGGCTGACTGGCCTGTAGTTCCCCGGATCCTCCTTCTTCCCTTTTTTAAAGATGGGCACTACATTAGCCTTTTTCCAGTCATCCGGGACCTCCCCCGATCGCCATGAGTTTTCAAAGATAATGGCCAATGGCTCTGCAATCACATCCGCCAACTCCTTTAGCACCCTCGGATGCAGCGCATCCGGCCCCATGGACTTGTGCTCGTCCAGTTTTTCTAAATAGTCCCGAACCACTTCTTTCTCCACAGAGGGCTGGTCACCTTCTCCCCATACTGTGCTGCCCAGTGCAGCAGTCTGGGAGCTGACCTTGTTCGTGAAGACAGAGGCAAAAAAAGCATTGAGTACATTAGCTTTTTCCACATCCTCGGTCACTAGGTTGCCTCCCTCATTCAGTAAGGGGCCCACACTTTCCTTGACTTTCTTCTTGTTGCTAACATACCTGAAGAAACCCTTCTTGTTACTCTTAACATCTCTTGCTAGCTGCAACTCCAAGTGTGATTTGGCCTTCCTGATTTCACTCCTGCATGCCTGAGCAATATTTTTATACTCCTCCCTGGTCATTTGTCCAATCTTCCACTTCTTGTAAGCTTCTTTTTTGTGTTTAATATCAGCAAGGATTTCACTGTTAAGCCAAGCTGGTCGCCTGCCATATTTACTATTATTTCTACACGTTGGGATGGTTTGTTCCTGCAACCTCAATAATGATTCTTTAAAATACAGCCAGCTGAAGCCCAAGCTGCCTGGCGTCGCCGCCCTCCCACCCAAATGTTCCCTCAGGCCCCCTGCAGTTTGAAAACCATCTCAAGTGACTTTAATTACATCACATCTTCACATTTTAGAAAAAAAAATTCTACCAGTATAACTGGCAATTAATTATGTAATTTATGTATTTATTTGTACCTGTAATACTGGTATAAACCCTCCTGTGGAGGCAGTTTTACCACTGTAAAGATATTTTATACTGGTATAGCTTCTGCTCCCTAAACCAGAATGAGCTATACCAGTATAAGCACTTTTATACCACTATACTTGCATCCACTCCAGGGGTTTTTGGTCACTTCTACCTCACTGGGATTGTTAAAGCAGTTCAACTTTCTAGTCTAGACAAGGTTTGAGACATTGTCTGGATTTAAATTTGATGGACTCTGTTTTTAATGGGAAGTAGGAATGGAGTTAGAGATTGTGATAACTCTCTTTGCTTCCCCAAGTGTTGCAGATCAACAAGGATGATGTGACTGCCCTTCACTGCAAAGTGGTGTGTCTTATTCAGAATGGAAGCTTCAAGGAAGCCCTAAGTGTAATCCACACCCACACCAAAGTGTTAACCAGGTGAGTGGTAGCCCCAGAGGCTCCTGCAAAGTTAAAAAGCACAAGCCCCAGGAAGCTGCTAGTCTAGGTAGGAGGGTGGTGCTGGTGGGCAATGGCTGTTGCTGAAGTTTTCAGTGTTTCACATGCTTAACTTTAGGCTTGGTCTACACTACACAGTTAGGTCGACATAAGGGAGCTTATGTCAACCTAACTATGTCAGTGTACACACCACAGCCTTGCTCCTGCCAATGTAAGTGCACTACTACACCGACACAACTCCACCTCCATGAAAGGTGTAGGCCTTATGACGGTGTAGTTATGGCGACGTAGCATCTGTGTAGACACTGCCTTCCTTATATCTGCTGTTGGCTGTCATCCAGTGGAGCTTTGAAATTGACAAGAAAACTGGCTCCGCCACTGGGCTGCTGCCAGGTCTCTGCTCCAAGCCGGGCTGCCACCTGAGCTCCCTGTTCCCCTCTGGGAGCCCTGCTTCCCCCCAGGATCCCAGCTCCCTGCCGGGAATACGGCAGCCGATCTACTAGCCAGAGGTGAGAAGCCTTGGGTGACTTTCCCCCCACTCCTGACTGGGAGCATGGAGGCAAGAAGCCTTGGGGGGCAGCTGGGTTTCCAGTGGGGAGCTGTGGAGCTGAGAGCCCAGGCTCTCAGCCCTCCACACTGCCCCTCTTCAGTCAATGGAAGCACTCCTGGTGAGGATGCGCACCACTGACAGAAGGTAGTGTGAACATCAGCCACCGCAGTAATTATTGTGGTGGCTGTAAGTCAACCTAACACAGGTCGACTTAAGATTGTAGTGTAGACATGCCCTTACTCTCAAAAGCACTCCTGTTGAAGACAGTGGAACTGCTCAGATGAATAAAGTTCAGAATGTGCATAAGTGTTCCCAAGACTGTGGCCCATACCTCTCCTTATCTCCATTTTCCCATCTGAAATGGCAGTGATAAATGTTACCTTCCTGCCTCACAGGGCTGTTTGCAGCCTAGTGTCTGTGCAGTGGCTTAAGATGAAAACTGCTACATAAGAACTCTCTATTAGCAAAACTAATGTATATACTGTCAGAATCACTTCCCTATGGGAATACAAGAAGTATGCATGGAGGGAAAGGATGTAGAACTGATTATTGTTGTAGTACCAGCGTAGACTCTAAAAGTATTTTCTCATATTCCTTATTTATAACCACTAATGTGAATGTAAAGAAATCAGTCTAGATTTTAGCCTTAATTCCTTGCCTCTTTGAACACTCATAACTCAAATAGCAAAGCAACTTTCATTCAGCTTGTGTAAAAATATATATATGTACTTGTGAGGATTGGGAGAACCTCATGGGAAATTACCTGTCAGGTGTAAAGGTAGTGGATCGCATGAGACATGTAGATAGCCTTATAGATACGCTGGGAAGGAGTTGGTGGTTGTGGTACATGTAGGTACCAAAGACATACGGAAAAGTAGAAAAGAGGCCAAACGTAGGCTGCTAGGTAAGAGATTAAAGTCCAGGGTCTCCATGGTAGCGTCCTCTGAAATGCTTCTAGTTTCACGCGCAAGGCCAGGCAGACAAGCAGAACTGCAAGGTCTCAATGTGCAGATGAGACAAAGATGTAGGGAGGACGGGTTTAGGTTTATTAGAAACTGGGGAACCTTTTGGGAAGGAGTGGCCTATACAGGAAGGATGGGTTCCACCTACACCAAAATGGAACCAGACTGCTGGCATATAAATTAAAAAAGGGTAGTAGAGGATTTTTTAAACTACGGGCTAAGAGAAAGCCAACAGGTGCAGAGGAGCACACAGTTTGGGCAGAGTCATTCCTTAGGAATGATGAGGGAGAAATCTATATTCTAGTAAAGAGGATAGGTAAGAAATTGGGAAAGTACAGGTAGGAACTAGTGAGAAACAGTCAAATGAAATAGAATCCCATTTAAAAATAACACGTGAAGACAAAATGTGTAAGTGCTTATATACAAATGCAAGGAGTCTAAATACTAAGATCAGTGAGAGAGAATGCCTGTCAATAGATGAGGATATTGATATAACAGGCATAATGGAAACTTGGTGTAATGAAGACAATGGGACCCGGTAGCACCAGGGTACAAAATATATAGGAATGCAGAGTAGGTTGTGCTGGTGGATGGGTGGCACTACATGTGGAAAAAAGTCTAGAGTCAAGTACAGCAAAAATCTTTTCTTTTTTCTTTTTATTTTTTTAAATCTCTGTGGATAGAAATTCCACGTTTGAATAAAAAGCATCTAGCTCAGGGGTGGGCAAACTTTTTGGCCTGAGGGCCACATAGGGGTTGCGCAACTGTATGAAGGGCCGGGTAGGGAAGGCTGTGCTCCCATCCGCCCCCTCCCACTTCCCGCCCCCTGACTGCCCCCCTCAGAACCATCCAACCCCCCCCCCCCAGCTCCTTGTCCCCTGACCACCCCGACCCCTATCCACAGCCCCCTCCCCCCCCCAGGACTCCCACCCCCTATCCAACCGTTCTCTGCTCCTCGTCCCAGGCCACCCCCTCCCGGCACCCCCTGCCCCTAACTGCCCCCACTCCCTTATCCAACCCCCCCTGCTCCCTGTCCACTGACTGCCCTCCTGACCCCTATCCACATCCCTGCCCCCTACAGGCTCCCCGGGACTCCGACTCCCAACCCTCCCTGTTCCCCATCCCCTGACTGCCCCCCGAGAACCTCTGTCCCTGCTCCCTTACCCAACCTCCCCGCCCCCTTACCAGCAGCAGGAGCTCGCAGCCGCGACACCCAGCCAGAGTCAGCTGTGCTCCCCACGCTGCCCAGCGGGAGTGGCGGGCCAGAGTGTGGCCCGCGCAGCGGCGTGGCTGCAGGGGAGGGGGAACCACGGGGGAGGGGCCGGGGACTAGGCTCCCTGGCCGGGAGCTCAGGGGCCGGGCAGGACGGTCCCGTGGGCCGGATGTGGCCTGCGGGCCGTAGTTTGCCCACGTCTGGTCTAGCAGTAGGAATATACTTCTGACCACCTGACAGCGATCGTGAAATGCTGAGGAAGTCAGAGAGACTTCAAAAGCAGAAGGCGCAATAATAATAGGTGATTTCAACTATCCTCCTATTGACAGAGTAAATGTTACCTCATGATGCAGAGACATAATTTCTAGACTCCATAAACAGCTGCTTCTTGGAGCAGCTAGTCCTGGAATCCAGAAACACAGAGTCAATTCTTGATTTAGTCCTAAGGTGAGCACATCAGAACTGTTCTTTTTGGGCAACAAATCTGAAGTTCTGTCCTGCATTCATGTGTCAGTAGAAGAAGTTTTAGAACAAATTGATAAATTAAATGGTAATAAGTCACCGTGACCAGATGGTATTCATTCAAGAGTTCTGAAGGAACTCAAATGTGAAATTGCAGAACTACTAACTAGTATATAATCTATTGCTGAAACAAACCTCTGTATCAGATGATTGGACGGTAGCTAATGTAACACTGATTTGACAAGTTCCCTTACAAAGGCTCTTAAGCAAAGTAAGCAGTCTTGGGATAAGAGAGAAGGTCGTCCTCATGGATTAGTAACTGGTTAAAAGATAGGAAACAAAGGGTAGGACTAAATGGTCAGTCTTCACTATGGAGAGAGATGAACAGCAGGGTTCCCCAAGGAACTGTACTGGGACATGTGCTGTTCAATATATTCATTAATGAGCTGGAAAAAGGGGTGAACAGTGAGGTGGCAAAGTTTGCGGATGATACAAAATAATTCAAGATAGTTAAATCCCAAGAAGACTGTGAAGAATTACAAAGGAATCTCACAAAACTGGGTGACTGGGCTTCAAAATGGCAGATGAAATTCATTGATAAGTGCAAGTATTGCACATTAAAAAAAATAATCCCAAGGACACACGCATAACGAGTGGATCTAAATTAACTGTTCCCACTCAAAAAAGAGCTCTTGGAATCATTGTGGATGGTTCTGTGAACAGTTAAGCTCAGTGCGCAACAGTGGTGAAAAAGACTAGCAGTACATTAGGAATTATTATAAAAGGAATAGAAAATAAGACACAAAATATAATGCCACTATATAAATCTATGGTGCACCCACTCCTTGAATACTGTGTCCAGTTTTGGGTGCCCCATCTCAAAAAAGGATATAGTGGAACTGGAAAAGGTTCAAAGAAGGGCAACAAAGATGATCCTGGGTATGGAACAGCTTCCATATGAGGAGAGACTAAAAAGATTAGGGCTGTTCATCTTAGAAAAGAGATGACCAAGTGGGGATATGCTAGAGGTCTATAAAATCACGAATGGTGTGGAAAAGGTGAATAGAGAAGTGTCATTTACCGTTATCCACAATACAAAAACCAGAAATTAATAGGCCGCAGGTTGAAAACAAACAAAAGGAAATATTTCTTCACACAATGCACAACTAACCTGTGGAACTCATAGCAATGGGATGCTATGATGGCCAAAAGTATAACTGGGTTCAAAAATAGAGAAGTTCATGGAGGGTAGGTCCATCAATGGCCATTAGCCAAGATGGTTAGGGATGCGGCCCCATCCTCAGGGTGACCCTGAACTTCTGACTGCCAGAAGCCAAGAGTAGAGATGCATGTAGTGGTCAGAGGGTTATAGATGGCAAGACCTCTGGGGATGATGTTTTGTTTCTTGCATTTGCTCAGGAAATAGATGTTGCTGTTAAGTTTTGCTTCCTTGTTCTTCATGTTGAGGTGTTTCTGTTTCAGGCGGCTAACTTCAATATCTTCCATTGTTGTATGCAGTGTAGTTGTAGCTGTGTCAGTTCCAGGATATTTGACATCTAATATCCTGGGACTGACACTGCTACAACGATGCTGCATAGAAGTCGAGAGTGGAAGACAGGTGTATTTCTCCCAATTTCCCTGTTCTGTACGCTCCCATTGAAGCTCTGGTCACTGTTGGAGACAGGATACTGAGCTAGATGGACCATGGGTCTGACCCAGTATGGCCGTTCTTATGAAACTGAAGCTTTTTGCTCAACCACTGAATTGTGTATTCTCCAGAGCAAAGAAAGTTCTCGTTGTCACAAGTGATACATCCGTTCTGATTAATTCGTTCGGGCTATCATGACCAGGATCATGTTTTAATCTTTTTATTACTATTCCATCCTTGTATTCCCCCAGAAATGTTTAGAGTGCAGAAAACATTTAAATAAAACATGAACATGGACAAACCTCTCTCACAGCATCTGTGCTAAAGTCACAGTAAGTTGTTGGTCCCTTCTTTTTGTTTTCACTCAACCTGATCAATAATTCGCAGGGGAAATATATACTGACTCCTTTTAAATAAAAACTACCCAGTCAGTGTATATTAAGGCTTGCTGGTGTCAACAGTGCCCTTTTAGGTCTGATTCAACCTAACAGTTTTGCCATTGGTTCTCCCTTGTAATTGTGATGTTTCTTGACAGCTTTCACTGCTTAGCATCAGATTTGGCGTTTTATAGTTTAGCAGAGATTATGTCATCACGTTTGCTCTGTCTGCAAGAACTGAATATCTGTATCTTTGGGTTGCAGTGATAACCTTTCTGCATGCAGCAGTGACCAATCCTCTTTCCCTTCATTGATTATTCAGTGAAGCTTTTAATTGTTCTACCTTAGAAAAGTATGCTGTACAAAAAATAAACAGGCAACCTGCACATCCTGGAGATTTTGCCGCCATGAAGTGGTGATCTAGGATACTGAGGAGTCTGAATTGGTTTAGCTAATTAAGATTCTTCTTTGGGGTAGGGCTTTTGTATTCCCCTCCTTTCTAAGAAAACATGTTTTAGGTACTGTCACTGCTCAATAGAGAAATAATTCAATAGCCTGGTGCCAACACATGCTGTTCTGCCTCTAACAACATGGTAGTCTTATAAGAGTAATTATGGATGCTTAAATAAAGGTTCATGGCTCTCCTGGGAGGCAAATGTTGTAGAATGAATACTGTGGTGATGCACCTGCCGTCAATCTCTGCCTTGTTTTCGCAGTGACTCTATCACCTTTGAGAAGGCGTACTGTGAGTACAGGTTGAACAGAATTGAAAATGCCCTGAAGACCATTCAGAGTGCCAGCCAACAGACAGACAAACTGAAGGAGCTGCATGGACAAGTGGTAATTACTGCTTTGGAAACTTGGTATCTATCATTCAAGAGCCCTCTGCTTTGTGAGGGTGGAAAAAATCAGAGAGAAACTTTTCTCCCCCTCAGCTGTGACTTAATAAACGGTTATGTTCTGGGTGAAAACCCTGGTGAAATCAGTGACAAAACTCCCACTGACTTCAGTGGGGCCTAGGATTTCACCCTCTCTTCTAGTTAGCCGGGGTCTCCCAAACTGTCAGTTTGGGCAGATAGCACCATCCTTTCACTTGTTGGCTCATTAATCTTCCCCCACTTCCATCCATTTCAGCTTCTAATGAATCACATTCCTCTGTTCTGGAAAGTGGGGTAGTTTGCTGGAAGCCACTGAACCAAAATGTGCCTGTGCAGCCGTACAGTTGGCCATCTTCCTTCTCCCCAGGGCTAGAATGAAGTGATTTGCTTGATTTCCATCAGCCAGGGAAGTGGGCGGTCCTGAGGAGAGTGCTTTACTTTCCACTCTGTGAGCCAGGTCAGCTCTTGGTTTAGGATCTAGTTCTGCACATGCTTCATGCATATAGCTCTGTGACATCAGGAGCAGCTGTGTGTGAAGCGACATAAGGTTGGGCTTCCTTGGAGCATCAGGATTGAAAAGAGGAAGAGAAAAGGCTTTTCCTCCTCCTCTTGTTTCCACAGTTGATTAGAATGATCCCAACATGTGGAAGAAACAGTTGTTTGCTGTAAACAATGCTTGAAAGGTGGTCATTTAATTTGCTCCCTGGAGAGTTGCTAAAGACTGCCATGAAGAGGCTGGCAGAGACCATAATCAACTCTATTTTCCTGAGTAAATTCTGCATTAGACTTTACAGCACTTGTTCAAATAAAAAAATATATATGGAGATATACCTATCTCATAGAACTGAAGGACCCTGAAAGGCCATCGTGTCCAGCCCCCTGCCTTCACTAGCAGGCCCAAGTACTGATTTTGCCCCAGATCCCTAAGTGGTCCCCTCAAGGATTGAACTCACAACCCTGGGTTTAGCAGGCCAATGCTCAAACCACTGAGCTATCCCTCTTCCCCCCTTCAGGTGTCTCTAGTTGTGGATGCCAATGTGCAGGGCAATGTCTCTCTTTTCAGTTGTATAGGTTGGAGCGCTATGACGACTGCTTAGCTGTGTATCGGGATCTCATCCGGAACTCCCAAGATGACTATGAAGAAGAAAGGAAAACTAACCTTTCTGCAGTGGTTGCAGCGCAGAGCACATGGGAGAAAGTGGAGCCAGTGAGTGTGTGTGCATGCGTGCACACGTGGGAGAGATTGTTCCCCCTTCCACTCTCTCTCTGCTGAACCTTGCCCGTGTTAGAACACTTTTGAAGATGAATTGCGTGGCTCAAAGATGGCAGTGGGGGGAGGAAGACATTTGAGAACCAAAATCATTAACCGAAAATAGGAAAACTTGGCTACTACACACAGAAAATGGTAGTCTCTCCCTGCCCCTTGGCAGAGATTTCATGGCTGGGTGTGTAGTGAGGCTGGCGGTTGTTTCTCCAAACAGAGGTCACTCTTGTGGTTTATCCATGCATTCAGTGTCCCTTAATGCACGAGTGCATGACATACTTCAAGTTTCTAGTTTGGGAATGTGGACATTTATTGCCAATGAATCATCTGTCACCTTGCTTACCAGCGTCTTTTTTCTATTGGATACCCCAGCACATTGTGAAGTATAATTTAATTTAAACTACAGTTAACAAAAGTGCCTTTTGCAATTGGCACTCTGCTATATACGTCATAGTGTTCATGCACATATTACCACACTTGTGCACTCTGGTAATTTATAGTGGGTCTCCAAGACAGTGCAAACCAGCAAGATTCCACTGAACGTGAATGGATGTAAGCTCCTGATCCTACAAAGCCTACTTACATCCAGTAGAACATTGCTAATCTGCACTAGTGACTGGGAAGAGCCAGTGCTCGTATAAAGCTCAATGGTTAGGCACAGTAAATAAGTTTTAAAATATTTAAGACTGCAGCTTGTCTTTGAAATTCTCCAGGGCTGCAGTTTCTGCCAATTCTCTGCTTAAACAGCCTGGACAGCTCCCCTGAGGTCTAATCTGATTCTCTCCAATTCCTAAGAACAGGACTGCTCTACAGCTAGGAGTTGGATAGCTCCATTGCAGATTCCCCCTTGGCTTTGTCCTGCAGCGTAAGGGGAAGACCACTCATGCCGTGGCTTTTTAGACAGCACATGTCATCTCAAGATCACCTTCATGTGTGGATTTCATAATGAATCTTCTGTTGTATATTAATCTAAGAAGTTGGCATGTTTGCTAAAAGCTATGATTTGTGTCTGTAGTAATCCTATAAAAGTGGCTTTAAACAAATCTGTTTAGATTCTGATCCAAAATTAGGCTGTATTTAATTTGTCTTTCAAGCATTTAACCCAATCTTTTCACTCCATGTCAGGAAGATCTGGGCCTCCAAGAAGCTACCTATGAGCTGTGTTATAATGCTGCATGTGCATTGATTGGGCAAGGCAGGCTGAATGAGGCAATGAAAAACCTACAGAAAGCAGAAGGTAAAAACATGGGGGGGTTATAGATCTCTGTCACTCATTCTTTGTAAACACATTTAGAGAGAGAACAAGGATTTGATTCTGGATTGAAAGTGGGATTGGACAACTGTAGGGTTCTTCTATTACAGTTTCCATAGTGTGTTTGCCAAGAATGGTTGGGACTTGGTAGCACTTAACATTCCTTAAATAACTTCTTATATCAGTAATTTTTAGCTATTGTAGATCAAACTGTTTTCTTATCTGCAATTCCCATGTGGTACATAGCTTTTCAATCTGTAGCTCTCAGCTTGCTTTCCAGATATGTATAGTTTATTGTTTTGCCATCATTTTACAGTAGCAAACTGTATATAACATCTGTCTTCCCTCCCAATTGGTATTTAATTCCTGAGTGCAATTTGATATGTGCTTATAATTTTGACAGTGCAATCTCTTCACGTTAGCAGAAGTTTTAAAAGCCCTATTTAGTCATTGTTTTATGAGTGTACTGAAGACTGTAGAGTGCAGTAATGTTCTGAGTTGGGGATTGCCCTATCGAGTGTACTAACTTTCATTTTTCACATTCAGAAAGACCAGTTTTATTATTGTTGTTATATTTCAGTCTGTCCAGTAATATGCGTAGGAAAAGTAGAAGTTGAAAGTAGCGAAGAGGAACCAAGTTACAGGCCTTAGGTTTAACATCGACAGATGCAAAACTGAAAAGCTTGAACTCCCTTATGTTTTCTCTTATTAAGCTGACTAAATATGTTATAGATGCAGCCAGCAATGCCAGCAATACTTTAAGCTACCCAACACTTGTCATTGTAAGGCCCTGTTTTCAGTTGCTTATAACTTTGCCAGACTATAGACATTCAGAAGTTTTCCAGGCCAGGTGCTTGCCTCAGGCCTGGCATTTTTGGAAAACCTCAGTATAAACAGTTCAGCCATTTCCAAGAAGGTGTGTAAGAAACAATACCTTAGTTTTCCCATGTTAAAAAACAAACAAACAATGCTTACAGCAGTTTCATTGAGAAGTTCTAGCACAGGGATCGGCAACCTTTCAGAAGTGGTGTGCCGAGTCTTCATTTATTCACTCTAATTTAAGGTTTCGCGTGCCGGTAATACATTTTAATGTTTTTAGAAGTTCTCTCTATAAGTCTATAAACTATTGTTGTATGTAAAGTAAACAAGTTTTTAAAAATGTTTTAAGAAGCTTCATTTAAAATTAAATTAAAATTCAGATCTTATCAGTTTAGTGCAATGGTTCTTAACCTGGGGTGCACGCACCCCCTGGGGCAGGGCCGGTGCAAGGATATTTAGCGCCCTAGGTGAAACTTCCACCTCCCCCACCCCCCGCACATAGGTTCATTGAGGGGCAAATCCCAATGAGCCTTTATAGACCCCAGGGGCCAGCCATGCCCAGGGGCTGCTCCCCAGACCAGGTTCCCCCCTCCCCGCCCCCTGAACTCCCCTGGAGGCGCCAGAGCGTCCCGCTTGTGGCGGCAGCGAGCCCCAGCCATGGAGGAGCTGGCGCGGTGCAGGGGGCAGCAGCCCTGCAAAGGTGGCAGCACCGCTAGCGGGGAGCAGCCGCGCCCCCCCGCCCCTCCTGTCCAGGCTGCGGCCCGGCGCCCCCCCCAGGGGCTCCTGCAGGCTGCAGTGGATGCATGCAGGCGCCAGCCCCCATGCGCCCNCTCCCACGCCCCATCCAACCACTCCCCACCCACTGAGAGACTCCCCCAGAACTGCCGACCCATCCAACCCTCCCCCTACTCCCTGTTCCCTGACTGCTCAGATCCCTTTCCACACCCCTGACCCCCCCCCCGAAATCCCGACCCTTCCAGCCCTCCCCCTGCTCCCTGACAGCCCCCCAGGACTCCCCTTACCATGCCCATGCCGGTCAGACCCTGGCTCCACGTGGGGCTGCCGCAGGCACAGCCCCTCCCCCGCAGAGTGCTGAGGCAGCGGGAGGAGGGGAGCTCCAGGAGGGGCAGCGGCGGCGGCTCACACTCCCGGGAGCCGCAGAACCTGAGTGCAGTGAGGGGGGAGCCGGGGGGTGCGCCTGCCAGGGCTGCAGCCCGGTGCCCCACGGGGGGGCTCCTGCAGCGGATGCATGTGGGCAGTTGTCCCCGTGCGCCCCCCGGCTCCCCCCTCGCCGCGCTCAGGCTCTGCGGCTCCCGCCGCTGCTGCCCCTCCCGGACCAGGCTCAGGGCTCCGCGCCCCGGCGGCTCACACTTCCGGGAGCCGCAGAACCTGAGCGCGGTGAAGGGGGGAGCTGGGGGGCGCGCCTCCCGCCAGTCTGGGGTCCCGGCCGCCGGCCCTGCTCAGCCTCGGCTGAGCGGGGCCGGGACCCTGGCTGGCAGCCACGTGCCAGGCAAAATCGGCTCGCATGCCGCCTTTGGCACGCGTGCCGTAGGTTGCCGACCCCTGTTCTAGCATGTCCAAGCGACAGAGCAAGGATTCAGTACTTGGCAAAGGGGTTGCCCTGGTGTCATGGATGTGCCTTATGTCATCCCAAGCTATACATCTCTGAAAATCTCAATTCTCACAGGCTTACTAGAGGTTTGTTAGTTTTACAGCTAAATTTGTTGAAGATTCTATCTGTTTGCAACCAGTTGAGGAAGGGGGCTGAGTTAAGCTTGCACAGGCAACCTTAATTCTGGCCTTTCCTGACTTTGAGTGCTTGACTTTGCAACCTTAATGTACTTCTAACATAATTTTTTGGTTCAATATCTAATCTATAATGTTACTGTGGAATCAGGAGTGCTAGTTGTGTACATTCCTATTTAGTAACTTTGCTTTTTTATGATCTAATTGTGGATCATAATGGGAACCCTTCAGATGTGTTTGCTGTCGGATACCATGGTAATAAATAATACAGTTCAGTCTTGACCTTAGGCCTGGTGTACAATGGGGGTGGGTGGGGGCGAGCTAAGTCGGTCTAAGTTACACAACTTCAGCTACGAAAATAGCATAGCTGAAGTCGATGTACTTAGAGCTACTTACCGCGGTGTCTTCACTGCGGTAAATCTACTGCTGACGCTCCCCCGTCGACTCCGCCTACGCTTCTTGCTCCATTGGAGTACCCGAGTTGACGGGAGAGCGCTCGGCGTTTGATTTATTGCGTATTCACTAGACGCGATAAATCGACCCCCGCTGGATCAGTCACTCCGGAGGTAAGTGTGAGACATGCCCTTAGTTACAGTTGTGTGGAGCTAGACGAACTGCAGGCCCTTCTTGTGCATGTTCTTTCTGCCGTTAGTTAATCCAGGTGCTGAGACAGTAATCTTTAGGAAAACACAGAGCTTCACTGCTTTTATCACACTGCAAAACTGCTTACTGAGCAGTCGGTGAGAGAGAAGAGTAGACTCGGAATAAAAGTGGGGATGAAAACCAGAAGGAACTAGTGAGGCAGCACTGCACAAAGGAGAGGGACAAAATCTACATCAGTCTTTTAAGTCTGGGTAAGGTCATATGAGTGACAAGTAGTTATGGTGAAGAGAGCTATTTCATGAACGATCACAAACTAGTTTTAAAGAAAATGAACAGGGGAAGGAGAGAAACAAGTGAAAACCTGAGTACTCAAAAAGAGTTCTGGAGAAGCAATGTCTCCTGCATTCTTGACTTTTGTAAAAATTTCACTGTAGATCTTATCTCTCTCCCACACGCACCCAGTCATTTCCTTACTTTTTTGCATTAAAAAGTACCTGTAAAACTTTGTAGAAGCCTTAGTTTCCACAATGGCACATGATATAAACAAACATTCCTGCCATCCTCCTGTTCTGTGCTTTCCTGTAGGTAAGAATTAACCCTTTCTAAATTTGTCTTTCAAATTATTTACTCTAGATCTGTGTCGCCAGTCGCTTTCAGAAGACTCTGTAAGTTGTTGCTGTTACTCTGAATAATGTGCATTTTACATCGAAGTATTTCAAAGCAGTGCCCCAGGGATTAGCCATGTGATCACTTGTTAAATTGCTATGCAATATCATACCCAGCAAGAGTCACCAATATGCCTAAATTAATGTTCCCAATACCACTCCTGAGGTGTGAGCTGTCCTTCTGCCTATTGCTGAAATGTAAATTCTTGGGGCCGGACTGTCTCCTGCCTTGCCCCTTCTGCAGTCCCTTACACCAGTGCAATGTGGGTGTACTCCTACCACATCAGAGGGATGGGTGGAACGCCCACTGCAGAGGTGTTGAGGCTGTGGTGAATCAGGCCCACCATTTTTGTTTCATATCCAGCACACTTTGGCGTGTCTGTAGGGTGGAAGCAGACTGCACACACGTGGGTTGGGAGGGTAATTTCTATTATTAAAAGTAGCTCTGCCTTTTGCCCCTATTTTTTGGTTTAAGGCGTGAGTGTGTGTAATCGTGTCTTTTGAAGATTTGCTCTTCTAGTGGTGGGGATTGTGACTGATGGTTTTGCCCAAGATCTACGGAAAAAGGAACAGGTCCTCTGCGAAACGCTGAAGCCAGGGAGCACAGGAACGTGGAAGCTTCACTTTGTTTTGTCTGAATTTTCCTTCAGGATGTGACTGAGGAAGACATTGAGGCTGAGTTGGCCATTATTCACGGTCAGATGGCCTATATCATGCAATTACAGGGGCGTACAGAGGATGCTCTCCAGCTTTACAATCAAATCATCAAATTAAAGTAAGTGCTTCATTCAAACAAGCTCTCATCCTTCCACATGTGACAAGGCTGCTGTCTAATAGCTGTACCTTTCATTCTCATTTGTTCTGCAGGCCGACAGACGTGGGATTGATTGCTGTCATTGCAAATAACATCATCACTATTAACAAGGTATAGAATTGCCCATCCTCTTTCTAAAGCATTTTTGCAAAGAAATGAGAATGAACTCAGAACTCACCATATGCAGAAGCTCCCATTGGCTTTGAGGGGGGGGTTGTGTGTGCAGAAGGATTGCAGAGTTGCATCTCTCTTTGAAATAAGTACTTGCTTTCAAGTGGAAGAAGCACTCTAGCATGAAAGTTCTATTTATAGTGTTGCTGTTACACTGGTATTTCCATTATATTTTTATCCTTATAGGCCCCAGTCCTGCAAACACAGATTGCAAAAATGATCCTGCACATAGATAAATTCAATCAAATGAGTCCCACTGGAGCCAGTCATGACTAGAGTTACATATGTGCCTAGGAATTTGCAGGATCCGGGTTTTAGAAGACGAGCTTCCAGACTAAGGGTGTGTGTGTGAGAGAGAATTTTTTTCTGGTACAGGATTGAGTGAGTTGGGGAAATGGGAAGATACTGGATTTAGATGTGCTGTGCTTGTGCTTCATTAACTTCTAAAGTGCATTGTGCAAGCCATTAGTGCACATTGTGGACATGAGGCTTTTGTGCTGTCTTCAAAACCTGATGGATGACTACAGTGAAATTTACATCAAGTGCCCAGCCACAACAGTATTTTTATATGTGAAAAAAACTATACGAATAGCATAACGGAGGAGTCATTTCTTATCTAGTCTCACTCTACCTCTGCACTATTGTCATGAGCATTGCAAGCATTGGGCTCAAGATCCTGAAATATTTGCAGAGCCACAAGAAGAACTGAATGAATAGGGAGCATGACAGTTTCATGGAGGACAGATTGCTGTGGGACACACAGAGAACCAATTCAAGGTTGCTGGTGATGGCTTCAGACGGGGGCACCGATTCTAGGACCAAGAAAGAAGCATTAACTGGTGGTATCGCATTGTAATACAGGTTTGGGATGAAGAGCAGTGGCTGCAGAACTTTCAGATGCACAAGGCCAAATTTCTGGATCTGTGCACTGAGCTCACCCCAGCCCTCCATCGCAGGGAGACCAAAATGAAAGCTGCAATGACAGTGGAGAAGCGAGTAGTGATTGCACTGCAGAAACTTGCAACACCAGGTGGCTACTGGTCAGTCGGGAATAATTGGAGTCAGGAAATGCACCCTGAGGGCCATTGTGATGCAAGCGTGCAGGTCCATTATTCACCTCCTGCTACGCAGGACTGTGACTCTAGGCAATGCACAGGACATGGTTGATGGATTTGCAGCAGTGAGGTTCCTGAATTATGGTGGGGATGCTTCACTGACATCAATGTTGGCTGGTCAGGGAAGGTGCAGAACACTTGCATCTTTAAGAACACAGGACTGTTCAGAAAACTACAAGCAGGGACTTTTTCCTGGTAGGTGGAATACCACAGGGAATGTTGAAATACCACTAATGATCCTGGGCGACCCAGCCTCCCCCTTACTCCCCTGGCCAATAAAGCCGTGCACTGGCCACGTTGACAGCACCAAGGAACAGTTCAACTCCCTGCTCAGCAGGTGCAGAATGACAGAATGATTGATTGAAGGGCCGCTGGCGTTGTGTACTCACAAGACTGGATCTCAGTGAGAAGAATACCCCAATGGTTATAGCTGCCTGCCGTGTCCTGCATGATATATGCGAAGCAAAGAGGGAAAAGCTTTTGCCAGGGTGGACGGTGGAGGTGGAGCGGCTGTCTGTTGAGTTTGAACAGCTGGCTACAAGGGCTATTAGAAGAGCTCAATGTGGAGCTATGCGGTTCAACGAGATTTTGAAAGACCATTTTAATAGTGAGCTAGAGTAGTGGTGGGTGGTGGTGGTGGTGTGCTCTTGTGGCCTAGTAGGACTCCTGTGGTGATTGCTGTAATGTTGTCAATGTACCTATGAATTTTAATTGGGACTGAATCTATGAGTTGTGTGACATTATGCAGTAACAGGAAATTGGTGGGTTTCAGAATTGCTGAGCATTCGGTTGTATATGTTGTGAAATAATTATGTTCAAAATAATTTTATTCTGTAACAGAATTCAGTGCAAAAATCCCCCATGCAATTTTAAAACAAATACATTAAAAACTTTAAAAAATAAGAGAACAGAACTAATGAAGGGGAAAGAACATGCACATCCATTTCAGCTATACGTACACCAGCCATGGCTTTCACAGGTCTGTGTCTGTGAAGCTGCGATTGTCTTCAGTGTCCCCCCAGGTGGAGTGGTAGGGGTAGTACAGCGACCCCGATGCCACGTGGAATGTTGGGGGGAGGTTAACGGGAAGGTCCCGCTATTGAGTTTGCAATGGGCTGCAGAGGGAGGCGAGCCCAGGCTTGTTGAACCTGCAGGTCCAGCAGAGTCTGCAGCATCTGTGTTTGCTGTCTGAGAAGCTCCATTATGTCGTGGTGCCTCTCCCTCTCCTTTTCCTGCTGGGACTCCTGGGCCTGTCTCCTCTTCACTCTTCCCTTCTCCAGGCTGTCCGCAATGTTCATCCTCCCGGCCCTGTGCTCGTGGTCCGATGCAGCGCTGGCTTGCAGGGCCTCATTGAACATGTTACCCCGAGTCCTCTTCTTTCTTCTCCTCATCTGGCTCAGGTGTCCTGTGGGGGTGGGGGGGGGGGAGACCCTGAAGACACAGTGGCAGCAGCTGAAGATACAACACACAGCGGTACATTGTCAGCACATTCACTACAGAGAGCGAAACTACCGCTGCTGAACTCACTCCTCTTGCTCCCCTAACGTTGTAAACTCTATATTCTCGCTTGGGATTGGGATTGCTTATGCACGGCCCCACTCACAGCACCAGCCTGGTGAGTATGACCCACTGGGGTTGGGGAAATGCAGAGGGAATTGCGCGCTAGTATGATTCTAGTAGCACAGGGCAATGGCACTGAGCACTGGCACCATTTCCCACAGGCGGGGGTGATTTTAGCTGATCTCTCACTCCTGAGGGTAACAAAGGCAGAGAGAGCAAAGCTGCTGCTAGCGTCCCGAAGCCACCAGGGTCCGTCTGCTGCTAACTTGTGTGCTCCAGTGGTGCCTGCTGAAGTTATCACTGACTGGCATGGGAAAGTGTCCCACCGCGGCGGAAGAAATAAGCCTGCCTTCTCTAGAAACCTTCGGCAAGGGATTGCAGACACCTCCGTGAAAGTTTCATCGAGATCTTGATGGAGGATTCACAAGACATCCCAGTGCACATAAACAGGCTGCTCCACTTGGCCCCCTTGGCCTAACTCTTGAGGGGAATGAAAAGCAGGTAACAACTCTGCCTCTCTTGGTTGTACCACTCCCTCTTCTAGCACAAGTAAAGTAATGAAAAGTCAACAGCTGTGTCCTGCCATTTTCGGGGGGCCATCCCTGTAATGGAAAAGTTATCAACACACCTCCCCGAGGTTCCTTCCCCTGCATCAGGCTCACCTGTGCGCCACTGGTGGGACTGGCTGGACGGCAGTGGAGTCAAAAGCAGGTCCTGGCTTGCTGTGCAGGTGGATCCCACCGGTCGCCTGACCCCATATTCCTCCTCTTCTTCCTCACCCACCACCTCCTCCTCCTCTCTGTTCACAGCAGGGATCTGTGGCTCGGGGTCCTCAGAGGTAGCCACAGTGCTGTAGGGGGTGGTGATGGGGTCTCAGAGGATGGCATGTAGCTCTTCGTAAAAGTGACAGGTCTGCGGCTCAGCCCCGCATTGACTGTTGGCCTCACTGGCCTGCTTTCACCTGGCGCTGCTGCTGTCCCTTTCGTACCCCTTCTCCTGCATTCCCCAAGCAATCTGCTCGTAGAGGTCCATGTTTCTATGGCTGGATTGGAGTTGTGTCTGCGCAGCCTCTTCTCCCCACCAGCCCAGGAGATCCAATATCTCCTGTTTGCTCCAGCCTGGAGTGTGTAGTCGGCATGGTCAGCTGAGGAGCTGCTAGTAGAGAGCTGCTAAGTGTGCTCACCAAGCCGGGCAATCAGAAAAAGGAATTTCAAAAATTTGCCAGGTTTTAAAGGGGAGGGGCTTCTGGTCTCCATGACCTCTGTGCAGTGGATTTCACAATGGTAACCAGCGCGGTCAGTGTGGAGCATTGTGGGACAGCTGCTGGAGTACAGTTAGGGTCAATGTAACTAACGCAGAGTCTACATTTGCATTGCGTCAACTTAAGCACATCGATTGTGGGTCTCCCCTGCTCAGGCTGAGGTGTTACTATGTTGGCATAACGGGGTGCTTTCATTGGTGGGAGACCAATTTGAGTGTAGACACATGCACAACTAGGTCAGTGTAAACTGCCTTGTGTTGAGCTAACCGCGTAGTGTAGACCAGGCCTTAGTTACATATCACAGCTCCAGTTTATACATGGTTCACATTTGGGAAGTGTTCTTCACAGCCATAAGCGCTAGAGGCCTGATTTCTTTTTAAGTGAAAACTCTGGAACATGAGAGACAGCCTCCAGGGGAAAGTATTGACTCACTGAGCTGTCAAATTGGCCCAATTCAACCCCTCATAACGCTCTTCTGTGTATGTATCTCACAGGAAGTCACATAAATACCTAAATAATGTAACATTTCCCAAAGGGTTGCGACTCTGGTTAATTTGTGTTTTTATTGTCAAGCGAGTGAACTCTTCTTGTAATAAGAAACCAGTGAGAACTACAAAGCAAGTGAACAAACAAGAATAAAGGTTGATGTTTGTCAGCAGTTATCCAGGTCTTGTTTCTTTCACAGGAGGTCTAGCAAGGCTTTGCTCTAGGAAGCAAATACTATTTCTATAAGTCAGGATTTGGCTAGTTACATACTTTTAATATGTTTTTATGGTGGAGAATAGTGAGGGGAGACTCAGAATATGTGGCCCAGATGGAAGGGTGCTGATTTAGGAGACCCAGAGGTTCTGTCCCTGCTCTACCACAAACTCCTTTTGTGACCGTAGACAAATGTGTGCCTCAGTTCCCCGTCTGTACAATGGGGATAACAACATGGCCCTACCTCACAGGGGTGTTGAGGATAAGACAGTAAAGGTTGTGAGGTGCTCAGGTAGCACCATAATGGAGCTATATAGATGCTTAACCACACTATGCTCTCCTATCTTATTCCCCTCCCAGTCACCGTGCCTCATTGGCTCCTCTCTCGTGTTCTTTGTGCTGCCCAGTGCTGGCAAATGAGGCAGAAACACATGCCTGTGGGTGTTCCTTGCACGTTCTGCGTGTGGTGTGGGGAAGGATGAAGTCAGTTTGGGGGCCCAGATCGAGATCACCATTTAATGAAGGTAGTGGAACTTGGCTTGATCTCAGTTTTGTTTCCTACAGGACCAAAATGTCTTTGACTCAAAGAAAAAGGTGAAATTGACCAATGCAGAAGGCGTGGAGCACAAACTCTCCAAGAAACAGCTCCAGGCCATCGAATTCAACAAAGCTTTACTGGCTATGTACACCAATCAGGTAGAGAACTGTCCTGCGTCTGCTGGGTACAGATTTACAACCAGTCACAGGAGTTGAATTGAGCAGAAATGTAAATCCAGTTGATCTAGTCAGATCTCCATAGACTGTTCTTTCCCCCTCAGAATAGTCAGGATGTTATCCAGAGATGGAGTGAATTTTAAATGCTAGATTTTTCAAAAGTGCTCAGCCCCCAGCAGCTCCTATTGAGAATAATCTTTTTGCTGAGGCCTTTTGATAATCTGGCCAATTCATTTAGGTGCCTAAATTGGAGATGAGCATTTAAAAAATAAAAATCTGGCCCATAATGTTTAATACCTATCAGGGAAACTTCACGTGACTATCCTGGTAAATGTATTGTTTATTAAAATAGTATTAACTGGGTATGTGCAGATTGAGAAGAAATTGTGCATTGCTCTATATGAGGAAATGTGCATACTGCTGTTCTTGTTAACAAGGACCAATAATATCCATTGCCCAAACAAAAACACAGGAATAATGGATTTGGTACTAATATCGGGGTCCATGAGCTCAGTGCTTTGGATGGGTGAGCTTTATAGAAGTCTAAATAACTAACAAAAATACTGTCTGGTTTCTAGACCACAGAGAGCTACCTGTGCAGGCACTTCATGGGGTTACACACTGGCTGCTGATGGCAGCTTTCAGTGTGGTCCTGTAATGAGGGAGATTCTGAGGCACTCTAGCAATAAATAAATGCCTGGAGCTACGTGTGTGCAGAAATAGAGATTTATCCTTTGTCTGTTACAGAATCTGGCAGAAGGGGTGCTCTGGGCTTTTTCACCTAGTTCCCCTTCCATTTCCAGAGCTCTTAGTAAAATCAGACCCCACCCCCCTATGTGTGTCAGGGGTGGATTAATCATTTTGCCGCCCCTAGGCCCGGAAATAATTGCCGCCCCTGGCCCCGCCCCGACTCCACCCCTTCCCCAAAGTCCCGCCCTAACTCCACCCCCTCCCTGCCCCTATTGGCTCCCTTCCCGAAATCCCCACCCCGCCTCTTCCCCAGCACGCCGCGTTCCCCCTCCTCCCCCCTCCCTCTCTGACCGCGAAACAGCTGCGGAGAAGTTCCCCTGCTGCAGCTGCCTCCTCCGCGAGCGCGCCGCGGCTTCCTGTTTCTCTCCCCTCCCTCCCTGCCCCGTGAAACAGCTGTTTCGCAGCGCAAGCGCTGGGAGGGAGGGGAGAGAAACAGGAAGCGGCGGCGCGCTCGCGGAGGAGGCAGCTGCAGCAGGGGAACTTCTCCAGGGGTGCGCAAATTTGCCGCCCTAAGCCTAGGCCTTGTCGGCCTAGGCAGTAATACGGCGCTGATGTGTGTCTAGCTCCTCCCTCTCCCACACAGACATTCTGGTGGGGGAAAAAAGGGAGAACCTTTGAGAAAAATTCATATGATGGTGGCTTGCACAGCACCTCGCTTGGAGAGTCTCTTCACAGATAATGTGTTTATTACTGCAGTAGCACCTGCAGGCTCTGATACTGATTGAACTGGGCACTGGATGCACATAACAGACCGTCTCTGCCCCCAAACTGCTTGCAGCCTAAGGCCTGGTCTACACTGGGGGGGTGGGGAAGGATCAATCTAAGTTACGCAACTTTAACTACATGAATAACGTAGCTGAAGTCGATGTACTTAGATCTACTCACCACGGTGTCTTCACTGCGGTGAGTCGACAGCTAATTCTCCCCCGTCGACTCCGCCTGCGCCTCTCGCTCTGGTGGAGTACCGAAGTTGATGGGAGAGCGCTCGGCGGTCGATTTATCGCGTCTAGACTAGAGACGCGATAAATCGACACACACCACCCCACCCCCCCCGCTGGATCGATCGCTGCCCGTCGATCCTGCGGGTAACGTAGACAAGCCCTAAGTGTCTCGGCAGCTGTAATTAGCTGGCAGGAGGAGCACAAGGGGGCATTGAGGAGGCTGTGGCCAGTGTAGTGACCAGCTGCCCACACACAGAGATGTAGAGGAGTGCAGAGTGATGGCTGTGGTTATCACCCAGAGGCCCTGCCATGTGGGAGTCGTGGGTCGGAATCTCCTGGGGCCAGTGACTTTGCACAGCCTCTACCGCCACCATGTCCCATTCCCGGCTGGGGCCTCTTGACACTCCTGCAGTATAATCTGTTCCTCAGTGGGTGGGGCAGTGTCTCTTGGAATCCGCTGATGGCAGGCAGTGTCTGGCCCCACTAGCCCCCTCGCCCTGTTCTCTCTGTGGGGCTTGCACAGCCGCACTGACTGTTCACTGATACTGAGGAAAACGTTCCCTTGTGTCCCTTAGGCAGATCAGTGCCGCAAGCTGTCAGCAAGTTTACAGTCCCAGAACCCCGAGCACCTGCTACCTGTGCTAATCCAGGCTGCCCAGCTCTGTCGAGAGAAGCAGCATGCGAAGGCAATAGAGCTTCTACAGGTGGGTGACTGATCTCCTCCTGCACTGGAACCTGACAGATGGAGTTGGTACAAGGGGCAATTAATAGTCCTGAAACACTGGGCACTGCAGAAATGGATGTTAGCTCAACCACCTGCAATGGTCATTGCGTTGTATAATGTGTGGCTTACGCAGGGCTCAGCAGTGAGGATGCAGTGACTGGTTTGGTTGGGAGAGACACGTACACGCCCATGCTCTGATCATGAAGGGTGTGTTCTTTCTATAATGGGAGAGCCCCACTTGGCAAATGACCCCCTTCACTATGGCGGTGCTACTAGGGCTGCTTTTCCTCCACATAGGGACCTGGTGGGTGCTGGTGCCTGGGGCTGTGCTCCTCTGGAAGGCAGGACTTCACTTCTCCTGGCCTCTCATCCCAAAGGGTGGTGTCCACAGCCCTTCTCTGGCCTCGTCTACATGCACAGGTTGCACTGGTTTACTTAAAATTGGGGTTTAAACCGGTGCCAAAGACTCTGCGGACACTTCTGTTTCAGAGTGCCCTGTTCCTAATCGACTTCTGCTAAACTGAAATAAGCTGGTTTTAAACTGAAGTCGTGTTCGCATGGCACTTTAAACTGGTTTACTTAAACGGGTGCAGCTTCCTCATGTAAACAAGGCCGTGGTCCTGGTGTCAAGTGTCACCTGGCATGCTGCACTTGCCAGCTGCCTGCCTAGAGGGAGCAGCTGCTGTGTGCGGTGAGGGCATGGACCCTGGGACTTGCTTGTGGTGGAATGGGGCAGCGCTGTGGGAGGAGTGACAGACCATGGAAGCAATTCAGGACTCCATGTGGAGTGGTTCCACTCGAACTGGCTCCCTCCCTGGCTATTCAAACGACACAGTTGAGCTTTTCTTTCTGAAGTTGGTTTTAAAATGGGCCCGAGCCAAGGCTGACACGCTGTGTTCATGAACATGCTCATATGCCCTTGCGTCTCTCGCTCTCAGGACTTCGCGGAGCAGAGCCCTGCTGACTCGGCGCAGATCAAGCTGACGATGGCACAGCTGAAAATTGCTCAAGGTACCAGGGCCCTTTTGTGCTGGGAAATGCTTGTTTAATGCTAGGTTAAAAAAAAACCAATTCTTTGTCACCGGTCTTAGTGTCTGGAGAGCCAGGACCGAGAGTGGCCTCTTGCTGCTGTGAGCCCCCCAGCAAGGCAGCTCCATCCAGGGTGGAGCTAGAAATACTTTCTCAAACACTGCGCTTCACAGCCCTGCAGGAGACAGCATCGCCACTCCTCACAGTGAGCAGCAGCAAGCTGTCCTCTGCATTTGGCCAGAACCATTTTTCTCTTGATCAGTTCTTGGACAGGGCTGCCCCGTCCCTCTGATGTCTGTGAGAGGAGTTACCAGGGGAAGGGCTTGTAATTAGGGGATGGTACCTCTTGCCGAGGGGGTGCCCTATGGAAATCAGCGCTCCTGCCTGAGCCTGGCGTTGTCCATGCAATGTGGGGGTTGTGTGCCCCAGGGGGCAGGGCCTGTGGAATAAGTGGAGGGCAGCCCTGGGCACCGTACTGACAGCTGGCATTCAGCACATTACAATGGGCTGATGTGTGTGCTTCAGCCTGACCTGAGAGAGGGAGCAGGACAGCTGGGCACCGAGGGTCAGCGTGGGCGGGGGGAGGGGGATTTGTATTACAGTGGTTGGTGCGGGATCGACCCTTTCCTGAGTGGCCGCAGAAGTACATACAGGAAAGGCTGGGGATCTGCGTATTGAAATGGTTGGCTGCTGCTGACTGCATGTCACTCAAGATTTAAAGTTCCCCTCGAGCTACTTCAAATATGCACTACCCAACATCCAGTACGTAGCATGGGCCGTGCTCCATTGTCGCCTGGCAGCAGTGCGACTATTCAGGGGAAAGGGGGCAGGATCTGGCCCCGCAGTGCTTGAGGGGGGAGAGTGGGGAAGCGGGATCAAAGCACTTCCTGTTGGCCCAGCTTTGCTCCCATTGAAGCTTGTGATAAAACTTGCACTGGCATCAGTCGGAGCAGGCAGGCCAGAGCTGACTGAGGTTTGTTCTGAAATACACCCAGCTGCCGGTGCTCCATTCCCTCCCGTAGGGAAGTAAAGCTTTGCTCTCGACCCACTGCTTCTAGCACTGGAGCTGGGGATGAGCTCTTTGCGTGTGCTGCAGACCTAGGTGGGGAGCCCAGTAGGTGCTGGGCTTTCTGCAAAGGCTGTTTAGTCTGAGGATGAGAAGAGCACTGTTGGGACTGACGTTTCTTCTCCATGAACGGCCAGCGATTGTGTTGTCTTCACAATAATAGTGGAGAAAACCTCTTCAGCAGCTGGCCCTGCAGGCAGAGGAGTGTGGTGGCCAGTTGGCGTATGTTGACTTCCCTAGGGACACTCTGAGGGTAGGGGGATCCAGGATGGAGAACAGGGGCAGGGAAAGCATTGCTGTGTAGTTTAAAGTGCATTATTCTCCTTTCTTTCTCTAAGGCAGCGTCACCAAAGCATGCATCATTCTGAGGAGTATAGAAGAGCTGAAGCATAAGCCAGGCATGGTGAGTGGCAGTTAACAGGCACCATCCCAGAATACCATCATCCTTTTCATGCTCCTTCCCTGTTCCTGTTTTCCTGGCTCCTGAGCTACTCCTGGGCTGAGATTCAGATCTGGGTGCCCAGCGTTGGTCTCAGTCTGCTGGTCTGCTTGCATAGTGCGGCTTGGCTGCTGAGATTTTTGATACACAGCATTATGCCTCAGAATAGATGTTAGACCTTTAGATAGCTCACTTATTGTGGTGAAAGCCAGCCAGACAAAGGGTAATAACTTGCATCAGAGTCCCCCAACTTGTTTTTAGAGTGGACAACTTCCCTCTCATTCACAGTTGCACGGACCTGCCTCCCTTTCCTACAGCACTCCCTTAACAGCCCTTGGGCAGCTACAGCAATGGCTTGCCCGGTAAGCAATGTTGGGAAAGAACCAAACACATTTTTAAGCTGCTCTATGTGGCGGTGAGCAGCAGGAAGCAAGGAGGAGCCAGTGTCGTAAGACCTTCCAGCTCGCACCAGGGCCCCAGCAGCAGCGAGCGCCCTGCCGACCATTGTGGTGTTGAGAGCACAGTGTGGGAGCCTTGGCTTTCCCAGTTCAGTGATTCTCTCATCCTCTGTCCTTCATTGATTGGAAACCTTTTAAACAACAGTTCTCCTGGGCTGTTTCGACCATTGCAGTAACGTCCTGGCTGTACTGGGGAGGATAATCCCAGGGGGCGGCTGCTGCTTCAAAATTCCATTGGAGTAGTTCGTTCCGTTCCCTTTTTCTTCAGCGATTCTTTTAATAACATGTTTACATGAAAAGTATCTTAAAATGATCACTTACAAGTAGTGCCCATCCCTTGACTGCACGCTGACTGTTGTTGGGGTTTGCAGGTGTCTGCGTTAGTGACGATGTACAGTCATGAAGAAGACATTGACAGTGCTATTGAGGTCTTCACGCAAGCTATCCAGTGGTACCAGGAATACCAGGCAAGTAGATCAGGGCAGACAATACATTTGAGAGTTGAAGCTACTTTTTGTCCCTTACTAACTTGCTGGAGACCAGCTGTTCCTGACCAGCTCCTAGCTCCTACCTGTACATCGACTGGAGAGGCAATAAGCAGTCTCCTTGCCAACGGCTCGCTATGGCTGATGAGATGCTGAGGGGCCAGGGACATTCTACTCCATGTCTCCCTCTCTCTCAGACATGCTGCTTGCACCAGGTTTGTCATTCGGGCCAATGGCAAGTCTGCAGTATGGAGAAAATGGCAGACTCTCTTTACCAGCTCTTCCAGTGCCTGTCAGGTTATAGATTCTGCAGGCTAGCAGAGGGCACCGCAGTGTTGCCCCTCTTCCCGTGTTGACACTGGAGGAGCAGCAGTCAGTTGGCTTTGTGCACTTACTTGAGAAGGAAAAGCTTGAGCAGGAGAGCTTCAGAGGGGGACACTGATTCCAGCCCAGCAGCCTGCTGGCTGTACTCAGTTAATCGGAACGTCAGGCTGCTGAAAGGAGCCACTTGAAGTCTGTCTGATGAGCAGAGTGATTGTTTCATTGGGGGCTCAAAAAGAATAGGAGTACTTGTGGCACCTTAGAGACTAACAAATTTATTGTAGCATAAGCTTTCATGGGCTACAGCTCACTTCATCGGATGCATGTAGTGGAAAATACAGAAGGAAGATATATATATATATATATACATACACACACATGAAACAAGGCTAAAATGCCTGTCCCCTTCCCATTTTCATCCCCTCCTCCCAATTCTGTTGATCATGGGCTGCAGGCAGGGTTAGGTTTAAAGCCACAGACTGCCAAGCCTTTTCCTCAAGGAATGGGGAAGAAATTCCTGCAGCTCAGTTCTCGTTCCAGATCACTTGGGTGGGGAGTGTACGTTGGTCTGAGCCGGTCTCTAGTAACATCAGGAAGCAAAGCAGCCACATCACTGACTTGCTAAATGCTGTCAAACATGTCTTCATTTGAAGAACCTTGTGACTTGCAGCCAAAGTCTCCAGTTCATTTGTCGCTGATAAGGGAAGCAGCCAACTTCAAGCTGAAGTACGGGAGGAAGAAGGAAGCAATCAGCGACCTGGAAGAGCTGTGGAAGTGAGTTCAGGGAGGGGAGAGGGGTATCCTGTTTTCCTTCTAGACCTGAGCCGTGGTCCTGCTGTTTTGTGCACTGAAACATGGGCAGTGCCTGGTCCCTGTGAGGACTGCTCAGGGGTTCTGGAGCCAGATAACGTGTGAGGCAGTAGTTCCTCCTTTTAGACATTGTAAAGGGGCTTCTGGTCAAAGCTGTGCTCCCTGCCCCACCCCTTGGATGAAGTAACTGCTACAGCAGGCCTAGCCCCACGATCTGTAGGAACAGCTCTCTATCTCTGTTGTGGGTGCTTGTGCGTTACATCCTGATAGAAGCTGTGTCTTTCATGTTGGATGCCATGTCTTCTGTCCCCAGCCAGCATCCATTCCCTGTGGGAGGAGTTCCCCAGTCCATATCTGAAATTCATATGAACCCCCAGGCCCTTCTTGATGCTGGCACAATCTGAGGACTGATCTGCAGCTCTCTCTTGTTGTGCGAAAAAACAAATCAGTCTGTCTGCAGTCTGAGCTAATTGTGGAGAGAAGCAGAGGCAGTGTGGTTTTTTTGTTTTGCTTTTTTTAATAGGGATAGAAGATTTTCGTAGGAGCGACCTTAAAAAAAAAAAAAAAGACACCAATTAAAAAAATTTAGAATAAGAAAATGGGTAAGAAAAATGACAACAGGCCCTAGATTTCTAGGGTTGTTGGTGGCTGCATGGTCCCCGGGGAGAGGCTAGTCAAAGTGCCTGGCAGTGAACACCCTGCATTGTACTCTATCGGCATCTGCTGTTGCACACACTGAAAGCACCTGCCTGGGGCTAGCCAGCACTGGGCTGTGTGGTTAGCTATGGTGCACACTCTGGACATGGCTCATGTTTGTAGAGTGTTCAGTGAACTTCAGAATGTTCCTTTCTTCTTCTCTTCAAGGCAAAACCCCAAAGATACTCATACTCTGGCCCAGCTCATCTCCGCGTACTCCCTCGTAGACCCCGAGAAGGCGAAGGTGTATCCTTTGTGGTGGTGACTGGGTTTTGCGGAGGGGAAGGGGTTTGCTGTCCCTTCGGTTCCCAGAATGTTTTCCTAATGATGTCATGAGTGTTAGGAATTTTTGAGCTGCTTCAGGACCCTTCCAACGGGGACATCAGGGAACCTCTGACCCTGGGGAGAGCGGGAAGGTCATAGTGCAACTCCACATTAAGGGTGGGCTTTTCAAAAGCACCTAAGTGAGTTGGGTGCCTAGCTGCTATTTACTTCTAGTAGGATTTGGGTGTCTAAATTCCCTTAGGGCTTTTAAATCTCCCCTTAGCCCCCCAAAAGCAATGAGAACTTCAGTCAGTTAATGATGAGCAAACAAATCAGTATGATCCAACTTTTTGCTGTGGCATTTTTGTCCTATAGTGGTAACATGTTGTACTTTCCCACCGAATCGTTTGGTGTAACTCTTATTATAATAACCAATTCTTACCGCACTTCCCGTCAGCAGCTCTCAAAGCGCATTACAAAGGAGGTCCGGGTCATCACTCCCGTTGTACAGATGGGGAAACAGGCACCTAGAAGGGAAGTGACTTGTCCAAGGTCACCCAGCAGGCCAGTGGCAAAGCCAGGAACAAAACCCAGGTCTCCTGGGTCCCTGTCTGTTGCCCTCTCCACTAATTCACTCTGTGTGTATGGATTGGAGCTGCTGGTTAATCTCCCTGGGACAAAGATGGGGTTTGAGTTGCTGCTGGTGCCTCCCTCCCAACTCTCTTTGCTGAATCCATTCCTGAGCTCTGCCCCTCGACAGCCTTAGCAAACACTTGCCCTCGTCGGACACGATGTCTTTGAAAGTAGACGTGGATGCGCTTGAAAATTCCCCCGGGGCTACGTATGTTCGGAAGAAAGGCGGAAAGCTCACGGGAGAGAACCAGCAGAAAGAGCAAGGGTAAAAAGCGTCTCTCACGCCCATCATTCTGTTCTGTGGGCTTGGGGTTAGAAAGCACCTGCTGTGTGGATCACCTCAGAGCTTCAGGCCTGTTCCTCCAGCCACCCTGCAAATGGTCTGACCAGTCGAAAAGCAGGCTGTCCCTTAGAGTGTCTGTAGGTAACTCCGGGAGGTCCAGAGAGGGACAGCAGTCGTCCCGATCAGCAATGCAGAGGTGGGCAGCAAGGCCCTTGTGAAGCCAGAGCTGCGCACACCACTAGAGTGAGGCCAAGCATGGTCTGGGGAACATTCCCTCACGCTGGGGTTCTCGTGCATTGGCTTGAGGAGCGTTTGCTGGCGGGCTGCAGAATGAAACATTGAGCTGGGGAAATGGGGGTGTTCTGGGAGCAGGAGTCAGGGTCTCTTACAGACTGGTCTGTGGGGGAAGTAACTGGAGATCCACTGCCCTAGGGGATTAGAACCGTTTCTCTGAGACTGGTGTCCTTTCCTCCTCACCTCCTCACTTCTTTGAAAAAAGAGACATTCCTCTCGTCCCAACCCTGGCTCCGTGCACTGTGATCTTGTTTCTCCTCCTCCCTCTTTTAGGCAAGGGGATGTAAGGAAAAAGAAGAGGAAAAAGAAGGGTGAGTTGTGTGTGTTTGTAGTACGCCTTTGCTGTCCTGCTAGCGATCAGTTTGCAGCCTCGGCCACACCTTGTCATCTGTGCACTGCCCCCTTCCCTGGTAACGCTCTTTAAACTCCCGTCCAGCAGGATCAGAAGATTGTGAAAATCCCAGGCTGTGTTTTGAGGGTGGGGGGAACGCCTACAGGAGTTAGGTGCCCAAGTCCCATAGACGCTGAGTGCCTCATTCCCTTGGTGGGGGAGGGGGGGGGGGGTTGGAAATCCCACCTGTAGTTTAAACCACCTCTTTTAAAGAATGACAGGTGGCTGCTACATGCCCTCCCTCACACCAGGTCACTGTGCTTCCTGCCTAGCACTGTCTCTCCAACCTCAGCTGCTGGGTTCAACATAAAATGTGAAGTGGCCAGGCCTGAGCACCCCTCTATTCCCATTGGCTTCAGTGGAAGTTGAAGGCACTTTGCATCACACAGGATTGGGTCCTAAACAAACCAGAACCCCTCTGATTTCCAAGCCTTTGTTTCCTGACAGTATTTCCCACGTCCCCTTTAGAGGGGAAAGCAGCCTGTCAGTCCTAGCACGCACAACTGTGCCAGTGAGAGGAGCTTCATTCGACTCTGCATACCTTGCAGGCTTAAGCTTTGTAGAGTCACAGATTCCAAGGCCAGAAGGAAGTAGCCTAACACAGGCCAGAGAACTGCCCTGGAATAATTCCTTGAGCAGATCTTTTAGCACAACATCCCAGATGGAAGGAAGATTACTCAAGATTACTCAAGCTTCATATTAATGTGTGAGGCTTTTCCTCACCATGTCACGTGATCTCCACTTTTTTCTCCTGCTGACGGCTGTGCAGGAAAACTGCCTAAGAACTACGATCCCAAGGTGACCCCGGACCCCGAGCGGTGGCTGCCGATGCGAGAGCGCTCCTATTATCGCGGCAGGAAGAAGGGCAAAAAGAAGGATCAGATTGGAAAGGGAACCCAGGGAGCAACGACAGCTGGCACGTCTGAGCTGTGAGTAGGGGTTGCAGAGAAGAGTGCTTTGTAATTACACAGTGCCTCAGGCAGCAAACACTCCTCAGCTGCTTCACAAACATGGCCTTCAGATCCCACTGAGACTGGTGAGGCTCATCCTCTGGTTCTCGCTGTGCATTGAGCCTGATTTGTTTGCTCTGTAGATTGCCAGCTCCCCAGGGCAGGGACTGTATCTGTAGTTGTCTTAAACTGAGCACATTGTCAGTGTGTGGCATGAGTCTGGCGTACACCAGGCATGTGGGGCTGGACCATAATGTACAAAGTATACACTGGCAGAGCTTCATCAGTCATTAAACACATTAGTTCCTCAACAGCTTACAGCTGAATTAGGCAGCACTTTGGAACAGGATAAGTGAAACATCCTTATCCAATTGCAAGTGTGGGAAAACTTAGGTAGAAAGAATTACATAAGAATATTAGAACGGCCATACTGGATCATCCAGCCCAGTATCCTGTCTTCTGACAGTGGCCAATGCCAGGTGCCCCAGAAGGAATGAACAGACAAGAATCATCCAGTGATCCATCCCCTGTCGCTCATTCCCGGCTTCTGGCAAACAGAGGCTAGGGACACCATCCCTCTCCATCCTGGCTAATAGCCATTGATGGACCTATCCTCCATGAATTTACCTAGTTCTTTTTTGAACCCTGCCTTGGACTTAGCTTAATGGTAGAGCTGCTGCAACTTTTCCAGTAGCCTTTCCTTTGTGACGCCCCTGGGGTGGAATGAATTCTGTCTCTCTCATCACACTCGTGTGTATAATATGGGCCTAGTGCAACTTACGGCTAAATCACTTCTTAGTGTAGCTGATTACTTTAGAAAGGATTGAAACTATTAAGCTACTACTAGCAGTTAAAAGCAAACGAGAGTTGTAGTTCCTCTTAACCCGTATGGTACTGGAGTCTCTTGTGAACAAGTTGGCCGTGGCTCTGATTGCAGTCTGGTGAGTTGGGACTCACAGCTACGCAGCTGTCACCACCTGCAAATCACAGGCTCAGAATTTGTACACAGGGCGGAGGCTTAGCAGAAGTCAATGGTTATTTTTTGTTGTTGTGACGTACGTACATCAATTCTTACTGTTAAACATTTTGAAATGTATCAATTTTAATTTTTTCAGTGACGTGAACTGAAGGGTTTCACCTTGTTTTTATTATTATTTTTCTATTTGAATTTTCACAGTCACAGAAAATTAAGGTGGGGGGTGTCAGACAATGACTGTGTAGTAACCCCTGATCCCGGCATGGAAAAGATGCGGGGAAGGCTGAGTTCCTGGCAGGGCAGAGCAGAGACTGAGAGCAGGAGGATGAGCCGGTGGCCAAGGGCAGGCCACCTTGCTGTCTCCAGCTCCAGGGCAGTGCAGAGAGCCTCCTGCAGCCCAACTGTTACAGCCCTGCTCACTCACTCACTGTCTGGGAGTGTGGGAGCCATCCCTGGGCAAGAGCCATTCAGCAGCAGGGTGGCCTCCCTCGCAGCCAGGGGCTCGTCATTGTCCTTGCAGACCTGGCTGGGGGTTGCTGTTTTGCCCCATCAGAACCCCAGTCTTCCCCACACCTGGGGCCTGCAGGGATGGGATACCCAACGGTACGTATCATCCGGTTGATGCTCCAGAGGAGAGGTATGTTGGGGTTTTCAAAAGTGCCTAATGGACGTAAGTACCCCTTGACTTTCACCTGATTCCCTTGCACCCTTTCACGACCCCAGCCCAGACAGAATGAGGGACCCGGTGCTTTGTCCTTAGTGAACAAACAGGTGATTTATGCTACCTGAGGTTTGGGTGAAAAGGTCCCTTCAGCCCAGAATTTGTCTTCTGCAAGCTTGTGCCATTCTTCTGACATTCAATGTTCTGATTTGGAACCAAAGCGTGTGCTGGTTGCAGTTTTCTGGAGCTAGAGCTCGGATGCAAATCACACTTCCTAAAAGTTTCTTGGCTCCTGTCTTCTTCCCTTCCTGCTTTTCAGGAGCACCACGTCACATGCACGATGAGCTAGAAAGGAGACTGTGCACACCCTTCTGTTTAGTTTTACGATAAGTGAGCTCAGCTGCTACAGACTCTTCAAAGCTCCTGAGCATGATTCTGGGCTAAAGTGAGGTTCTGTTTGCATTGAACTCAGTAAGAATTGTGCACTGGATGGGAGCTCAGTGCTGCCACTTGCAGGGCCAAGCAGGGAGGGGCTGGGTTGTGGCAGGGGGAGCCCTGGTGCAAACAAACCTCCCCGTAACAGTGCAGGCAAGAAAACAGCAACAGCCTGGCTTCTGTTGGGTTTGTACTGCTCGTCTGCATTTCCCGGAGCGTGAGCTTTCTACTTTGTGTCTGAATAATTTATCCATAACCTAGACAGTGTGGTCACTTCAGTTGTTGGGCTGTACAGGTCTCTCGCATCTTACGCGGGGGTTACGTTCCGCGGTCAGCGCGTAAAGCGAAAACCGCGTATAGCCAAAATCCCATTGACTTCAATGGCGGGCGGAATCGCCCGCACTACAGACACAGTACATAAATTGCTTTTTTTCTCTTTTTTTTTTGTGGTTTTGCCAACCACGCAAAGCCGAAATCGCGCATGTTAAATGCGCGTAAGATGCGAGAGACCTGTAATTCCGCAGCTTTAAAAGCAAATCCCATGGGCATAAGGCCAATTGCTTTTTTATCTGTTTTGGAGCCTAAATTAGTTTCCCTTTGATTTCTGTTCTGGGCAAGGAAAGGGAAAATGTTCCTCTCTCTAGCAGCGATGTTCGAAGTCCCCTGGCTCTGGGAGGCACTCCTAACCCGGCGGCGTTACCTGTCTCCCTGCAGGGATGCCAGTAAGACAGCAAGCAGCCCGCCTACCTCCCCACGGCCTGGCAGCACCACAGCCATGTCCTCCGCAGCCACAAGTAACATGATCCCCCCCCGGCACCAGAAACCTGCTGGCGCTGCAGCAACCAAGAAGAAGCAGCAGCAGAAGAAGAAGAAAGGAGGCAAGGGAGGCTGGTGACGAGAGCGGCTGCCGAGCTGGCCATGTGAGGGACTGGAGCTCTCTGCTGTAAAGTGCTGAGAACAGAATAAAGGTCAGAGTAAGAAGCAGCACAAAGTCACAGCTTCCTTCACGCTGTCTTGAAAAGGTTCCTCCTGGGCTTCGTTTCCTCTGCAGTGGGAAGGGAAGCTTTTCCTCCGCCCATCCCCGCTCCCTTTCCTAACTCGCTGCGGTGCTTCCCTCGGTTATTCGGGGGGAGGGGGAGGAGGAGGAGGCTTATGGTTCATTTGCTTACTGAGTCAGACTGTTGTCCCTCCCGGTGTGCCCCCTGCGGCAGTTACACTAACACAGGGTATTTCCCCAGTCCTGCTTACAGCAGAGAATCAGCTGGAGTGATGAGTCTTGACAAACATGCCACATTACTGGCCTCCCCACGGGCCCTTGCTGTCTCTGGGCTGCCTGGCAAAGCCCTCACCTAGGTGACAAGAGGGCAGACATTGGACACGAAGCCTATGGGCTGCTGTCTGGAGGCGGCTGTGCAATGCGGAAGGGACAGTTCACTATCACTTCATTTTGTGGCTTGAGTTCTGGAGAGCCACATTCTTAAACGTGTCAATTAAGAACAATCTGAGGTTGCGTGGAGCTTCCCAGGGCAAGGTGCAGGCGACCTGTGGTGCCTTGGCACTGTCTGTAGGCTTTGATTTCCTCTAGCCAAACAGAGCGTGTGAGAATGCTGCTTTGTTAGCGGATAACACTGGCCTTCGGGAGCGCTGCATGTGTGAGCAGCCCACGCTCTGCGTTCTGTGAGGAACAAACCCTTCTGAAATGAGGTGGGGCATTGGAAATGGCGCACTTTTCCTCTGGGGTCAGAGTGCGGAGTGCTGAGCTCTCTGAGCATCTGCCCTGTGGTGTCTGGCATTGGAATACTTTGTTTTCAGGGTCTGGCCATGTCCAAGGGACACAGTCCAGATTTCAGCCTTCATATGTATTATGACCTGTTTGGATGCAATCTTCGGGGGTTTAGGAATATGCAGCAAGATGATGTAGACAATGCCTCATGGCCTGCTTCTCCTGCTGTCTTACCGATGCACACTCCTGTGCCAGCCTAAAGCCCCTGAATTGTAAGATGGTGTCTGGGGTTTTATTCCGATATTTGTAGGGATAGTGCACCGGAATGTGATAGCCACTATGGGGGCGCCAGTCGCACTCAGGTCCTTGCAAAGAAATGAGCATAGGAGCTGTCTCTTGGCTCTTGGGGGGCCCCTGGGCTGGTTAGGCTTTCTCCGAACTGCTGTGATGGTACCTCTTTAAGGATGGGAGTCTTGCTTCCTCCACACTTGTGGTAGCCGTTAACTCTACGTGATTGAAATAACGAAGCCTGGCAACCCCAGACTGCCTTACAGACAGCACGCTGTACATAGACTGGTGCACAAGTGTCACTGGGTCTGCGGGCTGCAGTTCAGACGGCCAGGCCCGCTAAGCTGGGATGGATTTATTGCATGGCACAGGAACAGTATTTCTTACTGTAGCAGAAATTCCTGGAGACCGTCAGACAAAAACCATAAGCAAAGGAACATCCGTACTTGCATTTCCAGCTACCAGCATGTCAGACACACTGCTTTTCAGTCTCAACTGTTGCACCATCTTATCTTAGCACTGTAGGGGCGCATAGCTACTGTGTTAACCAGCTACAGTCTAAGTAGCAGAAACGTTCTGAGGACAGTTGCTTGGCAATTGCTAGCAGGTAGCAACGATCATGGTAGAAAAGGAACATGTGTGGACTGAAAGGAATTCTCTAGCAGCAGCTGGCTCTGAGACCAAGTTACAGTGAGTATTGTGCTTTGGATGGCAGGCAGATCGGGCACAAAAACACATTTTTGTGCTACTGTTTTGTATAGCACAATAGAATGGGCTGAGAACAGGGGTAACTGAACAAAACACAATTATTTTTTACAGAAAGAACCCGAATGCAGTGTTAGAAATCACTACGTCTGTCACATGTATGGTCTCTAACTAGACCTATGAAGAGTAAATCATAACACACTAAGCAACTTTCACTCTGGCTTTCGAGTGTATATATTTAGATGTTTGCAGTCTAGTTTGGAGAACTCTACATTCTTAATAATCATGGCCAAAACGGTCAAATGTGAAGACTGGAAGTTCAGACACCACAATAAAAATGGATTGATTTTTGCTGAGCAATCCCAGCTCCTGTTGACTTCAACTATAGAGGCATGACCAGTGTTTCCATCTTTCTAATACACTCTTGGACAGTATGTACTGATTTGGTTGGTGCCAGGATCTGTAGTGGCTATATACAGAATATGATGGCTGCTGGGGGGGGGAGGAGAGCTGTTTTCTTTCCTCTTCCTCAATGGCTGCAGTGTTCTCCATTGTTCTCAGTGGGTGCTGAGTGCTTACAGGGACTTTCAGAAGATGGACTCCAAAACTGCCATCTCGTTAGGCACAGTGAACTTAAACCACCCACTGAGAAAATGAATTCTCCTGTGCTTGAACTAATCCTGTTGGAGTCGGTGAGTGTTTACCATGTCATGACAATGACAACATCTGTGCCAATCCTCACCCCTGGAAAGACCTGGTTGCTCGGGGGGGGGAGGGGGGGAGTGGGCTGCTTTGCAAATACCAATTTACCAGAGCTAATCAGAAAACAGCTTTTCCATCCTGTGAGAAATTGCGATATTTTGATACTGAGATGAGATGCTGAAACCTTCAAATATTTATTGAAATGAAATGTTCTGACTCAGAGATTATCAAAACAGGAGGTTTTCACCTGAACCAGGAAATCCAAGAGTGGCCATTTTGAATTCAGTTTTCAGCACAGCAGGGTGGATGGACGGCGGTCGGAGGACCAACACGTGCAAATAAAATAATTCCCAAGAGGGCCCTAGGATGCAGGAAGGGGCAGATACTCCCCCTCATTTGGCCAGGAGGTGGTGCTGCAGGATTTGGGAGCATTTTTCAGGGGTGTAGGGTAGCAAGTAAGGGACTGCCTGCCAGCACTGTGGAGAAGGAAGCTCCCCCGTGGGCAGGGGGAGGGAATCTGAGACAGTGACCTATGGTGCCACCTCTGCAGGAGGGCACCAAGGGACCCATTCCGGAGCTGGCAGCAACCTACTATCCACTGTAGCATTGGGCTGGCTCTCCAGCCCTGTACCTCCTGGTGCAGCCCCTACCTGCAGTGGGCCTGGTGCACATCACTGGTGCCATGTGGCTCCCTGTAGTCTGTCTAGGTCTCCTTGCTGCTCCCTAAAGCTGTGTATTGCTGATGCTGTCTCCACACTGCACCTAGCATCACTTGCATGGATTATGTTGCTCGCATCCATGGTGCTTCACTTAGCATCTCCTGCTTTTGGGGTGCATGGGGCTCACTGTGGTCATCACTAAGGCTAAGATTACGGCACGGAGATTCTGTGACTTCCAGAGACCTCTGGGACATTCTCTCCTTCAGCCCTGGGGTGGCAGGGCAGGAGCTGGCAGGGGGCCCCCGCACCTCCCAGCTGCTGGCCCTGGTGCTCTGAGCCGCTGGGCGGGGGGGGGCTGGAGCTCTGAGACGCCGCAGATGGCAGGGGGACCCTGGAGCTCCCAGGCACCGGATGCTGGACAGTCCCTGCAATCAGGGCTCGGGCTCTCATCCACCCATCAGCCCCATTTTGTCATGTTTATTTTTAGTAAAAGTCGGGGGCTTTTTTTGTTTATTGCCCGTGACCCGTCTCTGACTTTTACTAAAAATAACCATGACAAAAACGTAACCTTCCTCATTGCTCTTTTGTTAGCCTCCTAAAGACAACCTGAAGAATTCTACAGTCAATTTCTCATTTGAAACCAATGTGTTTTATTTCTAACTTTTTTAAAACAACAACTGGGAACTGCTATCTATAACGTCTTGTAGGGGGGGTAGGTTACAGTAACAGTACAGGTGAGCTCACATCTTCCCAAGGCTCCCGATTAGGTTCCATGCACACACGCAATCACCTTCACCGAAATGGATTCTGCTGCCTCCTCCACCTCGTGGCAATCTGGTTCGCTTCCTGGGGTTCGTGATGCAGAGCTTCCGCAACAGCTCCTCCACTCAGCAAGCCCCAGCAGCTGGTCTTTTCTTCTTCCTACCCTAAAACACTGCCTAGTCTGTTTCATCATCCCACTGACCCTGTCTGCTTTGGCCTAGCAGTTCTCTGAGGGGGAGCAGCCTCTGAAAGCGATCTTTTTGTTGTCTGGGAGTCGGAGACATGCTGAGCATCCCCTCCCCGCCTTCCACTTCCTCTCTCTGGGCAGGGGCTGAGGGGAAATCAGTGAATAGGCCCTGCTCCCCAGCAGTCATGGGGCTCAGAGAGAGACAGGCCTTGGCCTTGGCCTTCCCTGCTCCCTGTGATGGCGGGCGAACCTTGCTCCCACATACAGAACAGAGAGTCTAACAGAGAGCATGCCACGTGCACTGAGACTTCCTGTGGCTGCCCTGAACCAATCTGAAACAAGTGCCCTAGCCTGGTGCCACACAGTGTGACCAGGCTATTCAGTCGGAAATGTGTTGACCAGCCCTACTGATTATAGGCAGTTTTATGTACTAAATGCCACCTCGTGGCTGAACTAGGGCATTTCAACATGAGTGACCAGGAAACAGTGCAAATCCTGTAACATACACCATTTTACGTTTCCCCCAATCAATTGTAGGATTGCTATATTAAAACACGCTACAATTCACCCTTCTTTTCCCCAGCTGTATGTAACAAATTTATGGAAATAAGCTAGACTGCTAGCAGATAAACTGGTATTAAGGTATCTTATATCACACTAAGGGTTGCAGCACTGAACTAGTTTCAAAGAAACAGGTAAAAACTTTGTGCAGGACCACACCTTACATTAGACCTAGGTCAGAAAGAAAGAAAAGGCTAAAGGCTTGATCCTGTAGACACTTAGGTGCATGCTTAACTACTTACCAGAGCAGTGCTGCTGAAATCAGTGGAATTACCCATATAAGTAAAGTTACAATATATTTATGTGTGTTAACATAAAGACTGGGCCATAATTTTGGGCTAACCACCTGCATTTTTTAAATGTGAAATGAAAAAACAACAGCAGCTGTCTTAGTTATATGCAAATACATAGGATATAAATGGAGGCCGGGGCAAAAATATAAATGTAATATGTAATATTAGAAATGTTTTAATATTTTAACTAGGATAGCTTTGTGTGTGCTATTACCTTGTGGTATTAGCAGCCTGAGCATTGCAGTGATTTGCTAATGGATGAGAGGCAGAAAGAGAAACTGACTAATTTATTTTCACTATGTCCAAGCCAAAATAAATTAAAATGGGAAAACACCAATAATAAATGTCTAATCTATTAAAGTTTAAAATTCTCTGTGTGTATGATCAATGATGGCATTAATAACTTGAGAAAGGAAATGTTGATAGTTTTTAAAATGGCAATTAATTTGATAGACAATGTCTGTTATATCTCTAGAACCAGAGGTGGCTCCAGGCACCAGCGCAGCAAGTGCGGGCCTGGCGCGGCCTGCCGGTCACTGGGAGGCCTTTGGCGGGAGGCCTGCGGGAGGTCCGCCAGTCCTGCGGTTTTGGCAGCAATTCGGTGGCGGGTACGCTGAAGCCGCGGGACTGGCAGATCACCCGCAGAACCACCGCCGAATCCGCGTGACCGCGGACCGCCTGCAGAAACGCCACCGAATGCCACCTGACTGCCGTGTTTGGGGCAGCAAAAAACATAGAGCCGCCCCTGTCTAGAACCAGATATTCAAAAGAACTCAGCTCTAGAATCATAGGACTGGAAGGGACCTCGAGAGGTCATCTAGTCCAGTCCCCTGCCTCATGGCAGGACTAAGTATTATCTAGACCATTCCTGACAGATGTTTGTCCAATCTGCTCTTAAAAATCCCCAATGATGGAGATTCCACAACCTCCAATTTACTCCAGTGCATAACCACCCTGACAGTTAGGAAGTTTTTCCTAAGGACCAACCTAAATCGTCCTTGCTGCAATTTAAGCCTATTGCTTGTCCTTGCCTCAGAAGTTAAAGAGAACAATTTTTCTCCCTCCTCTTTGTAATAACCTTTTATGTACTTGAAAACTGTTAGCATGTCCCCTCTCAGTCTTCTCTTCTCCAGACTAAACAAACACAATTTTTTCAATCTTCCCTCATAGGTCATGTTTTGTAGATCAGTGGCTCTCAACCTTTCCACACTACTGTACCCCTTTCACCTCCCCTAAAAACTACTTGCTTACAAAATCAGACATAAAAATAAAAGAGTCACCGCACATTACTGAAAAGTTGCTTACTTTCTCATTTTTATCAGATAATTATAACATAAATGAATTGGATTATAACTATTGTACTTCTATTTTAGTGTATGGTATGTAGAGCAGTATAAACAAGTCATTGTTTGAAATTTTAGTTTGTACTGACTTTGCTAGTGGTGCCTTTTATGTAGCCTGATGTAAAACTAGGCAAATATCTAGATGAGTTGATGTACCCCCTGGAAGACCTGTGTACCCCCTGGGGTACGTGTACTCCTGGTTGAGAACCACTGCTCTAGACCTTTAATCATTTTTGTTGCTCTTCTCTTGGCATCCTCCAATATGTCCACATCTTTCCTGACATGTGGTGCCCAGAATGAGACAATACTCCAGTTGAGGTCTCATCAGCATGGAGTAGAGTGCAAGAATTATGTCTCATGTCTTGCTTACAACACTTCTGCTAATATATCCCAGAATGATGTTTGCTTTTTTTGCAACAGTGTTACACTGTTGACTCATATTTAGCTTGTGATCCACTATGACCCCTAGATCCCTTTCCACAGTACTCCTTCCTAGGCAGTCATTTCCCATTTTTTATGTATGCAGAGGTGGTCAGATTTTTTTGGTGATAATAGTTTGACTAAAAATGCCATTTTTTCAGTTGAAATTATTTGGAAAAATGGTGTATATTTTGATGAAATTTCATTTAAGGGGGGGGGGGAAATAAAGTGTTTTAATGTTCATAGACTATCAGGATTGGAAGGGACTGTAGGAGGTCATCTAGTCCAACCCCCTGTTCAAAGCAGGACCAATCCCCAGACAGATTTTTGCCCCGGATCTGTAAATGACCCCCCCTCAAGGATTGAACTCAGAACCCTCAGTTTAGCAAGCCAATACTCAATCCATTGAGCTATCCCTCGCCCCATATTAAAACATCCCACTTGACATTTTTAAAATGGAACACTTTTGTTTTGAAATTATTTTTTGAAAGAAAATTATGTATAAAAATATTTTTTTAAAGTTTAAAAGGGTGAAATTGTAACAAAATGTTTCAATTAACCCAAAATATCTTTTGGGGGGGAGGAAGGGAGATTTTGAATTTTGGTTTCATTCCTCAAAATGATTTTTTTTTAATTGTGGAATTTGAAAATCCAGGCCCTGCCCCTCCCTCTACTGCTCCCATGTAGGCACCTGACAATTTGGCCAATTTATTGAAGTGCCTACAGGAGAGCAGCTGCGTACTGACTCTGGAAAATCAGGCCCACAGTGTTCTTATTACAGTATCAGCCATGTTTGATTCTGTCTGCCAGGTTACATTGCTGTCCATGGTCATAGGCAGGGCCAGATTAACTCTTCTCTGGGCCCGGCCCTATTAGATTTTGTGGGGTCCCTGTATACAAGTCTTTTTCCTGGGAGGGAATTTGGTGCAGGAGGGGTCTGGGCAGGGGATTGGGGTGCAGGAGGGGGTGCAAGGTGCAGGCTCTGGCTGGGAGGTGCTTACCACAGACAACTCCCAGGCAGGCAGGCTGCCTGCCATAACCCCACGGTGCTCCCAGAAGCAGCCAGATGCTAGCACATCTCTGCGGCTGCAAGCGCTGCCCCTGTAGCTCCCATGGGAGCTGCGGGGACAGTGCTGGGGGCAGGGGGAGCACGCAGAGCCACCTCCCCCTCTCCAGGTGCCACAGAGACATGGTAGCAGTGTGGGGCTATGGCAGGCAGGCACCCTGAGTGCCCCGCTGTGCCGTGGGACTTTTAGCAGCCTGGAGTTGGAGATTGCTGTCTGTGATTTATTTTTGAAGGCCCCCCCTTGAGCTGGGGCCCTGGGCTGCAGCCCCTAAAGCCCCTGCCTTAATCCAGCTCTGGTCATAGGCACTGGGACTAGGGGTGCTGGGGATGCGGCAGCACCCCTGGCTTGAAGTGGTTTCCATCACACACAGGGTTTACAGTTTGGCTCAATGGCTCTCAGCACCCCCTGTCCACGGTGACACTAGAGCCAAGTTATAAGCAGTGGCTGGTGGCCGGGGAGGGGGTTTGCAGGGCAATGTGGCTCTGACTGAAAGCTGCTTTGGGCATTGCTCTTGGGTTAGACAGGGACTGAGAATGAAGAAAACACACACGGGGGGGGCTCCTTGTAAAATACAAAACAAAACAACCCTCCCACTGTGGATTTTTGCAGCGACCCTCGCAGCTGGGAGCTCGGGGTCGGTGGCTGGGTGGCGAGAGGAGGAAGGCGAAGGGCGCGGGGCAGGAAGGGGGGACGGGACGCTGGCGGGGAGCTGGTGCCGGTGTGACAGAGCGAGGAGCCGGCGCGGGGCCGCGGCTAATCGCCGCAGGGGAGGCGATGCTAGGGCGGGCCCGGCAGAGGTACAGCCCCCTCCTGCCTGGCTCCGGGGCCGCGGCGGCTGGGGGCGGGCCGGGGATCGCGCAGCCGGGCCCCACGCCCAGGCGCTTAGCGAGGAGTCCCGCCCTGCCGGGGCAGAGCCGCGATGGGCAGCAGCCTGCGGCGGGCAGGGCTGGCAGGCGCGGCCCTGGCGCTCGGCGCGGGCGGGGCCTACGCCGCCTGGCGCTACCTGGCCCGGGACCCTGGGGGCCGAGCGCTGCCGCCGGAGCCGCCGCCGGAGCCGCGGACGGGCGGAGCCTGCGCAGCGGCCGGGGAGCAGGTACGGGGCGGGGAGCCGGGTTCTGCCGGGCTGGGAGCTCGCCGGGGGCCCTGGGCGCTCGGCCCCCTCTCGGGCGGCTGGTCCCCGGGCGCTCCCCGACCGGGCAGGTCCGTACGGACGTAGAGGCCCCGCTGGGAGATCACCGGCCGGAGCCGCGGGACCTGCCCTCCTGCCCGGCCCCAGGGATTCAGGGAGGGGCTTGCCCGGCAGCCCGCTCGCGGGCCCCGCAGAGCCGGGGGGCGGTGGCCAGGCCTCCCTGCAATCCCGGGCACAAGCGAGCCGAGCCGAGCCTGGGCAGGCGCTCTGCCTCCCCCCCGGGCTATCGAGGCTAAGGCTGGATTAGCCTGAACGGCCTTGGGGAAAATCTTGTTAGTGCCGAGTGGACGGAGTGATCAGAATAGAAACTGCCTGGAGCGCCTGTCCCAGCTCCGGCCCGGGGGCTGCCCGGGGCCAGGCGCAGCAGGTACCGCGCAGCAAAGAGCGTTCTGCACATGGTGACTTTAGCAGACTCATTCCTAGTCAATACATTCTTTGTCTTGTCTCTTGCTGGGGCAACTAGTGGGTGCCCTTTGTTACTGGATTGAGGAGCTGCCCTGCTGTAATGAACTGGCAACCTATTAAATGTTTATTTTAGTAACTAAGCCACAGGGGCTTTATCTGTCTAAGACCCACCGTTCACAGCTTCAGAACTAGTCAAATGCAAATCCTTCCATGCCAAGGTGGCTGCAACCTCACTCTTACGCTCCTGTTAAAACCATAGACACTCCTGTTACACCCTTGATTTCTGGTACAAGAGCAAACTCTTCACACAGAAATGCAGACTGGGAGTGTCAGAGAGGCCTATGTGATTTAGGCATGTAGTTCCTATTGACCACTGAGGACAGCTGTGTGCCTGACTCCCCTGGGTGCTTTTGAAAATCTCACCCATAAGCAATATGCTGTCTCCATCCTGTATCTACTTATTTCTTCCAGCCCTGCCTGTCTAGGAAGAGGCAGGGCTGACTTTCACAGAGAGCTGGAGAGCATTCTTAAGAGGTTAAGGATTAGTATGGTTTGAGTCTGACAGGGTGATCTCAGGCTCTTGTACCCACTTGCCCACAGTGATGCTTGAAAAGCCTTTACAAAAATAAAGAAGATTATTGGGCCCAATTTATTACTGGCATAAAATCGCACAACCCCGTTGAAGTCAATGGAGTTGAACTTTGCTTTCCCCAGCAGTGGATGGGGGCTAGGAGGTGGAAAAGCCCATCATTGTAAAGTTCTTTCTTTTCTGAAAGTTCCCCCCTCCCCCCCTTTGATCAAATCCTGCGCTGAGCAAACACTAGAGTAATTTGGGACAGCGGGATCTGTAAGTGCAGACCCATGTGGTCATGTAAAGCCAGGGAAGGCCTGATCCAAGCCCACTGGGAAGACTGTGTGTGCTTCTGTGGGTTCATGTTAATGGAGCCCCTGGTGGTCTCGGGGGAGAGACAGCTCTTGAGTTAACTGGCCACTGTGATTTTTCAGTTGGACTTGTAAATGTGACTTACATGTAGAAAAAGCACTGGGCTCTGCTCTTCATTGGTGCAGTAGGATTTCATAATCCTACTGCTCCACTAGTGCTCCACTTCAGGTCAAGGTGTGTCCCAGCGCCTTCGATCAGCGATTTCTACAGCAGTACCCTTACAGGCTGCGCACGCGCAGTGCCTTCCTCTCGAGCTGTCAGTGTTTGAATAGCGCGTGCATGGCCCGGGCTCCTCAGTTCCTTCTCTACCGTCCCCGGCTAGAGACGGAGTGCAGCAGTGCTCTCAGATGTACTCGGAGATAGTTCTGTGTCTCTGTTTAATTTAGATAGTTTAGTCATAGAGTTACTATTTAAGAAAAATAGTTTAGTTTTTAGAGTTATTTAAAAAATAATAATAAAAAAAACACCTTGGCTACGGACATGCCTGGCTTCCCCGGCTTCAAGAGATGTACCTCCTGCAACGAGGCCATCCCTATCTCGGATGGTCATTCACAGTGTGTACGCTGTTTGGGGGAGTCTCATGTACCCCAGAAATGCATCCTCTGTAATAAGCTTAAAGCACAAACCTGCAAGGACAGGGAGCTAAGACTGAAACTGCTCCTCTTAGAAAACTGCCTCAGACCCACATCTGACTCTGGCCAGCAAAGCTCTTTAAAACCCTCAAGGGAGAAAGGTAAAACAAAGAAACGTCCAGCATCCTCCCCCTCAGGAGCCGCTCCTCAGCAAAGAATTCTCAAATGACTTCCCCCTCACCAGTGCCCACCGTCCACGGCTCAGCACTTTTAACTCTGGAGGCACCGATTGTCAGTCGGCTGCTCAGCGTCCTGGTTCCGAGGCTCAGGGCTTTCAGCTGCCCGCCTCCTACAGCTCTCCTTGGCAACCTTTGACAGCACAGTGCCAAGAGCTGTCACGGCGCTGAGAGCACAAGCAGAGATCGCAGCACCGCCCTTTGATCTTGTGGCACCGCTTTCTCACCCGCCGCAGCTGACGCTCCCGGCACTGAGCCGCCGCATGTCACCTGCCTGCCCGACAGTGCTCATGTCTGGGCTCCTGCGGCACAATATGCATCCCCAGTGCAACCTTCGGTGCAGCAGATGCCTCTGCAGACTTTGCCTGCACCAATGGTAGCGGCACCAGCTCCACTTCAGTTAACCCTCACTCCTCTCCTGCCTTATAATTCGACACCCGGAGTCACTGCACCACCTCAGTTTTTACATCCAGGGGCCTCAAGAGTGTCACATTCCCCCTCCCCCCCAGTCTCCACTACACTCAGCACCGATCTATCACCGGGACGTTCAGCACCCTATCTGCAGTACTCCCTACCGCTCCAAGCCTCTCAAGTGGAGAAGTGGAGGAAGAGGACAATGATCATGTTTTCCTCACAATATTCCTCCCAGGTTCGCTTACCTACAAGTGGGAGACGCACTATACCGCGCTCCTCCAATCCTAGTGGCTACCCACACTGGTATGGCAACCCCTGAATGGGACCACCTACCCCCTTTCCTGGGCAATGGAACTACACCATGGCACAATCGTGCCGCCCGCAGAAAAGCTGTCAGGCGCTCCCCGATGCTTTCTTACACGGATAGGCAGATAAGACCTGAAGTAGCCGCTCTGCCTGCACAGGACATCGCTCCTCATCCTACAGCGATACCACCACAGGAGGCCACGGTGCCCCAACCACCTCCCACTACTGATGTGCTCATTCACTTTCAGGAATTATTTAAAAGGGTAGCCGATGAACTCAAGATTACCCTGGAGGAGGTACCAGAAACCCACCACGAACTCACCGACATATTACAAGCTACCACCTCATCCAAAATAGTCCTACCAATTAATGGGGCCATCATGGAACCAGCTAAAATTATCTGGCAGACCCCGGCCACGATAACCCGCACTAGCAAGAGACTGGACCGCAAATATTTTGTCCCATCGAAGGGTTCGGAGTTTCTATTTACTCACCCATCACCTAATTCGCTAGTGGTCAAGGCGGCCAACCAGAAAAATAAGCACCGGCTTTTCCGATTTACCCCATCTGACAAGGAGAACAAGAGACTGGACTCCTTTGGGCGCAAAGTGTATTCATCTTCCACTTTGCAATTTCGAGTAGCGAATTATGCGGCACTCTTAGCAAAATATGACCACAAGAATTATGCTAAAGTAATGCAATTTATTGATAATATGTTGGAAGAGAAACAACAACAATTCAAAGCGGTAGTGTCCGAGGGCCAATTGATCTCCCGCACAGCTCTTCAGGCCGCCCTCGATGCTGCAGATGCAGCCGCCAGATCCACAGCCACGGCCATCAGCATGCAGCATGCCTCATGGTTTATTTCTTCCTTCTTTCCCAAGGAGATCATAGAATATCAGGGTTGGAAGGGACCTCAGGAGGTCATCTAGTCCAACCCCCTGCTCAAAGCAGGACCAATCCCCAACTAAATCATCCCAGCCAGGGCTTTGTCAAGCCTGACCATTAATCACTACCTGCTGAGCCTGACGATCTAGCCAGCTTTCTATCCACCTTATAGTCCATTCATCCAGCCCATACTTCTTTAACTTGCTGGCAAGAATACTGTGGGAGACCGTATCAAAAGCTTGGCTAAAGTCAAGGTATATCACGTCCACTGCTTTCCCCTCATCCACAGAGCCAGTTATCTCATCATAGAAGGCAATTAGTAACCCCTGGTGAATCCATGCTGACTGTTCCTGATCACTTTCCTCTCCTCTCAGTGCAGCAGAATTGATTCCTTGAGGACCTGCTCCATGATTTTTCCAGGGACTGAGGTGAGGCTGACTGGCCTGTAGTTCCCCGGATCCTCCTCCTTCCCTTTTTTAAAGATGGGCACTACATTAGCCTTTTTTCAGTCATCTGGGACCTCCCCCAATCACCATGAGTTTTCAAAGATAATGGCCAATGGCTCTGCAATCACATCTGCTAACTCCTTTAGCACCCTTGGATGCAGCGCATACGGCCCCATGGACTTGTGCTCGTCCCGCTTTTCTAAATAGTCCTGAACCACTTCTTTCTACACAAAGGGCTGGTCACCTCCTCCCCATGCTGTGCTGCCCAGTGCAGTAGTCTGGGCACTGACCTTGTTCGTGAAGACAGGCAAAAAAAGCATTGAGTACATTAGCTTTTTCCACATCCTCTGTCACTAGGTTGCCTCCCTCAATCAGTAAGGGGCCCACACTTTCCTTGACCACCTTCTTGTTGCTAACATACTGTTGCCGGCACAGAGGGCCCAAGGGGGGCAACTGGGGTTTGTTGCCCGGTGTGCTTCGCGCCAATGAACACACCAGGGTGGAGAAGCAGATAAAGTTTATTCGAGATCTCCGAAAAGGCACTAGGAGACCAGCATGTCTCAAATCAAGCGCGCAGATACAAGCAGTTTTTCCCTTTTATACCCAAGTTGTTTACTTCAACTTAGCTTCCCCCTTCCCCCCCCCCCCCCCCACCTTCCTTTCCCTGTGGCAGTTACATTAAGCAATTCTGGCTGTTGTAATTGTAGCTTGTTAGTAATTTTCCCTTCTGCAAGTTATCTTGTCCTTCAGCTGGAGGCATGTAGGCCCCCTTATCTCTACCGCTTTAGACAGGCTTGAGCTATGTTGCAACTGATAGCTGACTGTTACACATCCTGCTTTCCAGCTGCTGGCATTTTAGGTCGGTTAGAGTTCAACATGGAGGAGCTTTGGTTCACTTTGGCCTAGAGCAGGAGGGCTTCATCAACACTCATGGTCTTCCACACACCCCACCCCGCGTTACCTAGGGTGATGCCTAGTGACACCAACAATACCCAAAGAAACCCTTCTTGTTACTCTTAACATCTCTTGCTCGCTGCAACTCCAAGTGTGATTTGGCCTTCCTGATTTCACTCCTGCATGCCTGAGCAATATTTTTATACTCCTCCCTGGTCATTTGTCCAGTCTTCCACCTCTTGTAAGCTTCTTTTTTGCGTTTAAGATCAGCAAGGATTTCACTGTTAAGTCAAGGTGGTCGCCTGCCATATTTACTATTCTTTCTACACATCGGGATGGTTTGTTCCTGCAACCTCAATAAGGATTCTTTAAAATACAGCCAGCTCTCTTGGACTCCTTTCCCCCTCACGTTATTCTCCCAGGGGATCCTGCCCATCAGTTCCCTGAGGAAGTCAAAGTCTGCTTTTCTGAAGTCCAGGGTCCGTATTCTGCTGCTCTCCTTTCTTCTTTGTGTCAGGATCCTGAACTCAACCATCTCATGGTCACTGCTTCCCAGGTTCCCATCCACTTTTGCTTCCCTTACTAATTCTTCCCTGTTTGTGAGCAGCAGGTCAAGAAGAGCTTTGCCCCTAGTTGGTTCCTCCAGCACTTGCACCAGGAAATTGTCCCCTACACTTTCCAAAAACTTCCTGGATTGTCTGTGCACCGCTGTATTGCTCTCCCAGCAGATATCAGGGTGATTGAAGTCCCCCATGAGAACCAGGGCCTGTGATCTAGTAACTTCTGTTAGTTGCCAGAAGAAAGCCTTGTCCACCACATCCCCCTGGTCTGGTGGTCTATAGCAGACTCCCACCACGACATCACCCTTGTTGCTCACACTTCTAAACTTAATCCAGAGACTCTCAGGTTTTTTTGCAGTTTCATACTGGAGCTCTGAGCAGTCATACTCCTCTCTTACATACAATGCAACTCCCCCACCTTTTCTGCCCTGCCTGTCCTTCCTGAACAGTTTATATCCATCCATGACAGTACTCCAGTCATGTGATTTATCCCACCAGGTCTCTGTTATTCCAATCCATTCCTTGACTGTGCCAGGACTTCTAGTTCTCCCTGCTTGTTTCCCAGGCTTCTTGCATTTGTATTTAGGCACTTAAGATAACTCGCTGATCGTCCTGCTTTCTCAGTATAAGGCAGGAGTCCTCCCCTCTTGCGCTCTCCTGTTCGTGCTTCCTCCTGGACATTTCCCCACTTACTTCAGGCCTTCAGTCTCCTTCCCCTGGTGAACCTAGTTTAAAGCCCTCCTCACTAGGTTAGCCAGCCTGCTTGCGAAGATGCTCTTCCCTCTCTTTGTTAAGTGGAGCCCGTCTCTGCCTACCACTCCTTCTTCTTGGAACACCATCCCATGGTCAAAGAATCCAAAGCCTTCTCTCTGACACCACCTGCGTAGCCATTCGTTGACTTCCACGATTCAACAGTCTCTACCCGGGCCTTTTCCTTCCACAGGGAAGGTGGATGAGAACACCACTTGTGCCTCAAACTCCTTTATCCTGCTTCCCAGAACCACGTAGTCTGCAGTGATCCGCTCAAGGCAGTATCATTGGGGTAGCGATCCGAGGGCTTGATGAGTCTCTGCAGTCTCTCCGTCACATTGTGAATCCTAGCTCCTGGCAAGCAGCACACTTCTCAGTTTTCCCGGTTGGGACGGCAGATAGATGACTCAGCACGCTTCTCGGTTTTCCCAGTCGGGACGGCAGATAGATGACTCGGTTCCCCTCAGGAGAGAGTCCCCGACCACCACCACCCGCCTGTCGAAGATCTTCCCTTCGATGGGGACAAGCTCTTCGCCTCTGCAACCAATGAGGTCCTCCATTCCATGAAAGAATCATGTGCTACACTCAGATCTTTAGGCATCCAGCCACCTGCCACAAAAAAGAGGCAGTACAGATATCAGCCATACCAGTGGCCACGCTACCATGCTTTTGTGCAAAATCAACATTTCAGACAATATGATATGCAGCAACAACAACGCCATAGACCCAGGACCCAACGACGTCGCCCTCGATAAACAATGGTGACCCACCCTCCTGCCTCAAACAAACATTTGAAGCCTTGGTCAAGGGTATAGAAAACCTTCCACCCTCTTCAGCATCAATTTCAACCATCCATTTCTTTGGACACCGTCTGCGCCCATTCCTTGCCAATTGGGAAGCCATCACTATGGACAGATGGGTCCTGGAAATTATCAGATCGGGCTATGCCAGGGGTCTCAAACTCAAATGACCACGAGGGCCACATGAGGACTAGTACATTGGGCCGAGGGCCGCATTTACTGACACCTCCCCCCTGCCGCCCTCGGCCCCGCCCCCACTCCACCCCTTCCATGAGGCCCCGCCCCTGCCCCCCCTCTTCCCACCCCTTCCCCGAAATCCCCACCCCAACTCTGCCCCCTCCCTGCCCCCAGGGGGCGCAGGAGGGGTGTGGGGTGTGGCGGGGGCTCAGGGCAGGGAGTTGAGGTGAGGAGTGCAGGAGGGAGTCAGGGTGCAGGGTGCGGCAGGGGGCTCAGGGCAGGGGGTCAGGTGCAGGGTGCAGCAGGGGGCTCAGAGCAGGGGGTCGGGGTGTGGGGTGTGGCGGGGG